>NHNW01000002.1:1038083-1562773 GCA_002786025.1 Zasmidium citrigriseum
CCCGCCACTTCGGACTCTGCATTCACGGCTCCATCACTGTCAAGCGAAAGCCCAGTACCGCCCATTGCATTCCCTCTCGCCTCTCGTCCATCTCGAGGTAGCTTTGGGATTCCCCACGAATCTCGTTCCAGGCCTTCATACTCCTCGAGCGACTTCAGTTGAAGCATATCCATGACTTTCTTCTTCGGCTTCGCGTCTCCCACTGCATAGATGTAGGGCACGAAGACAGACTTGCGATCTCCCAGCGCGTCCCGTACTAACTTTCCAGTCTGTGCTTCAGCCTTTGGCATGGAGAGATAGATCCCGACTCGTTTGGCTTGTCGGTACTGAGGTAAATTGAGAATAACGTCCTGCGCTTTCTCAGACTGTATATCGATCTCATCAGCACTGAGAAGCGATAATTTGTCCTTTATCTGTTTGCGCTGAGTCTTTTTCGCTTCCCGGGCGTCTGCTGTCGTATCCGTTGCCATATTTCGAAGATAGCCAAATGATAGGCTGCCAAACCGGAAGTATTGCGAGAGGGACTTCAGGTGTGAGCAGCCACGTAAAATCATCCTTTGAGGTTCGAATAATCCATTTCTTTCATGAAGCCATGCCGATGCTGTAGCTCATGTCGTGTGATATCGGTGTTGGAGAGTGGCAGAAAGCTGCACGTCTCGGGATGCGGGCCGTGCAGCTGCAGGAGAGGCCGCGACTCCTCCTTCTCGTACCTGCAGCAAGATAATTCGAGATCGAGACAACAACATCCACTCCCACGCCCAGATTTCCGCCGCTCCTTCGTAATACGCTCATTTCCACCGAATTGCACACAAATCATACCAGACTGTCCTCGACCGCGATGCTGCTCTACTACTCCCTGGCGACCTTCCTCTCCGTCGCCTCCCTCTCCAACGCGCAAACCTGGCCCACCAACCTCGTAGGCACTTGGGTCAGCAAATCGAACAAGACCATAACAGGGCCCGTACGTCTCAGCAATCCCTCACACTAATACACCACCTTTTAACCATATACCAGGGTTTCTACGACCCCCTCAACGACAAATTCATCGAGCCCGACCGAACCGGAATTTCCTACTCCTTCACCAGCGATGGCCACTTCGAAGAAGCCTACTACCGCGCGATCGCCAACCCACAGAACCCCTCGTGCCCCTCAGGGATCATGCAATTCCAGCACGGCGGCTGGGTCATGAATGCGAATGGCAGCTTGAGTTTGACCCCGATTGCGGTGGATGGACGGCAACTGCTCAGCAAGCCGTGTGATTACGATAAGGGGATCTATACGCGGTATAACCAGAGTGAGCTGTTCAAGGTAAGATCGCGAAGTCACAAGATTGGGAGTTGGGAAGGTGCTAAATGTGAACGCAGCAATACGAAGTCCTCACGGATCCCTACCACAACATCCCCCGCTTGAACCTCTACCAATTCGACGGCTCGCCTATGCAGCCTCTATACCTCGTCTACTCGCCACCCCAAATGCTCCCCACTACGACCCTGAACCCCACCACGGCCACCGCATCAGCGACCGGCAAGTCGAAGAGAGGGCTTGATAACGAGGTGCCGATCAACTGGAAGCTCAACTTCGAGCAGAAGCAGACGGGCGAGATGGTGCACATGATCAACGCAGATCGCCTCTGGTGGATTGGCTTGGGCTTCACTGGCATTGGCGGCCTGCTGTACTTTGGTCCTAGGAGGCTGGGTCTGCGGCTGTAAAGATGCGTTGATTGTGTGAAATATGAGTCTGCGGAAAGGAGTTGGTTCTGGAAATGGGCGGCTGGACTGCAGGAACTTGTGCATACATATGGAGTTCTGGAAAAGGCGTTTGACTAGAGAGGCATGTGTGAACGCTTGGAAGTGCGTTTCTGTGAACGATGATACCGAATATGTAGCTCGCTACGTAATATGACACACCTTACATCTTACGATTTTCCATCGGACGCTCCGATTTTTTGGATCAGAGCACGTTAAAGATAGAGAGGAGAGCAACGATTAGCACTTTCTGTGTCGATGAACCAGACAAGAAAAAGGAAAGTCAGAACTCCAAAGCTTTTGGTCTATTCATTCAGTCTCATGGTAGTCGTAGTCGTAGTCGTGATCCAGTCCAGTCTGCCTATCATACACATCTCTCCTTCCGTCTCAAGTCAGGTCGAGTACTCGTGAGTGGCCCCTAAAGCCAGGGCCTTCACTTACTTGCCCCTCAAATGCGGCGGTCCTCCCTTCCGCCTCGAGCCACCACTAGCACTAGCCTTCAACCGACCATCCTGAAAGCTCTCGTTCAACTCCTTCGCAGCCTTCAGATCGCCCTTGCCTTCCCACGCAGTGCCAGCAGCAGGCGACTTCTTCTCCCAGGGCTTGACACCGCCGATGTGGTCTTTGGTCTTCTTCACGAAAGGAGCCTTATTTGGCTGTCCGTCGTCGAACTTGGGCTTGGTGAACGTGGTACGCTTCTGGGAATCGGACTCAGCTTGGGACTTGTCGACGGAACTCCATTGCTCGCGTTGGAGTTTCTTGGGGTTCGGTCGGGGTGAGTGGACGGGGTGGTGGATGACTTCTTCTTCGTCGAGGGTGGGGAGGTTGGAGAGGTCGTCGTCGTTGGGGAGGGTTGAGAGGTTGTCGTTGGGGACGGTCTTGCCGCCGACATCCGGGGCCTCCTTTGGAGCTGGTGGAGGCATTGGCGTGGAGATTTTGACCGCCTTCTTGCCGTTCCGGTTCTGCAGCTTTGGGTTCTTCTTCATCTTGACGAGCATCTCGTAGAAGCCAGCGTCGTAGTCCACGCATTCCATATATTCCCACCAGAGACGAAGACCAGGTTCGATATCAGAGTCGGGGTTCTTGAAGGACTTGTAGATTGCTTCAGAGGTGAGAAGGCTTGCATGTAGACGGGCTTCTTTCTGCCAGTCTTTGAGCTCGTTCGCGTATTCGTTGAGGCCCTTGGCGACTCGCCGCTCGGTGCCGCCGGAGCTGTTCTCGCCAGTGGCAAAGGTCGCTGGGGTGTTCAGGGCGGAGTCGGTTGGGAGAGGACCGGTGTAGGGTGGAAGAGGCCAGAAGTGCCTCATGATGGCCTGCGTAACCCACTCCGGACGACCAGTCTGGCTGAGGCTGACTGACCACTGACGGAGAGTCTTGTCGGGGATGTGGTCGTTGATGCAGTCGTAGCAGACCTTATCAGAGTATCGAGTCTGGCTGTAGTTACCAAGGTACCGATACTCGGTGGTACCTGGCTCGATGATGAAAACCGGGCAGCCCATGTAGTTGTCGGGATCCGGGGCATGCTCAGATGGAGTCTCGTTGAAGAAGGCGCTAAGTTTCGCGCCGTGTTGGCCGGGAGCTTTAGGAATGAATGGCTCCTTGTCTGAGTCGAGCATCCAGTAGGCCTTACTCGGGAGAATCGACTCGCCGGACTCGAAGTAGAAGCCCGAGGACCACAAGGCTCCGCCGAGGTTGTTGCGGAGGAATTCGAAGCTGAAAGTCTCCTTATGGTTTGGAATCTCGAACGTGATGGGCTTCATCTGGCGAACTGCGAATGGCATCCATGGAGTAGAATCTGTGGCCGTATCTTTGTTTGGCTGTGGCACATCGACCGCGGAATCCGCCTTGCTCCTGTCGCTTGTCGGTGCAGCATGGTGTGCATGGTGTGGAGACTTGATTGGAATTGCACGAGAGCGTGCTTCCGTGCGACTGGGACGTGGAGCAGTGACGTGAGTCGGTGTGCCCTGACTCGCAATGTCGGTTTGATTCTTGAGGGAGCTGGCATGTGACTTCTCAACATGCTCGACCAACTCTTGGACCGAACCATACCCCGTCTCGCAGCAAGCGTAAGCTGCAGGCTTCGGAGCCTGCTCATCGGTCGGGTTGCCACGAGATGGAGAGTCCTCCAGCAGCTTCATCTGAGGAGCGCCATACTCGCCGCCTCTTATAGCCGCGACTTGCTTGCGGAGTTCAAGGGCTTCTTCTTCTCGCTCACAAGCCTCTCGACTGTATGCCTCCGCTAGATCATGCAAGTTGAAGTCGTCCAGCATATCCTGGGTCGGCGAGTAGTCTCTGGGCTGTGTGATGTACCGCGACTCTGGAGAGCTCTGACTTGACTGACGGATCTCAAGATCCCTGATCTTCCTCTCGAGTATGCCGAGATCGTTCTGGAATGTGGCACGAAGATCCTCGATGTCCTCCTCGTTCTTGCCGGTGCGACGCTGCAGACGGACCACGTCGCCGATGTGCGAGACGTTCATGCCCACAATGTACTCCTGCATGGCCTTCATGCCGGAGGTACGTGGCGTCTGATATCGCTGCATCTCAGATCCCTTCGGCTGGAAGCTTGGTTGGGCAGGGTTGAGAGCAGGCGTCATGCTTGTGGCGGTTCCTTGGCTCGGCGGAGCCCAGTAGGATGAGTTGATACCTTGGTAAGTCATGTCGACTTGTCGAAGGATAGTGTGATTACCTATCAGGTCAAGTTAGAAGTGATGGTTGTTGATTGATGAGACAGAACGAACTGGATGAGTCGAAGTGTTCAGATGGTGTCCGACCGTCAAGTTCCGACGAGGCCTGAAGCTCGTGAAGAGTCAGATAGGTGCCTGTGATTGTCGGCACAATAGTTGCCAGGCAGAGCTTGTGATGTTCGCAACGGTCTGTGCTCGAATAGGCCGGATGCAAGCGAGACGATGGTCTGAAACCGGTCAATGGTGTTGGAAAGAAAGTGTGTCACCGACCGGCGACCAACTTCGTTGTGTCAGCGACTGGACGATACCAAAGCGTTTCAAGGCGCATACCTGTGTTGATCCGGCTCGTGATGGTTGGGGAACCGCTGCGAATGGGTTGTTGGTTGACGGCCAGGCGTACTGCAAGTCAGTGCTTGAACAAGTGTCAATGAAAGGTCGAAGAAATGTTGTTGAAGGTGGATGTAAGAGATATGGAGCAGAGCAATTGTTGAAGCTCTTATGTACTCGACGGACACGGGACGGCACATGCCTTCGCGGGAGAAGTGAGAGGTCTGTGCGCCACGCTAGCTTGCCTGTCTTGTGACTGATGATGGCTTGGGTGACCGTCTCGAGTAAGTGTCCTTCCATAGGAGGAATTCCTGCAACGTAGACGTGATCCAGACTGAGCCGCCGGCCGACACTTCAGTTCGGTCCCTGCGGAGGTCGCAGCCTGTACCAATCACGCTGGTGAAAGGCCATCTCCCGCATCTTGTACCGTCCATACCAACGCACCACGAACGCCCCAAGCCACGCAACAAGTCTTTGGTCGCGGCGGTCAGGATTAATTGTCTCGAATTATTGCAGTCGATACAGCTCAGTCGCCGTCTGAGCGTCTCTTGGGAACATTTCTTTCAATCTGTCCCAGAATGTCCCTCAACGTGCATCTTTTATCTCCGCCGTCGTCATCTTCGAGAGGGATTTATAAATGAGAAGATTTTTTCTCTTGGCCGAGTGTATTTCAACATAAGTTGATGAGTAGTACATAGCAAGATATCAACAAGTAAGTAGTTTAGGATGATGGTCAACTTCAAAGGAAAGAAGTGCGGTCGATATCGTCGCCGGACTAGCTTTACGCTAGCGACGCAGGGACTTGGCAAGCGTCATTGTCCATCCGAGCCGAGCTCAAGTCGCGTGTGCTGGAGAAGTGGTCGAGGGGACACTTTCTTTCACGCACAACGACTCGCATGCTCGCCATTTGCTCTTACTTCGAAATCTTCGCAATGATATACAGACTCCTCCCCTCGCAGTCTGTCAATCACAGTCTTCAAAGATAGCCCAGATACGATGCCGCCAGCCAAATCCCTCGACGCGAAAGCCGACGCAGCCACGGTACGAGAACGACAAATTGCTGCGGCAGCACACGCGAGGAGCAAGAAGAATGGAGGAGTAGCAGCTCAGCAGAATGGGAGTCATCTGAAAGAGCTTGCTTTGATTAGTACGGAGTCTGGGCAAGTCGTGCAACCTGGTCAAGGAGCAGGAGTAAGTGCAGGCTTCACAGCAGGAGGTCAAGCCATTGCTAATACATCCTACCTCAGATGGAATGGAACAAGGCATCGATACAACTCCTCAACACATACCGAGTCGCCCATAACCTCTCGACGCCCGCAGCCTTCACCTCCCCTTTACGCCAGGCTCTGCTCACGAATCCTGGGATTGGCCGCCAATCTCCGACCATGGCCCGGAGAAGAGACAAGAGGCGGGTCTCGAAAGATCAAGTGGCATTGTCCGTCAGGAAGAACTTCAACGGCGCTGCTGTGAATGAGATCGATGTTTTGAGTGAGTTGATATACAGGGTTAAACACAAAGGTGAGACCTTCCGGCAGAGGCGCAACCTGGATGAGCTGCTTTGTCGGTCATTCGAGAGTTCTACAACGCCACATCGCATGGGCAAGAGTGCTAATACATCGCTTAGACAAAACCTTCCGCATGCGTTCGGCGCCCAGTACTGCGAAGAAGCAGTCATAATCCTCGAACTTGACGACGGCAGCACGCGGTGCTTCAATACCAGCGATGAACCCCTTTATTTTTGATTAATCACTTGAAGAGCTATGAGAAACAGAATTGGACATATGGGAAAACGGCGTTGAGGTCTGCGGATGGTAGGAGCATGACCATGATTAAAAGGAGAGCCATACTCTTCACTCACCGGGCGTTATCGATACTGGGTGGGACTGCAATTCGGTGCATTGGCGGAGGCGTTCTGGGATGGGGTGTCGATAGACGCAGTGGAATAGGAATCGATTTGTGTAGATTCACGATCACACATCGAAGGTCTCGTGTTTCCTGTCAATGTTCAAGCAAAGAAGCAGTTCGATTTCGTCGAGAACATTCTCCTCATGATCGGCAAAAGCTCGGTCAAATTTTCCGACTTCGTCCTTCGTCGAATCCCATCTCGTGTTTTATTATTCTTCATTGAATTCTCACCATCAACACACAACAACCTCACACCGCATCGAGGCCAACACATTCTTTAATCCTCGCGATGAGCTTAACATCGCCCGCCCTCATACCCAAGGCGGCAACGCCTTTGCGCCTCCTCGCAGCGACTCGACCAACGCATCGATACCAACAAGACCGGCAACAAACATGCGCTTACCATCACCGCACCTTTTCAAACTCCTCTCACCATCGCCCGCGATTACAAACACAAACCCACACGAACCATGAACGGATACGAAACTTCCACGCCTCGCCGACGTCCCTCGCAACGAAAGACCCTTACAAAGCCCTCGGTGTGGATAAGAGCGCATCGGCGGGCGAGATCAAGAAGGCGTATTATGGCATGGCGAAGAAGTATCATCCGGATACGAATAAAGATCCTAAAGCCAAGGAGAAGTTTGCCGAGGCGCAAAGTGCGTATGAGATTTTAAGCGATTCGAAGAAGAAGGAGATGTATGATCAGTATGGCTCGGCGGCGTTTGATCAGTCTGGAGGGTTTGATCCCTCTGGTGCTGGAGCGGGGCCTGGTGGGAATCCTTTCGCCGGAGGAGGGTTTGGGGGTTTCGGTGGAGCGGGAGGGTTTGGCGCGGAGTTCAATTTCGAGGATCTGTTTTCTGCGTTTGGGGGTGGTGGGGCGCGGAGGGCGAGGAGAGGGGGCCCGTTCCAGGAGGAGGTTATGGTGGGGGAGAATATTGAGGTGCAGACGAATATCAGTTTTATGGATGCTGCGAAGGGCGTACAGAAGGATATTGTCATTACGCCGCAGGTGCAGTGTAAGACGTGTAGTGGAAGTGGGTTGAAGAAGGGGGCGAGCAGGACGGCGTGTAAGAGCTGCGATGGGACGGGGACGAGGGTGCATTTCATGCAGGGTGGTTTTCAGATGGCGAGTACGTGTGGTACATGTGGGGGAACTGGACAGCAGGTGCCGAAGGGGAGTGAGTGTGGGACTTGTCGAGGGAATGGCGCTGTGAGGGAGAAGAGGACTGTTACGGTGGATATTCCTGGTGGTGTTGAGGATGGGATGCGGTTGCGGGTTATGGGTGAGGGAGATTATCCGGCTACTGGAACTGCTGCGAACCCGAATGCCGCCACGCAGAAGGGAGATCTGTATGTCTTCATACGTGTGGCTCCGGACTCGAAGTTCTCGCGGAATGGATCGGATATCCTCTATACTGCCAGTATACCTCTGACGACTGCCGTGCTTGGAGGCGAGATCGTTGTGCCGACTTTGGATGGAGAAGTAAAAGTCAGAGTTGCTACTGGAACCGGAACTGGCGACAAGATCACTATGCCTGGCATGGGTATGAAGAAGCTGAGCTCGCGTCGTGGGAACAATGGAGACCTGCGGGTGGAATTCAAGGTCCAGATGCCGAAATACTTGTCAGTCAACCAGCGGACGATCCTGGAAATGCTAGCAGACGAGATGGGCGACAAGTCTGCCAAGCGGATCATGAACTTGAACAACCTCAAGCATGATCCATCGAAATCGAACAGCACTTACTCGTCTCCTGATGGCAAGGCCGAAGATCACAAGAACGAAGGCTTCCTGAAGAACTTGTGGCACAACATCTCCGGCCAACACGACGATATCAATAACCAGGACGGCAAGCAACAACCAAAGAACAACGAACAGCAGGACGATGAGCCGAAGAAGGCATCTGGATCTGGCTCCGGTTGAGCTGTTCAAAACGTGTACAGAATGGAGTTTGTGTGGGATATTTGCTTGCATTTGACGGCGTTTCGAATGACTGCAACGGCTGTCTGTGCTCACGAGCACGACCAGTGGGTGAGGGGTGATTGTATAAAGTGTGTACAGTAAAGTATAGCGTGGTTCGTCTATGACCAGACAATCTCGACTCAGGCCTTAGAAGCGCCCAAAAGATGGTTCTTACCAATGTACCTTAGCAATGCTTGCCTGCTTCATTGATTGCTCTTTCTTCATCTGACTGTATCGTCGGCGTCTACGATATATCCCGCAAAGCATGCTGTAGGTGATGGTATCGCGCTTAGAGGCGCTTGCTATAGGCGCAAGCGCCCACGTCGTCTCTGCGAGGTGACTGGCTGGGCAATGGACGGTCTGGTGCTAGCACATGACCTTCGCGCTGGGAAGAGCTCAGCCTCTGGCGCGTCGGTGTGATTGATTTGCCTTGGATGACGGAGGTGTGTATTCGTAGATGCATGTGGAAGACAGAGGTGGGATTTATGTGTAGGCGGTCGCAGCCCAGCGGGCGGATCAAGTCAGACGTCAGGCCCCGATTTCCATGTCCCTCGCCGTACCTGACATCCACTCTGCATAAACCCACCATACATACCCGAATTCTGGGCAGCTGTACGACGGACCAGCAAACCACGAGATTGATAATTGAATCGGAAGAGAACTTGATTGTTGTTTGGGACGAGCGAGTTGGGAGAGCGAAGAAGACATCCATCTGATCATTTGCTGGCGCCTTGCCTCGTGATTCCTATGGCTGAGGTGTAAAGAGCAAGGATATCGTGACAACACACCCGCCGGCCCGGCAGATACGCAAGTCGACCACCTCCAGATACACCCCGCTGCGAGCGTCCATGTTGCCCATCCGCCCCGGGCTGAGTCGCCAGCTCTCCGCCCAAGCCATGCAGGTCCCCATGATCTCGAGTCCGCTCAAGCAGACCAACGAAATCGACTGGGTCCAGCCCATCAAGCACCACATCCGCACCGCCTACGGCGACGACCCCGAGCGCTACAATGACGAGTGCGCCCAGCTCAACCGCCTACGCCAGGACATGCGAGGCGCTGGTAAGGACAGCGCCGCGGGACGGGACCTGCTGTATCGGTACTACGGCCAACTCGAGCTCCTCGACCTGCGATTCCCGGTGGACGAGAACCATATCAAGATCAGTTTCACGTGGTTCGATGCTTTTACGCATAAACCCACGAGCCAGTATTCGCTGGCGTATGAGAAGGCGAGCATTATCTTCAATATCTCGGCGGTGTTGAGCTGTCATGCGGCGAACCAGAATCGGCATGAGGATACTGGGTTGAAGACGGCGTATCACTCGTTCCAGGCGAGTGCGGGCATGTTCACGTATATCAATGAGAACTTTCTGCATGCTCCTTCGACGGATCTGAGTCGGGAGACGGTCAAGACGTTGATCAACATCATGCTGGCGCAGGGGCAGGAGGTGTTCATTGAGAAGCAGGTCGTGGATAAGAAGAAGCCGGGGTTGATTGCGAAGTTGGCGGCGCAGGCGGCGTATCTCTATGCTCAGGCGGTCGATGGCGTGCAGGAGAATGTTTCGAGAGCGGTGTTTGAGCGGGTGTGGCTGCTTTTCACTCAGATCAAGCAACATCATATGGCGAGCGTGGCTCAGTACTACCAGGCCGTGGCGGACTACGAGGCGAACAAGTACGGCGAGGCGATTAGTCGATTACAAGCAGCGGCGAATGCCAGCAAAGAAGCCAGCAGGGTTGCGAATGCGTTCCCGGGCAGTGTGCCGTCTAACAGTAACCTCAGCTCGGAGACTGGTCAGATCCTGGTGGATATGACGAAGAAGCAGACGGCGTCGATACAGGAATTGCTGGCCGAGTACAACCGCGACAACGACATGATCTACCACCAGCCGGTACCTTCTGAGACTAATCTTCCCAGCATACCGAAGCTGCCTGCGGCCAAAGCGATCCCGGTTAGTGAGCTCTATCAGGGTCAGGACATCCAGAGGATCATTGGACCGGACATCTTCCAGCGGATTGTGCCCATGTCGGTCACTGAGAGCGCGAGTCTGTACGACGAAGAGAAGGCCAAGATGGTGCGGGCTGAGGCTGAGCGGGTAGAGACTGCTGATGATGAGCTTGCCACATCGTTAGACTACCTCAAGCTACCGGGTAGTCTGAACATTCTCAAGGGTGCCGTCGATCAGGACTCAATGAGCGTGGACGAGGACTTCCGAAATTGGTGCGCCGAGCTGGCAGGTCACAGCCCGTTCGGGCCGGTTTTCGATCAACTACGAGACGACAAGCAGAACATCATGTCCACTTTAGACAACAGCATGAAGCAACTGGACATGGAGGAGTCTGTGTGCGAGAAGATGAGGAGCAAGTATGGACCGGAGTGGACACAGCAGCCATCAAGTCGATTGACACAGACCCTACGGACGGATGCCAGGAGTTATCGATCTGCTGTGGAAGAGGCTTCAACGAGTGATGCTCAGCTGTATAGCACTTTCAGGCAGTACGAATCGGATCTCGATGAGATGAGATCGGCTGGAGAGACTGATGAGGCGGATGTGCTGTATCAGCGGGCGATGATCAAGGCTGGTGCTGGCAAGAAGGGCGTGACGAGTCCTGGGGCTGCTGATGAGGGTAATCTGCTGGATGATGATTTTGCTGATGATAGTCGGCAAACGGTCGCTGAGCAGATTGAGCGGGTCGAAGCTTTGTTGAGCAAGCTGCAGTTGGTGAAGAGAGAACGTGCTGGTGTTCTCAAGGATCTTAAGGAGAAGGTTGGTTTAGCCATGATCAGTCCATGCTGCTGATGCTGACGATTTGACCTGCAGATCCACAACGACGACATCAGCAACGTCCTCATCCTCAACAAGAAAGCTATTACCAACCAGGAGAACCAGCTGTTCAAGTCGGAACTTGAGAAGTTCAGGCCGTATCAGAACCGGATCCTCCAGGCCGTCCATAAGCAACAGTCTCTTATGAAGGAGCTTACACGGACGTACAGTGAGCTTCTGCAAGACAAGCGAGTGCGAGGCGAGCAGAACAAATACGAGGCTTTCTCAAGACAGCGGAATTCTGTCCTGAGCAAGTACCGCAAAGTCTACCAGGCCTACAAAGATCTGCAAGCTGGATTGTCACGAGCTCAGCAGTTTTACGACGAGATGAAGGAAACCGTCGACAGTTTGAAAAAGAACGTTGACTCCTTTGTTGAGAACCGGAGATCAGAAGGAGGGCAGCTTCTCAGCGCCATCGAAGCCGCAAAGGGCAGCGGTGCCGATCGCGAGCAGGCGAGACTGAAAGAGCTCATGGAGCGGATGAGTGTCAGTCCGACAAGTGGGCCTGCAGGACACTCGCCTGCACCCAGCTTCGGTGACCAGCGCAACTCAGGACAGCGACCCGCACCCATCCAGTCCCAAGCAAGCTATGGTTCACAACCTACCTACAACCCCGCGACCAGCCCCCCAATCACCCCTCGATACCCACCAAACGGCGGCATGCAATCACCAGCTCCCTACCCAACCTATCAACACCAGCAACCCCCAAGCAATCAATACAACCCGACCTCCTACGGCGCGATCTCCCCGCCCGCACACCAGCAATACTTCTCCCCGCCTCCAAACCAGCAATACAACACCTACCAGCAACCCGCCACGACGCAGTACGGCCAGCAGCAGCAGCATTACGGCGGGCAGAACGTTCCTCCCGGCTGGCAACCTCCTCCACCACCTCCCGGTCCACCACCGAGCCAGGACTACAGTGCCATGCAGGCGAGTCAGTATCCTGCGGGTGCGGGTGGGTATGCGCAGGATCCGCGGCGGAATGGACAGACACAGCAGGCGAGCGGCGGTGGGGATCCTTGGGCGGGGTTGAGTGCGTGGAAATGAGTGGGAAGCAGAGAACCCAATGGCGGCGTAGGTGTGTTGTGAGAGTAGGCCGAGCCTGCTCATTCTTGTTCAAAATCGCATGGCGAGGTGTTTGTTTTGCAGAAAGAGCCGGGTACAGAAGTTTTCTTGTCATGTGCATATGAAGGGTATGGATAGCCTGTCTGAGTGGGATGCATTGATGGGACATGAGTATGATTATGCGTGCATGAGGTTAGGGTAGCGTTTTCGAATTTGAAGGATGTTGTGGTTTTAGTAGCTCTTCTTTTGAGCTTGAAAGGGTGAGCATGTGACAGCCTTGGCGTTGAAGACGTGAGTGAATCATGTGTTTGTGCCGCTTTCACTGGGTTTTGACGCTAACAATCTCGCAAGCATGTGATCTTCTTGGCACTTAGATTATAAGTGAATCTTGTGGCTGTCTCACAATACTTTCGCAAGCATGTGATGGCCTTGGCACAAACACCGGCATAGTCATCCGCTACCGTAAATGCAGCAACATCCACGCCTAACTTTGACCACCCAAGCCCATTGCTAGGACATCTCGAAGCAGGCCACAACGAGCTCAAGAATGCCGACGGTCATGCCATCTTGAGCGGAACTGTTGTGAACACGCTGCTCCTCGATACAGGCCCGCCGAACATGGAGATGGGAAGCAGGGCGCTAGTAGCTCGCTCAACGGCGAAGAGACGCTTTAACTGGCATCTCAAGAACGCAGCGATATAAGCAGCATGCATGTAATAGTATGAGCGCCACAATGTGAGTGATTGCTAAATTTACGCTCTCTGAAAGTAATGCGACTGACAAGCATGTAGCACTCTTAGCAGTGCAATTGTGCGTGAATCCTGCAATTGTCTCGCTCTAAGGGGCGCTTTGAAGATAGCGCTTCGAGAAGTAAAGTGAAGCGAGAGACAAGCATGTGATAGCCTTGGCATTGTGGTGGTGAGCGTATCGCTCCTCTATCCCGCTTGAGATGCGCTCTAGGACTGATACATGGAAGTTTGTGTAGACAGATAGAGGCTCTTGGATGTGGGTCTGCCTTGTATGATGTTGACTTGGTGTGAGGTTGCTGGCCCTCATTTGACCAACTTTCCGGCCCTGGGTGGTCGTTGCCGACATCCCTGGGCCAGTCCATCTCCCCATAGCATCGAGTCCTTTGCTGCTCTCAGCACAGCTTCCGTGACCATAGACCCCCATTCAATCTCGGAAATCCATCCTCAATGCTGACCGCAAATCAGCTCAACCGCGAAGTCTCCTCGGAGGCACCCTATCCCTCCTCCTTCGCAGTGAAGCCCAGCACCTTGACCTCCTTTCCCTTGAAGTTGTGGGCGAGCACATTCGCCAGCATGGCCAGCGTAGAAGCCGCGTACTCGAGCAACTCCTGCTTCCACGCCACCAGTTCCTCTCCCTCCAAGTCGAGCGGGCCCAGGGGGTAATCGCCGGCCACGTGGAACTTGAGGTTCGTGGGCTCGTCGAGGAAGCACAGCTTCAGCACCGTATCTGCAACACCGGGCGCCAGGGACTTGTTCACCAGCATGTCGAGGTGATAGCGAATCGCCCAGCGCCACTTCTCGATGACTGGGGCAGAGGATTCTGGACGCAGACGCTCGGTCATGCTACCCTCCCAGACTTTTGGCTTGATGGTCGAGGAGTCCTGCACGCCGAAATGCTTCTGTACAGTGAGACCGAGCTTGCGAAGAGCTTGGACGCCGTAATTCAGCATGGCGTCAGTGTATTCCGGGAGCATGAGACGGCGGGTGGTCTGCTTCGCCTCGACTACGCAGTGGACCAGGACCAGGCCGGCATTGCGGTTCTCGTGGACGTCGTCCGCTGGGATCATGAGCAATCCCTTGAACTGCCTGTGCAGTTCGCGGAGGACGTCGCGCTGGCGGTCGGTACGCGCGTAGAGGAAGCCCGGGGGCATGGTTGCGGCGAGGTCGACCATGGTGGCTGGGGGAATGTCAGTACCGCTGCGGAAAGAAGGATAGGTAGTGTTTGCTTGCCGTTTGCTCCAGATCTTAATCGAAAGCAGGAAATGGGCGGGTCTCCGAACACAAGACAGAGACAGAGAACCAGGACGGGCTCCTCTCAAGCTGTGCGGTCGACGAGTCGCGAGAAATCGCAAGGACGGTCGCAAGAGGGTTGGAGATGGAGTTGGGGGAAGCGAGTTCGAGCTTTTGACAAGGAGGAGGGACCAGCTGGTGGCGAGAGGCAGGCGCGAACACCACCTCTTCTCTTGCCAGACCTCCAAACTTCTTGCCGCATCCTCACCAACACAACCGCTTAGCACTCACTTCATCGACCCCTCAAGGCATTCAACTAGCTCAAGCCATCTCCCTCCCAACCCTCAGTGGTCCTGACCATAACCTCAAAAGTCAACGAATAGGTTCGAGCCATCGTCAATTCGAGAGCCGTCCATCCAAGCCATTTCTAGCGGAAAAGGGGCAGCAAGAGAGAGAAATACATGGGTCAAGCAACATCAGTATGTGCAGAAGGGCAAGAGATGGTTCGTACGTGGAGACTCCACGGGGCGAGGCCGATGTCTTGGGAGTTCGCGAGGCCATGCTAGCCGTCTTTGGAACGAAAGTACGATGCTCTTGGCCTCATGCGATATCCCTGTCGCCCATTGAAGTCCGGACCGCAAATGGAAGAGCAATACGTCGGCTACGCCATGGCATTCGTAAATCTTCCGTGCGCGGTCGCGTGATTGCAGTACGATTTACGACGTATTCCTAGCCCGGCCTTCTTCAGCCTTCGAAACCTCCAGGCTTCTCCTCACTTCTAGACCTCACTCTTCTTTTCAACTGCTCAGTCCATTTTCGAAAGACGTTTGACTGACTTCTTGCATCACAACGACACACAAGCCTTCATTCAAAGGGGGTATATACACAGAAGCAAACAACTGCTCAAGCGGTGTGTTACATGCTGACATCTCACATATGCATAGTCGCACTGATCTTGCTCGCTCTCCTCGCAGCTGTCGCCGCCGTTATTTCCTCCGTCATCTCAGTCACCTTGGGTCCGGAATAGTTCTTTCGGCCCCAGATGTAGTACCACGCACCCGAGATCGCGAAGCCGCCGACGAAGACAACGCAAGCGTAGTTCATTGAGCTCAGATCGACAGGGAGCGCGGAAGGCATGGAGAAGAGGGGAATGGCGAACGCGCACCAAGCTGGGATAACGTCAGTATAATACGATCTACCAAATAATACGGGGGATTCCTGACCGATCGAGACGATGTTACAAAATATACCAAGGGCGCCGAGGTTGAATTTGCCGGATGCAATCGTCTTTCTGCCAGTGAAGAGGGACACTGCAATCGGAATGACATAGCTGAGCGTCAAAAAGATGACGCCTGAGCCGTTGAATGCGTTGAAAGCCGCGCTGGATCCAAGGTAGATGAGACCAAGCAGAACCTGGATTGCCATGCTAAGAAGCATAGAGGCTAGCGGGATGCCCATCTTCTCGTTGACCTGGTCGAACTTCAGAAGACGAGAGCCTGGGATAGCACCGTCACTGGAAATCAATCAGTACGGGGATCATCATGGAAACCGCGATTGCAAACGTACCGAGCGAATGCCCAAGTGCAACGCGAAGCAGCAGTGGTGCAAGAAACTCCGCAGAGAATACCCAGGATGATGATTGGCACCGTCAGAACGAAAGCACCGGCCTCATTGCCAATTGCAGATCGAAGGATATCCGGCATTGGCTGTGCAGAGTTGGCGAGGACGGACAGTTCGGGCAGGACGAAGCAAAGTGGGATCAAGAAGACCAAGCCACAGATCATGTTCAAAACGATCGCTCCGACCAGAGCCTTGGGGACCTGAGTCGCTGGCTTCTGGACCTCCTCACACATAGAGACGACCATGCCTGTCGCAGAGGTGGCATATGCTCCGTGTAAGAGACCAACGCACCACGCCCAGCCAGGTGGAGTCCATCCAGAGTTGACCTCAAACCCTCCGAAAGCAAAAGCTGCACTTCGTCGGCCTTCGGCGGCGATGGCGAGGACACAGACGATGATAGCCAGGACTCCCACGAAGGTGCCAATGACAGTGAGAGTATCCAACATGGGAAGCCACCTGTTCCCCCATGCAGAGATGGCGTTGCAAAGCAAAGTGATGGCCAGGAAGATGAGGTAGGTCTGCCATTCATTTGCAACAAAGATCCCGTTACCCTCCGCATCCTGGAAGACGTTGATGCATCCGATCAGGAACAGAGTCGTACCGAAGTTGACGGAGAGGGTGATAATGACGTTGCCCAGGAAGAACGCCCATCCGGTGAGCCATGCAGCGAGTTTACGGCAGTACACTGGCGACAACATAAACGTCTGGTAGTAGACACCACCAGCCAGGGGGTAGACCTGTGACATGGTAAGCTCACGAACTTTCACGTAGGGTTGGCAAGGGACCGGGATGAGTCAAGACGACATCACGAGCTCTTCCTTTACCGACGCAGTCTCGTCCCGCAAAAGAGCACTATACGCAAAAGCAAATCCGGATCAAACGTACCGAAGTGATTTCACCCAGCGAAGCGGCGACACAGACCATGAACAAACACACCGCGACCCAACCCCAAATGATACAGGATGGTCCACCACCAATCAAGGGGTAGATCAAGGTCGTCGACAGACCGTAAGGTACCGAGGCCAACACAAAGGACATGAACGTGACGCTCAATGTCGACCTGGACCGGGCCAGTTGTTGGGTGTATCCGAGCGCTTCGAGGAGGTCATCGGCGGGTTCGGAGGAGCGGGAGCTGCGAGGGAAGTCTTCCTTGGAGTAGGGGATCTTGGACTCGCGGCGTTGTTGGATGCCCTCACCACGGGTGGAGCCGTAGTCCTCGGCCATGGCCATGCTGGACGCCATCGAGGTGGTGGGATCGGATGAGGAGGAGGGAGTGACGAGGCTGCTGCTACTGGGTTGTTGAGCGGTAAGTAGGAGTCTGTCACTCGGCTTCTTATTACGGTGTTGAATGGTCCGGGTGTTGGCGCTTTCGGGCGTGGTTGCTGTGGGCTCTCTGTATCCTCTCGCACGGGTCTCTGGCCTATCGGTTTCAAAATTGAGTGTCGCGTAGGGCTGTTATCGAGTCGCTTCTGGGTTCACGGGCTGCTCTGGGTAACTGATTCCAATCCCGGTTATGGATTCCTGTCGATATGTGATCGTCGCTCTGGAAGGATGTGGATGTCGCTTTGGGGAGTCGAGGTCAATCAATGCGAGATGAAAGACACTGCCGGGTCGATCGTCGATAGTAGCGTGTGAGGGGAAACTGTTGCGATGGTGGTGCACAGCAGAAAAGCTTGGTATGTCGTTTCCTTTTTCCTCTATCCAACAGCTCTCTCTGGCAGCGAAACGAACACAAAACGAAGCTTCGTCTAGAGAGACGAGGTCCAAGATTGGAAAAGAGAAAGAGGCAGTCACCCGTTGATGAAGATATCGGAGCGTAGGGCGTGTCCCCGAGGTGGCACCAGAAACATTGCTAACCCACCGGTGACCCATTGTTTATTAAGTACCGCTGCTGCGCTGCGCGCGAGCGAGCAAGCAACCTCAAACTGGACGTAACGTAATGGGACGGTCTTTTGGCCTTCAGTAGCCGATGCATAGCCAAGCAGAATTTTTCGATGCTAGCCAAGCGTCCAAGACCCACTAGTCTGCGACTCCGCCCGCGAATTGTGTGTCCGCGAATTGATAAGAGTGGATGAGGCCTTGCTCCGTGGGCTGCTAGCAGCAGTTCCAAGCGATAGACGAGATGGATGGATGGCATCGGGGGGCAAGCTCGATGGGGGAATGTGTCGCGTGGGTTGGGTGGTGAAGCATCTTACCGTTGGCGGTCGGTGATGTTTCCTCGCCTCGTGTCTCGTGTCTGAGACATGACCGGCGGATGCAGGCGAAGAGATCCGATGTGGATTTGCATTATCTTTGTTCTTCAGCCTTAAGATGCGATCCTTGCCATTGGATGCGAACGGTGTTGGGGCTTCTCGGCATGGCGGCCTTGTCGAACGCCCTTTTTCTCTCAGCTGGATGCAGATTCTGCGGATACGATGCAAGGCGTCAAGGGCGTGCTACCCACGCGTTCTGGATCGAGATAGATGGCCACTCTGACGTCGGAGAACGCAGATGATGCGGGTGGGCTGGCCGCTGGCGTTGAAGAGTTTTGATGCTGTGGATTGCCCGACGTTGTTGTTCGGATGCACGGAGAGCGCGACGTCAGTGAGCATGGGCCAGGCTTTGGCCTTGGCGAACGAGGGAGCAAGTGAATCCTCACCTGGGCAGCGTTGACGACAGCGAGAAACAACATCATCGTTCGTCTTGATGTTTTCATCACATCAAGCTTCATTATTCTGAGGTTTTGGAGCACTGCCCCAATTCGATCATGAGGGAGTGCTGAGCAACATTCACCTCCTTCAGGTAGGTGCTGTTTTGACCCCACTCTCTGGTCTTCTGTCCCCCTTCACGGAATACCGGAACAACATCACATTTGCGTAGTAGCCTTCCACGTGCTATGGCTCTATCATAACGGCATCAAACCTCCGCAAGCGACGGACATAGCCCACAGCCATGTCGTACTTATGCTCTCCCCCGAGCATGCTGCGAATCTCGACATTGCGTCACAGTCCACCGCGGGGTCTTACTAGGACCACCTTGCCGGCTATCTTCCAACAACAGGCATTCCAACGGCCATACTCCCTGTCAAACCAAGGATCGAAGAAGTCAACCTCACGTTGCCACGATGGCCAAGATCTTCGATTCCGTCACGGCGTCTGTAGGTCAGTAAGACCCCAAAGCGACTTCGTCCAGAAGCGATACAAATCATCAGCTGTAGATTCGACCAGAAATCCTTTGTCAGGACTATGGAAACCAACACATTTACAACGCCTCTACTACGGCCCGAATAGCGTGAAGGAGCACCTCTTGGAATGCCTACCGACCGAATCGTCCAAAGCTTTCATCCTAACGGGAACTTCGCTCGCGAATAAGACGTCGTTGATTAAGCAGGTTGAAGAGCAATTGGGATCGAGACATGCCAGCACGTTTAGCAAGATCGGACAACATGCACCTGTCAAAGAGTTGGACGAAGCGACGGAGCTGGTGTTGAAGGATGAGACGATTGATACGATCATCAGTGTCGGTGGTGGCTCTCCCATTGATTCCGCGAAGGCCATCAGCTATCGACTGAATGAGAAGAAGAAGGGGAAGTTCTTGTATCATATTACGATTCCGACTACGCTCAGTGCGGCCGAGTGTACACTGGGTGCTGGATATACCAATGAGGATGGGATGAAGACTGGTGAGTTACACTGGGTGGACTGTGGACGGATGCTGATATGGGATAGGTGTGGCTCATCCGGAACTGGCCCCTCATGTCATTATCTACGACTCCAAGTTCGCCCTCGAGACTCCAGAGTGGCTCTTCATGAGTACTGGCATGCGATCCATGGACCACGCTATGGAATTGATGTACCACCCTACATCGACCGAAATGCCATGTCGCCAGATGGCTTTATACGCAGCGGGAGAGCTCTTCACCAACTTGCGAAAGTACAAACAGAACCCAAAGGACGAGGACGTCATCACCCGCCTGCAACTAGCAGCATTCGCCTCCCTCGGTTTCTTGGCCCTGAACGTCAAAGGCGCACTCGGTCTTTCCCATGCTCTTGGATACGCCCTCGGCTCTCCTTACCAAATCCCTCACGGCATCACCTCCTGTCTGACCCTTGGCCATGTCGTGAAACTGAAGGCTGAAAGCTCAGCAGAGGATGCTGAGCAGCTCGCGCGAATGGCTCCTTTCATTGGGATTGCGAGGAGTGGCGATGATAAGAAGGATGCTGTTGCTGTTGGTGATGCGGTGCTGAAGCTTGTTGAGCAGCTCGGGTTGAAGACGACGTTGACTGAGAAGGGCGTGGGTAAGGATCAGGTTCCGATTATTACGAAGTTGGCGACGAGGCAGGAGTCTGGGCCGGTATTTGAGAGGGTGAAGCAGCTTGTGGAGGGACTTTATTAGATCGACAGTAGGTTGAGCTAAACAGTGCTGGAGGTGCACGGACGTGAATTTCACATGCCTTACTTGAGCACTGTCGTAAGGATTGAAGGGGCGCGGAACGCACAACAATTAGGCGAAACTAATCGCAAGGCCATTAGAAGATGATCTAAGAATGTGACTGCACTATGTCCCGGCACGTTCGCTCCTACCTCGTTTGTAGCAAACGGCCGCGTGGAAAGCTTCCGCCTCGCTCTTGCTTTGCAGCAAGCTTCCGACTTCTACCTTTTGAGTTCTATCAACCTGCGCTTTTCGGCTCACACTCATGTCTGGATAGTCAACGAGGACGCGACTGCCGCCAAAATGGCCGATACACGCAAGACAATGACGCCGTCGAAACCGCGGGTGTCATACATCGCACCAGTACGTGCTGAATGACTTTCGCCTTGGAGCGTTTTCTAATCACTGCATAGGCACCAGTCCCACCACCACCCACCGAGACTCGATTTTCTACTCTCAACGGTCAGTTCGCAGTCTCCGACGCCCTCGAATCACGGGATACGCCTCCGACCACGGCATGGCAAGAAACGCACAGCCCAACCCGCAGCCGCCGACAACAAATCGCATGTGAGCTACTTTACACCTTCAACTTCCACAAATGGATTGCCACCATGGAATCAATCCTTCGCAAGCTGGGCTTGTGGAGCGTCGTCCAATATCCGCACCTGGAACATCTGGGCCTTGACGATGACTGGGAGGAGGATTGGCTCAAGAACGATTCGTGGGCAGTCAATATCATGCTCATGCACATACATCCACGGTGGCTGGCGCGCTACGACTTGAAGCGGCCCATCACCGCCCATGAGCTGGTTGGTGAGCTCAAGAAGGGGCCAAAACCTTTTCGCTTCCTCGACCTTCCTCGAGGGATCAGGGATCAGATCGTACGATTCGCCCTCGTTGATCATCCATCCGCAAAGATAAAAGGCACATTCCTCGGTCTGAGTCCTGAGCGCAAGGCAAGATACGAACACCTTTATGATTATGACGACTACCCAGCCGAGGAGATCAAGCTCCTAGAAGCAAGGATTGATTCTGACGGCGACCGCGATGATTTTTGCAGGCCCGCACCTGCACTACTCGAAGTCAACCGTCAAATCAGACAGGAGGCTATTCCAGTCTACTTCGGTGAAAATCGGTTCTGCATGAGCTTTGGGGGCGTGTGGTATGGGAGAGACAACATGCTCGACCCCATCGCAGAAATGTGTGCCTGGGCTGAGGTAATGAGCGCAGAATACCGGATGCACATTTGCGACTTGACTCTGGATGTTGATTGGGGCGATTTCAAGAGCATCATCAACGTCAAGTATGACCCCAAGGGTGGGCTCATAGCCGATGTTGTTGCCGTCACCAGTCTCAAGCGTGGCGACAATCCGAAAGACGAAGAGGACCGCAAGAGAGAGAAGGAATACCGTGAGATGATCGAGCATCGCAAGCGTGGGGAGGGTTGGCGGAGCACTGGCGTATGGGAATTCTTCACGATCGATGGCTCCGCCTTCAGAAAGATGCTTTTTGGCGACGATGCTCCCTGGTGAGCATCAGGCGTTCGAGATGTTTGGGAGTTAATAAGCGAATTTCATCTGAACGATGATGGGAACAATGCTCACGGGCGACAATATCAAGCTGAATCGTGATGCCAAGATTGAGAAAAACCAGCTGTTCTCAACAGTCTTCAACATGAGCATGAGTCCTATAGTTTAATCCATCTTCGGGTTATAACTTGGATTCTTGTCCCATGGCCAGAAGCTTCTCGGCATTCCTGTGGTACAAATCCTCGATCTCCTCCTCATCGAACAGCTCTTTCACTCCATTATCCATCTGCCCAAGAAGCAGCTCCACACCATTCGCCCTCGTGAATGGAAAATCAGATCCATACATTAGACGTGAATGTGACACCCCGGTGCCGTGAAGTAGGCCACGAATCTGGGTAGGAAAAGCAAAACCCGCCATATCGAACCAGATTTGCTTCTTGAAAGCCTCCTGGACCTCACTCTCAGGAACACCTGAATTCATCAGCACATGAAGAGACGTATGACAACACCACACAACTTACCAATCCAAGGTCCAGGCACGAGCCCACTGAACCCCGTCCATCTAGAAAGCAGCGGCGGGAAAGCTCCACCAAGATGAGGCAGAATGATCTTGATATTCGGACACCGCCTCATAGTCCCCGACATGAAGAGGTTCGTCACAACTCTCGCCGTGTCAAACAAGAACTCCAACATCGGCTGCGGCATCCTTCCAGCAAAAGGCGCTGCCGGGGTCGGTCGCTGTCCAGCAGCAGTAGCCTCCGGCGAACAAGGACACATCGGCGTAGTCGGATGGATAAAGATCAAAGCATGCCTCCTATTCAGCTCGTCAAACACCGGGTCGTAAATCTTATCCCCAAGATAATGCCCATGCGCATTCGTCTCAAACACAAACCCATCACAGCCCTCTTCAATCGCCCTCGGAATCTCCGCAAGACAACTTTCCACATCCGGCATCGGCAACGAAGCGAAATATCCAAATCGGTCTGGCATGCGTTTCTTCAGATCTGAGGCGTACTTGTTCACATCGCGGGCGAGGTTCCGAGCTAGTTCGTCGTTGCCGAGCACGAGATGAGTTCCTGGGCTGGAGATTGAGAGGATTGATTTTGATATTCCCAGTTTGTCCATTAGGGCGATGTGTTCTTCTGGACTCCAGTCGGGAAGGTAGGGCATCCCGTCTGGATTTGCGTGGCCGTTTTGTCGGCAGGCATCTTGGTAGAAGGGCGGGAGGAAGTGGGAGTGGACGTCGATCTTTTGGGGCATTTTGGTTGTCATTTTGGCTCTGTTGGCCCGCAATTCATCCAGTCGGTGATGAGTGTCTTATATAGGCAGGTTGATCTTTTTTCGGATGAAGTGATGTTCGGTGTGGTACTGAATAAGCTTCCGGGAGTGGGACGGTCTTTCTGCATGAAAGGGTTCGTGTGCGACAGTGCATCTCGCATGCGTTCATGTTCATCGGAAAACACTTGTACCTTACGTGGAAAGACTGCGTCTTCGTCGTCATGTCGTCGTCGCCGCCAAAGCCGTACTCGTATTGAAGAAAGGGCGAGAATTGCTGACTGCCTCCTCGCTTCTGCTCACCAACGCGGTTATCGAAGGTCAGATCCTGCTTGACCATCGAATGTAGGGCTCTTCGTTCCCTCCTCATCGGCCTCGTCACTTCTCTTGCTCGATCATTTGGTCCTTCAAGCGAGGATGTCGTCGTCCTCACCAACTCGCCGAACCCGCCGAACCAAAAAGGCAAGGTGAACGGAGCCCAGCCACTCGGATTTTGGAGGCCCGGCCGGGCGATGCGAAGGTTGGGGCCGACGGCAGCGAGAACCACACATCTCTAGCTGCAGCTAACCATTTGGCTTACTATTGCTTCGCAGCTCTGTCGGTGAGGTGGTAGGGAGCGGAGCGATATTCGCCCTTCGCGAGGAGAAGGCATCCTTTTGATCTCGAGAGGTAGGTCAAGCACTTTCCACGGATCCACGGTGCCACGGGCCCACGGCGAGTCTTTTTGTCAGGCGTGCTGTCTTGCTTTGAAACTATTGTCGAGAAGTCGCTGGCGAAGAAGGTGTATAAAGTGGTGGCGTTTTCTTCTCTTCTTTCGTGTTGCTTGCAAACTTCAAGAGTCTGACATCAAGATGACTTCTTTCCTGATCAAAGACGTCCGCATCTTCGACGGCGAGAATACCATCGAGAATGGTTCAGTACTGGTCGAGAATGGCCGAATCTCCAAGGTCTCCTCTGGCTCAACCGACTTCAATGGAACGACGTACTCGAAGCCAGGCCATACTCTTCTTCCCGGACTGATCGATACCCATATCCACGCGAATAGTGCCAATCCGGTGGCCTTGCCGCAGTCCTTGCGGTTTGGTGTCACGACTGTCTGTGATATGCAGTGAGTATAACAGATTGGGAATGGCAGGCGGCAGGATCTGACCGGGATGTCCCAGCAATGAATGGTACAACATCTTGAAGCTTAGAAAGCAATGTGAAGGCGGCGATTGTGCCGACCTGAAGACCACCAGCTTCGCAGCAACAATCGATATGGGATGGCCAATGCCGATTGTACTCATGACCCACGACTCCCCCGAAGTAAGTGTATCATATACAGAGTAGATGCAAAGACGCAGTCTGACCCAACAACCAGACAAGAGAAGAAATCGCCACATGGCCCAAACTAAAGACCCCAGAAGACGGCCGCAAATATATCCACGACCGCCTGAAGGATGGAGTCGATTACATCAAGCTAATGCATGAATCGGGAACCGTGATGGGCCACGAGTTCAACAAGCCCTCCATCGAGCTCCAGAAAGCCGTCATCGACGAAGCCCACAAGCACGGCCTAATCGTCGTCGCGCACGCCATATCTCTCGCCGACACACTCGAGATCCTCGAAGCGGGCGTCGATGGCCTGACACATACCTTCATCGATCATCCACCCACGCCAGAGGTGATCGAACTGTACAAGAAGAACAACGCCCACTGCAACCCAACCCTCGCAGCCATGGGCTCCGGCACGACAGAAGGCAAAGCCACACAGGAGAGATTCGCTCACGATCCGCGAATCCAGCATTTGATCGAGAAGAACGAGAGAGATCGCATGTGCGAGTGCATGGCTTTTGCCAAGTCGAGAGGCGCGACTTGTGAGAATGCGTATGAAAGTGTCAGACAGTTGAAGAAAGCTGGTGTTCCGATTGTTGTTGGGTCGGATGCTGCGGGCCCTGCTATTGGGACTGCGTATGGTCTTACGACGCATCAGGAGATGACGCTGCTTGTGGAGCAGTGTGGTTTCACTCCGGAGGAGGCTATTATAGCGGCGACTTCGTTGGCGGCGAAGAGGTTCAAGTTCGAGGATAGAGGGCGTATCAAGGAGGGATTGCGGGCGGATCTTCTCCTGGTCGAGGGCAACCCGCTTCAGAATATCAATCATTCGATGGATTTCCGGGGTGTCTGGACGGAAGGTCAGCTTTGCAGCGTGTACAAAGACAAGTTGTGATTGGAAATGTAGATGTGGAAATCGACAGAGGAGTAAGGATCTCTCGTACAAAGCTGGAGTCGAGAACAGCAGATGCATTCGGAGACACAAGTCTATCCTTTCGCATGAGAAGAGTTTGGTGTATCGCCAGCAAAACGCCCAAAAGTCATTAGAGTCGTAAAAATTCTCCGCCGAGGTGTTGCATTCAACCATCCAATCTTTCTTGGTCAACCTTCTCCCAGGTTAAGCTACCAGCGCTGTTCCGGAGATCATCGTCACTCGGATCTCTTACGATGCTCGGTTTCTGTCCGACGCCCATCATCCACGCAATGAATGTCGGGGGCATGACGCTGCCGATGATGTCGTAAGTTAAGCTGCCACGTCCAACGTGGAGCGTTCTTGATGGCCGCTTCGATACTAATGTATCAAAGACCTTATCATGCAACGTTCGAAGGGGTGTTGGCTTGAGTCTGGGGGCCGGAACTCCATCCCGTCGTAGCTTGGCAGTGATGGCAGGAATGTCGAGATTGCCGAGCTTGAAGAATGTCGTGTTCACGCCGTCCTGCTTCAGCTCAGTACCAAGCGATGAGGTGAAGCCTTGAAGCGCGCCATAAATTGTGCTCTCCATGGAGTGCATGGGAGGCTTCAGGGCTGCAGTCATTGACGGCGTCAAGAACAGAACATTCGCCTTGTGCTCGATGACCGCTGGGAGCAGGTGTTGAGTCGTTGCGATGGTATGTAGCACCTTGGCATTCAACGCATCGCTCCATTCCTCTGAGCTGATGTCTTCTATCCGCGCCGGGTTGCATCGTAGATCCGGAACCACAACAAGCCCAACGAAGTTCAATCGATGGGGTTCAGCATGGTCAAACGCTCGATGCTCGCTTGCCAGGAGATTCTGGAACCGTGCAAGCTGGTTTTGTGCCGTAAACGGATCCACGAGATCGAGTGACAGCGGTACGAGGTCTGCCCGTGATTGTGACCGAATGAAGTGCTCCTCTTCGCGAGTATTCGCCACGACGTATACCACAAACCCTCTCCTCTCCAGGTCCAGATAAAGCGCGTTCGTCAACGGGTTCGTCACCGAACCTGCTACCACCACAACATCTGTCCTCGCGCCGCTTTGTGATTTCTTTGCCCTTCGCTTCTTCTTCAAGTCTCTGCTCTTGACATACACGAAAGTTCCCACGGATCCAGTCACGAAGAAGGCAACGATGGCGGCTGTTAGCGCCTTATGCTTGTACATCCATCTTTGCGCGAGTTGCCAGGTCGTTGGAGGCGGTAGGCGACGGGTAGGAGGCGCTGAGAGCGGTTTCGCGAATCGTTCTTTGAGGTTGCCTGCTACAAGGTCGAAGTGTCGCTCTACATCTTCCGCGATATCGTTGAACTGCTTGCGCGCCTGGAGCTGTTAGCGCGGCCGGCTGGAGAGGAGTATGGGGGCGTACGTAGTCGATCAGATGCTGCGCGTCAGTCATGTTCAGTCAGTAATCTCTGCCAGCGACACGTGGTGGTGGATGTTGTTGTCGTGAAAGACAACCGCTGAAGTGGGAAGCAGCCAATGGTGGGGCAGCTCGAGGTCAGGTCAGGCGCTTGGGCGATCCGTGCTTTCCCGACGTCACCTCATCGAGTGAATGTTGATGGCAGGTCCATTTCTCCATTTCCATCATTGAATCGTGCCATCGATTGCATATGTGAGTCTCACACTCGTACAGCAATTATCTGAACCCATTCTTCATTGGTCTCATTATCCATCTGCACACGAATCAAGCGGTCATCTTCCCTCTTGCGAGGCACCTTAGGTCATCCCAGCTTTTGTTGAACAACAAACCCTCTCAGTCGAGACCGCTCACATATGCTTCTGATTCTTCAAACGAAGTCTCTGGCTCCGCTCTGCCTTCGCGATGCTGCAAGCCAGCCCCGGCACTCTGTCCATCGCCAAATCGAACGCCGAATTCTCACCATTCGCGTCGTAGAGATTCTCTCGCTGTACCGCATAGCTGACGATGATCTTTCGAATAGCTCTAGTCGGTCCGGGTGCTTCCCAAGCTAGCTCTGCTGCTTCTGCCATGTCGTCGGGCTCTGCTCTGCCGCCGGTCGCCGCCACGATGAATCTGCTCATGGCAAGGTGGCTCAGGTCTCCCATGTCGTACTGCGAGTTGTCGGACCTAGATATCTGACAAGAAGGAAAGAAAGTCAGTGCTTACCTTGTCTCCTGCAATGCACATCATCACGTGGAAGGCCAGCATCGACACGCCGTCTTCGCCATCCTGCGGAGAAGGTGGCGCCTGATAGTCGCAGGTGTACATGTATTCGATAAGCGCCTTGACGACTTGCTCAGTCTCGGGGATCTCGATTCTGTTCTCGGAGGACTCCTACACAGAATTAGCTTTGTCTATGTCAATCGCCTGGATACTGACATTTGAGCCATTGTTGCAGCACGCTTTGAAGAAGTCCGAATGCGCAGCGATTACGAGCTTGTGGACCGGAAACACCATCGAGGGACAGAAGATGGTGAAATCGCACATCTCGCCGCGCTGCTGGAATTGCCAAAGATTGGCCATGAAGGAGTCGGTGCGAGCCTTGGAGAGGTCGGCCATGATGGTGGTTAGTGGCGTGGTTGTTGTGCTGTGTTGCTTTGGAGGATGGCGTTTGCTTTCTAGCGCGCATTTTCGCCTGGCGTCGTGCCTTCCTATCTCGCCAATTCCCAAGCTGTAGCACCGTCGCCCAGACAACTGACCGACACCTCATTGCCTCAGACAAGCTCACAATTCCGGAGAGAGCGCGACAAGGTCACGCCTTCTGATCATCATCATGGCGAGCGACACCACTCGACTGGCTGTCTGTGGTGCCTTCAGCCGCTTCCTCGACAGCGCTGACCTCACAGACTTCACTATCCAATGCGGCGACTCAAAGTGGCAAGTCCATCGCTTTCTTCTTTGCCTGCACTCCGACGTCCTCGCCAAGTGGTGTACAGGCGACTTCAAGGTGAGCTGCCGTCCTCATCTCCGCGAATCTTGCTGTTCTGACATTCCCTGCAGGAGGTCAAGAATCGCTCGGTCGATCTCTCCGTCCACGAGACGCAGGTTAGAGTGTCACGTACATTACCGATTGCCTTGAGAGTCGTGAACTAATGGAGATATCCACCCTAGCACATCGACGCACTCATCAAATATCTGTACACATTCGACTACACCGAAGCCATTGAGAGCCACACCGATAAGCTGAGCTTTCATGTCACCATGTGTGTCATCGCGGACAAGGTATGGCCTCTTTCACACATCACTTTCCAGCGAAAGGGCAACGGAAGGCTAACACACGGCGGCTTCAGTACAACATCACCGGTCTGAAGGACCTTGCGATATCCAAGTTCAACGAGATTGTAAAGGCCACCAACAACCCCAACGACCTCGTCCAGTCCTGCCTTATGGCCTGGGAAGCAGCCACTGCAACCTCCACCATTCGCAACAGCATCGCGTCCCTCATCAACCGGAAGCGCACCCTATTCCTTCCGAATCCATCTACCGAGGATAGTAAGCAGCTCGAAGAAACAATGCGCACCAATCCCGACTTCGCCATCGAAGTGGTCAAAGCCGGCCCCACAGAGGTAGGCTTGCCGTGGGAATGTCGATTCAAGAACTACCGGTGCGCGACTGATACGTGCAACTATGAGTTCAGGGCCTATCTCCCGAGATCGTACGACATAATGTTCACCTGCCCGAACTGCAAGTCGTGCAAGACCGGCGAGTACTGGCATTCGTACTCTCTGGTAAGATAGTAGAATACAGCCAGTGCTTCATCAAGCAAGGAAGGCACATCTAGCAGGCCTGCAATGTGATTCCGCGGATGGCCATCGGGGAGGTGGGGAAGCGATGAAGCACATAGGTGCAGGATACGGCACATGCAACAGGAATCAGGTACTTACGAGCTGGGGGAGGCACATGCGGCCACGGCCAAGCACATGAGTTCAGGGCGTCACATACATCGACCCATATACTCACCGTCAACAAGACACGTGAAATGAAAAGGCACACCAAACTCATGAACAACGAACGTCATCATTCAATTACTTTTCTCACATCCCCTTCTAGACTACCTCACACACCCTCCAAATCCTCGAAAAACAAACGCGTCACAAAAAAGGGGGTAGTCACGAGGGCAGCAAAGGATGTCGCACAATCAAACATGCGACAGGGCCCGCTGAACAGTGGTCGCTACCAAAGAGGCCTTGGGAGGACCCCTTTAGAGCGGCTTGCCACCAATAAAGTCGCTCCATCTACGGACTTCAGGCGGTATTCCCTCGGACTTGGGGAGTTTCTCGCTCATGCATTGGGCGAAGAGGACGGCGGTCTGTGACGAATGTTAGTGAAACGTTCCGGGATGGTCAATGAGATTTTGTTCAGGACTCACCCTCGGCTCCATGAAGAGCGGCACTCCGAAATCAACAGCATTCCTACGCATCACATAGTCCTCATCCACCAAGCTGCTCGCCCGACGCTTGGCCAGGTTGAAGACACCGCGGATGTCGTACTTCTCGAACACCTCACGAAGAGCGCGCTTGTCGTTCTTGGGGAACTCAATGACTTCGACGCTCACGCTGCCGTCCTTGGACGAGGACTCAAGGTGCTCCTTGACTTCGTTGTTTGCGGCGTAGAGCTTGTAGCCCAATGGGTTCAGGTAGTCGACGATACGGCCAAGGTCTGAAGTGGTGGTGTCACCACCGAAGAGCAGACCCTCACCGGGCTGTGGCAGGCGGAAGTTCATGGTGCTCTGCATGGCAGTCCAGTAAGCCTCAACGAGGTCCTTGCCGAAGCAAGCCATTTCACCAGTGGAAGACATCTCCACACCGAGGTATGGATCAGCACCAGCAAGACGAGTCCAGGCGAATTGAGGAACCTTGACGGCGACGTAGTCCCGCTTCTCCTTCATGAGATCCATTGGCTTGGGCACGTCCTTGTCAAGGAGGGCCTTGGTGGCAACTTCGATGAAGTTGGTTCCGAGCACCTTGCTGACGAATGGGAAGGATCGAGACGCACGCAAGTTGCACTCGATGACCTTCAGCTGAGGCTCGCCACCGTTCGGGTCCTGGGCGCTGATGATTTGCATGTTGAAAGGACCAGTGATCTTCCAGGCCTTGGCGACCTTCTCAGCGATCTCCTTGACACGGTCCAGGGTAGATTCTGGGAGGTTGGCAGGTGGGAGGACAAGGGATGCATCCCCAGAGTGGACACCAGCGTTTTCGACGTGTTCGGAGACAGCATGGACAATGAGCTTGCCGTTGTGAGCAACAGCGTCACAGTCGATTTCCTGGGCACCTTCGATGAACTTGGTGATGACGACGGGGTGGTCGGGGCTGACGTTGCTGGCAGCGACCAGCTTGTCTTCCAACTCCTCCTCGGAGCGAATGACAGTCATGGCGGCACCAGAAAGGACGTAAGATGGGCGGACAAGGACGGGGTAGCCAACGGACTCAGCGAATGCCTTGGCGTCCTGGTAGCTGGTGAGTTCCTTCCAAGCAGGCTGGTCAACACCAATGGAGTCGAGGATCTGCGAGAACTTGTGACGGTCCTCGGCCTTGTCGATGTCCTGTGGGTTGGTACCGAGCACCTTGGCCTTGCCGACATCCTGGAGCTTGAGTGCAATGTTCTGTGGCAGCTGACCACCGACAGAAACTACGACGCCGGTCGCGCTTTCTAGCTCATAGATGTCCATGACACGCTCGTAGCTCAACTCCTCGAAGTAGAGACGATCGGGGACGTCGAAGTCAGTACTGTAAATTCATTAGCCATTGGACAACGTCCAAATTTGTGATACGTCAGTTTACCTGTAGGTCTCGGGGTTGTACTGGAATGATCGTTAGCATGATCTCTGACACTGGAGAGGAGACGGGACTCACGTTGATCATAGCCGTCTTCTTCCCAAGCTCCTTGAGCGACAGCGTAGCATTAACAGCACACCAATCAAACTCAACCGAGCTTCCAATACGGTAGACTCCCGATCCCAAGACAACAATACCATGGTCATCAAAAGTGACATCGTGGCTCGAAGCATTGTAAGTCGTGTAGAGATAGTTAGTGTCAGCCGGGAACTCAGCAGCCAGAGTATCAATCTTCTTGACCCAAGGCTTGATGCCAAAGTTCTTGCGGCGAGCGCGGACCTCATCTTCGGTGCTGTTGACGGCGTTGGCAATCTGCTTGTCGCTGAAACCCATCTTCTTGGCCTTGAGCATCAGTTCCTTCTTGACGCCGAAGAGCGAGCCAATGTCCTGGAGTTCGTGGGTGCAGTCGACGATGTTCTGGATCTTGTAAAGGAACCATTTGTCAATCTTGCTGAGGTCGTGGACGCGGTCAACTGAGTAGCCTTCGTGTAACATGGCCTGGCCAACGGCGAGCCATCTGCGGTCGGTGGGATTTCTGAGGACTTCGTCGAGATCATCAAAGTGGTCACCTTGAAGTCCGGCGAACTTGGGGTCGACCTGGCGGATAGCCTTCTGGAAACTCTCTTCGAAGGTACGGCCGATAGCCATAACTTCACCGATCGACTTCATGGCGGATCCAATGTTGCGGTTGACGTTCTGGAATTTGGACAAGTCCCAGCGAGGAATCTTGGTGACGATGTAGTCCAGCGAAGGCTCGAAGTTGGCGGTGGTCGTGCGAGTGACAGCATTGGGGAGCTCAGGGAGAGTGTGTCCAAGACCGATCTTTGCAGCGGTGTAGGCCAGAGGGTAACCGGTAGCTTTCGAGGCAAGGGCAGAGGAACGAGACAGACGGGCGTTGACTTCAATGACCCTGTAGTCGAGACCATCGGGTTGCAGGGCGTACTGAACGTTGCACTCTCCCACAACACCAAGGTGACGAACAATCTTGATAGAAGCCGATCGGAGCATGTGGTATTCCTCATCGCTGAAGGTCTGAGACGGCGAGACGACAATGCTGTCGCCCGTGTGCACACCCAGCGGATCGAAGTTTTCCATGTTGCAAACCGTGATACAGTTGTCCGAAGCATCTCGCACGACCTCGTACTCCGCCTCTTTCCAGCCCTTGAGCGACTTCTCAACCAGGATCTGAGGCGAAAGGGTAAGAGAACGCGCAGCCAAGTTCCTGAGCTCTTCAGGGGTGTCCGCAAAGCCAGATCCAAGACCACCAAGCGCATAAGCCGCTCGTACAATGATAGGGTAACCGACGCTGTCTGCTGCTTTGAGCGCCTCATCGACGGTCTCCACAGCAATACTCTCAGCAATGGGGATGTCAATCTCTTTCAGCGCTTTGGCGAAGAGGTCTCGGTCCTCACTTGTTTCCAGCGTCTTGATGCTCGTGCCCAAAACCTTGACGTTGTACCGTTCGAAAATGCCCATCTTGTCCATCTTGACACCCAAGTTCAAGGCGGTCTGACCGCCGAATGACAAAAAGATGCCATCTGGACGCTCTTTCTCGATAACGTAGGTAACGTATTCCGGGGTGACAGGCAGGTAGTAGACCTCGTCAGCGAGGACGTGGGCGGTTTGGATAGTTGCGATGTTGGGGTTGATCAGGACAGATTTGATGCCAGCCTCTTTCAGTGCCTTCAGAGCTTGAGATCCAGAGTAGTCGAATTCACCAGCCTGACCGATTGAGAGACCTCCAGAGCCAATGACGAGGACTTTGTTGACATCGACGAGGTTCTGGCCGCCGGCAATGGCACCGCTCTCGAGGTATGCCTTTGCGTTGGGCGCGACCTCTGCCTGGCTGGCGGCGCGTTTGGCAGACACGGACAGCTGCCTGAGCTGTTGTCGGTTCTGAACGTTCTTCTCCCATTTTCCGCACGTTCTCTTCGTAGTCTGCGAGACAAAGGTCCGCTTGGCTATCGTGCCCGTGACATGGCGCGAGAGCTCCCGTTGCAGCACACGAGCGAATCGCCCGGTGCTAAGAGCCATTGGACACCTTGAGCACGCTGTTGAAGGCCACCAACCTCCAACTAGAGCGCGTCAATGACTCTCAGGTGTCGTGTGTAGGTGTTTGTGTGTGGATTGTGAGTGATGGAGGTGAAAAAACGAAAGCCGCACTGCACAAAATCCTGGGTAAGCTCAAGCGCTAGCAGCATTGGGGACACGCCCAGATAAGACAGCACAACGAGATTCAATGACTCACGGCCAGTCACACTTTCAAGATCGAAACATTGTCTGCTAGAATTCGATCTAGACGACGCGTAGCTCAAGCCTTCACTTTTTTACTTGCGGCTCATCATCATGCAGGCAGAGAATTTCTTTCAAGAGCTCCAGCTGCTGTGGAGGCTGGGCATGGGAGGTGCATGAGACCCGCGAGGGAAATGAGCGAAGTCGGCGGCAGCTCCACGACGTTCCACAACAGACAGCAGTACAGTATGACAAGAAGCAACGTTTGCAATGATCAACCTTCATCATTCCAGCTCCTCTATCTACTCCCTCGGCCGTACAAATCTCATCGTCCCTCTCAAACACGAGGGCAACAGCAGCAGCAGAAAACAAGCACAAAAAACACAGTTCCACACACATGTCGGTATACATTAGACGGCTGCCCATTAGACTAGAAGGAAAAAGTGTTTGTATGTCTCGCCCGGAGCGGGCAGCCGAATAGCTCCAGGCTTTTGTGGTGTGTTCCAGTCAAGAAACTCTGTCTGTGTATGTGTGGCCGTGTCAACGGCGACTCGGTGCAGGTGGAGGAGGAGCCTGTCGAAATCGAAAAACTGGGTCCCCTGGTAAAAGGTTCCTGCAGGTTTGCAATGCTCGCAGTAAGAAACAGAACGATCGTCGTTGAGAAAGCAGAATGGTGTACTCCAAAACAAGGTACAAGACGGATTGCTGAATGAATAACGAAGTGGGTATCGTAGCGTGCAACAGCAACAGCAACAACAGTCGAAGCAGAGGCGCATCCGGCGCTGGGTCGATCTCTTCATCCATCTGGCGAAGCACATTGCGATCATCTCAGTCGAAATGGCTGGCTGGATTCGATCATATGCAGGCAAGGAGACTCGTGACGGCGTGGCAGCGAAGTAACAATGACAATCAAGTCACGTCTTCATCATAACTTTGGCGGGCTTGGCTTTCCTTCGAGGTTGTGGAAAAGGGACTCGGGTGGGACCCGAGTGATGTTGTTGCTCCTGTCAAAGGTCGCTGTCATCGGCACGTAGCCTTCCTTCTTTCTCCTGCGACGCTCGATCAAGATGCCGGCAACGACCATGAAGAAGATGATGCCCAGCGAGATGGCAAGACCGATGAGCACTACCAGGCCGAGGGCCAGGTGATGGTCGTTCTTGTCCATGAAGTACTGTGGGTTGCCGACGAAGATGGCCGAAAGACTTCCCTGGCTTCCATCGTTCATGTTGGTGAGGATCAATGGTTCGTACGTTGTGCCATTGAAGACCACGGCGCTAGCATTGCCTTGCGATGGGATGTTGACGTCTCCTAGGATCAGCAACGACTGGTCCTCGGACATCAAAGTGCTGCTGGAGTGACTTGACGTGAGTGGCATGATTTGGAGCTTGCGAATCGTCGTAGAAGCTCCAAGACCACCAGCCCCAATCCAGCCGCCGTCTTGGTACTTCGCCAGGTAGGTCGAGCTGTTGCTGGTCGCTATGCCGGAAACCCAGAATTGGTCATAGTCGCTGTTGACGGCAGAGATTGCCGAGATTGGGCCTGGCAAGGTCGAGGCGCCAGTGTACTCTTCGAAGGTTTGCTTCTTAGCGTCGTAAGTCGCCATCGTGGTCGCGTTGCCGTTGACTGTCAGATTGCCTGCAATGACGAGCTCGGTGTTCGATGACCAGAACATTGCGTTGATAGTGCCCGAGAGGCCGGCGCCTGTGTTTTGCCATTGCATGACACCTGCGTCGTACGAGCAGAGCGTTTCGCACTGAAGGGAGCCAGCAGTTTGGAAGCTGCCACCAACATATACGATGCTCTCATCCGGTTGCGTCGCGATGGCGTTGACGACGACGTTATCGCCGCCAAGAGCAGGTGGATGAGGTGACGCGAACTGGTTGAGGGATAGATCATAGACGACGAGTCCAGTGGCATCGTTGCCGTTCACAGTGCCATTGACTGCTCCACCAGCGAAGAGCATGGTATTGTACGTGTCCATGGCCACGAAAATGGAGTCTGCGTCCAGTCCGCTAGTCCCAGAGACATCGTTTTGGTTGTCATTGGTGTTGTTGATGAAAATGAGATTGTTGATTGTTGAGCCGTTGCTCGCCGTGGTTGCGAAGTTGCCGCCGAGGATGGTAATGTTGAGATGATTCTCGTTGTAGAACAGACCGTCGTACACGCCGGTGTAGTTCTGTCCTGAGGATTGTGTGCTGAGTGCTCGCTTGCGCTTGGTCGACGAGCTACTGTTGGAGCTGCTTGATGATCCGGGTTGGAGTCGAACGCCCAGAGACTGCAGCCCAGGCACACCGGATCCGACGAGCTCGACGACATCGCCAAAGTCGTAGCCTTGAGACTTGATCATGCCGGCATAGACTGGTGCCATGTCTGGGACGGTAGCCCAAGCTGTCAGGAAACCATTGAGCGCCATGGTCGCGTTGGGAAGGTTGTTCAACCAGTTGCTCTCGGCGGGGACCCAAACTGCGAACCCTTCAGCATCAAACGCCGCGTTACCTGAGAACTCATTGACAGAAGTGAAGTTACCACTAATGGCATAACAGTCCTGCAGGTTATCGTTGCTGATGTTGAGCGGCAGAGGGGTGATGTCGAAGACTGCTCCATCGACTCCAGCACCAAGAGGAGTCCATGCATTGTCGTCGATCGAGAACACGGCGACGTTGTTGAGGCCGGTGACAGAGTTGTCCTGCGTATTGCTGAAAGTGCCTCCAAGGTAAAGCCTCGAGCCATTCAATTGCATCGTCGCGACCGCTCCATTCAGGCCACCGCCGGGAAGTGCAGTCGCATTGTCCTTGAGAGAGAAGATGTTGTGGATGTCGCCCCCAGCAAAGTTTCCTGCAACATAGAGCGTATCATTGTCCTCATCTTGCACAACAGCATTGATAGTGGCCTCTTCATCGAGGTTCGAGCCGGCCTTGTTGATTGCGGAGCTCGAGAAGTCATCCGTGTTAGCTGACTGGCCTGGAGTGTACTCGTAGAGACCGTTGAGGCCACCAGTCGTCGAGACCAAATCGAAGCGTACTCTAGAGGCTACGACGGTCAGCGGCGCGTTCTGGCCAGACGCTGGCGAAAGCATCACTTGCGTGTTGAAGTTGTCGGTGTCGATGTAGCCGTAGTAAATCTGATCAAACTTGTCGTAGTTGTTGGTCTGGTACAAGGTCGTAACGTTCGTGACACCTGCTCTCGGGGTGATGGTAACGTTGACCTGTCCTCTTGTTCCACAAGATCCATCCATGATGCAGCCAGGAGTGTACAACATCACCGAGTAGTTCCCAGATTGCTGAATGTTTGGCTGGAAGACGACGTTCGTATCTGAGCTGATTTGATCAGCGTTGGTGAGGTAGGCGGACAAGAAGTTGGCTGGAGTCAAGTCGCGGTTATCAACCTCAGTCCAGGTCGAGTTGGGCGTGGCCACGGAGCTAGATCCACTGCTGATTCCGTCGCATTTGGGCTCGTTGAAGTTCTCCACGGCATAGCTGTAGATGTCGTCCTGGAACAGTTCAATACCGCTCAGACCTCCACCGGAACCATACCAATCGGTGACATAGATCCGAAGCCCACTGACGCCAACGGTGTTAACGAAGTGGAAGTCTTGGGCAGTGCTGTTGTTTTCGGGTAGTGGGCACTTCTGCGAGCAAGAGGAGTTCTGGCCAGTGGTGGGATCGACGTAGGTGAAGTTGAGAATGCCGCCGTCATCGAGTCTCTCGAAATACCACGACTTCGTGCCGTGACCTCCTTGCGCGTTGTACAACCGAAGCTTGGTGGGGTTGAAACCGAAGCCATACCTGCCCTCCCAGTAGCCGGCGGTGTTGTCTGCAAGAAGCCATTCGTTTCCAGAGTCGGCTGTGCTGCAAATGATGCTCTTTGGATCGCTGTTGGCGGCAGTGTTAAAACCAGTGATGGTGCCTCCCAAAAGATTGACGACTTGAGCGTCGGGCTGCGAAGGTGTAGTGGCATCTCCCAATCCAGTGAACGAGCCACCGAAAACAATGTTCCCTGCGGAATTCTTGGTGATGGAGTTCACGGGTCCATTAAACCCTGCGAACGGGAAATCTTGCCACCCTGTCGTCCATGCCATCGAGTTCGTCGAGTTGCCGCCCATGAAATTACCACCGACATAGACAGTCGTCGAATCTTGATCGCAATAGAGAGCATGCACCTGCCCAGTGAGTCCAGGAAGATTGGTGATTTCGTTTGTGTCCGGATTCCATAACGCGATCGGGCCAGCCTTCTTGCCTCCCACGCTCGTGAAGTTGCCGCCTATCACCACTCCTTGATTTGTCCCATCTCTGGCGATAAACGAGCACATGGCAGATATTGATGCATCCGCATCGACCAAAGCGAGCGATTCGAACGCGCCATTTGGATATCGTGTGAGCAGCGACTGGCTGCCATTACTTGACAGGTTCTCATTCTGGCCTTCGTATGTGTACAGCGATACGGAGTCGAAGTCTCCTCCGATTGCGACGCGCCCTAATTGGTCGAGATCGAGATTCGGTGATGATGCCGCTGATTGTGTGAGGGCGTATGTCGGGCGCGCGCCGAGCAGGGGTACCGTGAGGATGAAGGTTGCTAGCTCTGGCCCGACGGCCAGCAGCTGCGACAAGAGGTTGCGCATCGCATGCGGGAGACGGATATGTCGTGTCTCGCGTGGCCGTGGTCGCTGTCTCGGTCGGTCGGAGGTGTATTACGGGTGGTGTGATGTATTCGGATGGAGAAAAACGAGTGTCGGTAGCAGGTCGCAGTTGTGAAGGGAGAAGCGGGAGGAGACTTGGACGGATTCCAGATCTGGTCGCGCCCAGGCACGTGTGTTGGCTGATCGCTGAGTTGGTGTTAGCCCTGCAGCGACGAAAGCCAGTCCGGATCGCGTGTTCCAGGCCGGCGGGGATGGGTTCCAGAGAGCGGAGGATGAAAAGAACGACTGAGGTGAGTGAATGATGCCCGGCTCCTAGGACCTCGCCGCGGCGGTGGTGGTGAAGAGGGTGGTGTCGTCGTTGGGGGAACAGCAGGAATCTGTCTGCCCCCTTCGCGATGGAGCCGCGCACGGGCCCGCTTTGCCCAGCCAATCTCGGCAGCGGGAAGAGCCACCAGTCACGATCGAACGAGCTCGTGTCTTTCACGCTTTGCTGCTGGCACTCGTGTTCTCTTGTTGGTTCCGTCGTTGATGAAGCCAGAGGCACGCTCTATTGCTGTCCAGTCCCAGGTTCGCGAGAAGAGGGATGTGGCTGGGCGCATCACCTGACCTCAATTATTGCATTGGAAGCGATACAACTGGAGACGGAGACGTCAGCAAGCCACGCAAAAGATCCCTGTGTCTCGTGAAACAGAGCACGCAACGACCGCAGCACAGCGTCTGCACCGATCCGAAACCGCCTTGCCTTGCCTTGCCTCGAAGCGTTGGAGCAGCAATCGAGCCTGCAAGATTTTCGCCGTGCAGACAGAAGAAAGAGGAGGTTGACCGTCGGTATCAAACAACAACGAACATCAAACGCAGCAACAGCTGTCAAAGTCGCAAGAATATTGCAAGTTTCACCCTGACAATCTTCTGATTGTCTCACAAGAGACATGCAAAACAAACACCTCTCCATCATCACAGACTTCACAGATGACAGCAGTGTCATCATAAGCCAGCCCGTGCGTTATTGGCCATCACGGATCCATGTCGAGGGAGATGAGCGAAAACTATATCAAAGCTAAATCGGATATCATCTTCATGAAATAGGAAGCGCATCGATCTTTCAGGTAACTGAGCATCGTCATTTTGAATTCAATCTCATCAAGTCTTTCAATTTCTCTGCTGTCCTGCTGTTTGGCTTTGCCGCCACTAATCTCCCAAAGAGCAACAAAGAGACCAAGCTACAAGCCGATGCAAGCAAAAGTACAGAGTGGCAGGGCCAACGCCCAGACTTCCAGTGTCACAGCATGCAGCGTGGCACACATCGGGTGTACCTGCATCCCCAGCATCTCTCTCGCAACGCAGACATCCGTGCCGTCCGTCCGCCTGTCCAGCCATGCATGTGCAACCGCAATACGGAGACTTCACTCCATCTGCAATCACATGTGCGGGTTGTTCGTGTTCGGGTTGCGACCGGCGGCCTGGGACTTAGCCAAGGCCATGGCCTGCAGACGACGGATGTTCTCCTCTCCCAGACGAGCGCGGTTCTCCTCGTGCTCGATCGCGACACATTCGCACGGCAGCGCAAGCCCGTCCCAGATGACCTGACCGTTCTGCATGCGCTTGGTGATCTCGCCGATGGCCTGCTCCTGGCGGCGAGTGGCGCCGTTGTAGCAACGAAGTTTCTCGGCGTCGCTCAGGGGCTTCATCTTGCCCAGTTGGCCGGCGGAGAGGTGGTCGCGCAGCTTGCCTGGCAGAACGATCCACTTGGGGTCGTCGGGCTCGTGGAAGCCGTCCAGGCCCGGCATCCAGTTGCTGTGGACGTAGAAGCAGACCTGGCGAGGGCAGAGGTCCTTGTTGGCGAAGCTCTGGTCGCACTGGCGGTGGATGCACGGGACCTCGCGAAGGATGCACTCCGTGCTGAAGTGGAAAGATTAGTTTCTGTCTCAAAAGAACAGGAGGGTGTCAATTGATACGTACCAGACCGAGGCCTCGTTGCAGCGGAGGCCGTGAGCGCGGCAATGGTCGCAGACGATGAAGCGCGATCGCTCCTTGATCGGATCCTTGGTGTCGTGGATGTGGGTGACCGACGATTGCGGGTGCTGGTGCTGGTCGTGGGTGGCAACATCGTTGCTCGTCGGGTTGACTCCACGCAAGATGCCCAACTCCGCGGCTCTATCGCGTACACTACTCTTGAAGCCCTCGTCCACCTCAGGCAGATGTGGCAACTGAGATGGGGAGACCTTGCCAGAGTAGGGGTTGGTCACCATGCTGGTGGTGCTGACTTGACGATGATGTTGTGGGTGGTTGACCTCAGCTTTCTCGGGCGATGGGTCTCTGACGAGACCGTGGCCGAGGCCACGATAAGCACCCTCATTGTCTTTCTTGTGGAGCATGAGGGCGTTGTCTTGGGTGGGCAGCGGCGAGACCGACTTCTTGCCGACGTTGCTGCCGATGTTGCTGGCGACGTTACTGCCAACGTTGCTGCCGTCGTTGGACTCATGCTTCTCGTGGATGTCGCTGGTGATGAAGGGGTAGGATCGCAGGTCGTACTTCTGGGGCGACTCTCGCTTCTGGGGTGACTCTCGACTCGTGGTGCTGCTCTGCACTGCTCTGTCGCCGTCGCCGGTGCCGCCGTCCCCTCCGTGCTTCTCGAGAAGCGCCGCCTGCGCCGTCTTGAGATACTTACATGCTTTGGTGATGTCCAATCCAATCTGCAAATCCTCCGGCTGTCTGCCAGCGCAGATCTTGAGCAAGTCGATGTTGTCGATGATGTTGAGGGCGTGGCGGATGCCGGCGCACTCGGTGCAATAGCATGCTGGCGTGTTGTCGGACATTGTGAATGAGGCGGGGTGAGGATGATGAGATGATGGTGTGTATTAGTGTAGGGGTTGGATGTACAAGGGGTTGAAGGAGGAAGAATTTGGAAGAGGGGCAGTGGTTATGTAGTCGGCGGAGGTGAGGTTTGGCAGGCAGACACGTAGGTGGTCTGTGTAGGTGAGGTTTCAAGGGTCCGTGCCTTCCTTTTTCGACAGATTTCTTTGAATGCCGTTTGCTACAGAGCAGAGCTCTGTTGCAGCGTTTGCATAGCTACAGGACGCAGTCGTAGCGCATAACTACATCAGGTTTCTCCATTGCTTGTGAGATGCGGACTTCAGAAGTCAGCTTTCACGCACCTTCCCAACAAACAGGGGTCTGACATGTGAATCTTGGCGCTAGCATGGGAGAAGTAAAGCTAGGGGAGCGGAAAGGAGTAAAGCTAAGAGTTAGAAAGAGTGAAGCCAGAGGCTAAAAATAGTGAAGCTACAAGCTAGAATAAGTAAAGCTAGAAGTAAGAAAATGTAAAGGCAGCAAAGGGAAAAAGTGAAGCAAGCATAGAAACGAAGTAAGGACGGCAGAGGAGAGAAGTGAAGTGAAGGTAGCCACGTCCAACTTTACTTCGCCGCTACGCTAGCTTCACCCGTTGCGATTACTTGTACTTAATGTACTTCATCCTCATCCTTATCGGCCTCGGCCTCGGCCTCGGGATCCTCTGCAATTCCAGCCTCCTCGAACTCGTGGTTAGCCTGTAGAAGCTCCTGCTCTTCTACCGACCTCTGACCTGCCTCATCGCCGCCTTCAGCTTCTTTGGCATCGGTGGCCTCGGTGGCCTCGGTGGCAACGGTGGGATCGCTAGCATCGGCCCGAGTCCGCTTCTCGTCATCAGCCGATGCCTTGTCATCGCTCGGCTCCTCCTCGACAATCATCTGATCATCACCCTGGCTTTCCCACAACGTCCACCCACCCTCCTCAGCCTTTTCCTGCTCCTCTGCCTCCCTCTCCCACAGAGTCCATCCATTCTGGTCCTTCACCACCTGAACCCCCCGAAACTCGTTTCGGCCTAACTCCTTGTCCTCCTTAACGATCTTGTCTATAGTCGTCCGCATCACGCCCTTGTTCGTCTCGCCCCAGTAGTAGAACATCTCCGGCCACTCTTTCCACATCTTGATCGCCGTTCTCAAAGCGACTCCTCCGCCGTGGTTCGTTGCCTCGTGCATGAGAAGCAGTTCGAAGTCGTAGTACGAGACAGTGCTGTAGAGCGTTCTGCTCTTCTCCAGGCATTTCTCGCAGACAAAGACACCGTGTGCGCTGAACATATGCCGCTTCCAGTCGTCTCGAGACTGGGCGGCGTAAGAGCAGTCGTAGTAGTCGGTCTTCCATGGGCAATTGTAGCGGATAATGGCCATGATCTCCTTGAGAGCGTCGGTGGATGAGCTATCGACGATGATGCCGAACTGTCGCAGATATTTGGCATACGCGGAGATAGGTTGTTTGGTACTCTCTTTCCCCTCTCTTATAATGCCAAACTCTTCGCTGAGCTCCTTCAACTCTGTCGTTTCCTTCTTCCTCAGGTCGTCAATGGAGAGGCTGCCTTTGACGTCCCTGGCATCGCAGCGGAATTTCATGGGGTATTTGGTGATGAGGACCAGAGGACCAGCGGTTCCGCACGTATAGCATCGGTCGTCATGTTGCACCAGCTTTCTGTCAGCACCACAGTAGATGCAAAAGCGATGGCCGCACGGCCACAAGATCCAATCCTCGGAGAACTCGCCACAGAGGTGACAGAGAGCCTGGACCTCTCGTCCCCACGAACTTGCTTCATCGAACTCGGCACGGGAGACGTAGACGTGATCAGGAGAGTGCTGTATGCGAAGCTGAGCAGCGTCGAGTTCTGCGCCTGTCATGTACTGTGGGTGGGTATCAGCATGAGAACAACATCGAAAAGCCTCCAGAGACCATGCCACTCTCTCCGTGGGCATCACGAGACAAATGCCCCAAACAACGCCCGAACGGCATGGTCGAAACACTGGATAGCAGGGAACTTGAGATGCGCCCTGGGCTCCGCCTTCTTCCCCAGGCTCTTCTCCATTTGACACTTACATGGTACCTGACGTTCATACGAACTTCCTCATGCTCATAGTCCTCTACTTGCGGCAGGCGATCGAGTGCCAAATGCCACCGACGGCGCGAGATGGTGTAGCAATCAGTGCAAAAGCACTCAAGTGGCCTCTCAGGAAACTCGAAAGGCTGCGAGTACTTCTGCTGCTCATATGGATTGTTCGCATGCTTCTATTCGGTCAGTACTTGTGGGCGCATGTCAACGGGTAGACTTACCTTTGGGTCGCTGCTCTTCCCCTTGTCGTCCTTGGGCATCGGCTGGCCCGTCGTCAACCGCCGCGCAACGAACTCATGCTCTCCATCGCGCTGGTTCGCGAGCCAGGCCTCGTAGAGCTGGTGCGAAGCATCGCGAAGCCTCCGGTGGACAGTGGGCCGATGCTGGAAGCCGTCGACTTGGTTGAGTACGTGGCAGTACTCGCGCTGCAGCTCGAGACAGTCTTCGCAGACGCAATCGACGGGTAGTTCTTCTGCCAATCGGCGAGAAATGATGGTGCCGTCCATTTCGTGCGTGTCGAAGTTCGTGGAGCGCGCAATGTTTGCTCGGAGGAAAAGAAAGTGGCAGCGGGGTGTTGACCACAAGCAAACACTGCGTTGCTAGGTGGGAATGGGGGAGCAACACACTCCATCACCGTCGTTTCTGATCCATCGCCGAAGGGGCCGAGGCCTGCATGGGGCCATGAGAAAACCTCAACAATGTCATCGTCTCAGAACCGGCTGTGGCCAGAATGAAAGGGCCTGTATCTGGTCTTGAACTAGAAGGAGAAGGAAGGTCGAATGTGCCGATGGCCTATCCCCGCGGACTTGAGATGGACCCAGGGCACGCTTTGAGGGTTGCTCTCCCTTGATAAGGACTATGCGACGGGAATAGCTGTGCAGGGCGAGAAGCCTCCTCTTTACCAGGAGCAGATGGCATTGCATGGTCATCTCGCAGGGCAGATAGATTAGGACCGGCACCTGAGTCTCAATCAGAGCCGTTTCTTCAAGTCCCCATGGCTCTGATGGATGCTTTGCGGTCACAGCCCTCATTCGTAGTTTGAAGATAGAAAACAATCCAGAAAGAAGCTCTGCTTGAACTACACAGGGCTCAGCATTCACATTTAAGGTCTACTTACTTTTGACGCTGCTTCCGCCTGCAGAGGCAAGTATTCTAATTCATTTTTCCACCCCCGGCGGAAAGGCACTTCCATTCTCGCTTTCACATGGTCTATGCCTGCACCCTGAATGTTCGTCCACTGGCCGTCTTCCTCTCCTTCTCCTCCGTCTCTGGCCGAGCTCTTCGCAGGACTGATAAGATGTTAGCAAGAAATCACAGCATTCAGAAAGGATAGACCAACCTTGAAGGAAATCTGCAGTCCTCTTTCGCATTCGGCTGTGAATATAGGCCTTGCTGGCCTTGATGTGGTAGTGGAAGTAGTCGCGGAAGGTCTGAATGTGCGAGATGACCTCGTATCGGCGCTGTTGCGTGAGATGGCGTGGGAACAGGACTGCCATAGCGTTAGCACAGCATGCAGATGCAGAATCATCAGCTTGACCATACCGAATGTGATGTATCCAATCTTGTCCTTTCCACTCTGCAAACCAGGAATGCCTTGAAGCTCAAGCGGAGGGTCATTGCGGAACATGACCTGCGGCGCATTCTGAATAGCTCTCCGTCTCGCATCCACAAACTCCTGCAAGAACACCTTGCCGTATATCCTGTCCGTCTCGTCTGAGAATATCGTGCTGAAAATGACCGTTACTCGGTCATGAGAAGCCTTGACGTAGATAGCTTCCTGGTCTCGGTAATGTATCGCCCGCACCTCTCCACCTTCCCTCACACCCTGCGGCGCCGTCTCGCTCGTGTAATGGCTCGCCTGCTCTGCTAATGAAGTGTATTCATCGAACGCCTGCTCAAAAGGTGCTGCCATAGCATTGCGCTTCAGCAAGCTGATACGCCTAATCAAGTCATCCTTCTCTTCCTGCTCGGCTGGGAGGTTCTCGAGGTCGACTTGAACGGAGAAGTCGTAGCCTTGCTCGGGCGCGACGATATAAGGGCCGTATTCGCGTTGTAGGACAGCTTCGGCGCCATACTTTACGAGTTCTGGAAAGCACTTGACGGCGATTGAGATGAGGATCTGGGTCTTGGTGTTCGGGGTCGAGATGTGGAAGGTGACATTGTCGAAGTCGGAGACCACTTGGTCTATCGTAGCAGGAGTTGATCTGAGCATATATCAGTGTCAGGCGACCAGTATGGAGCTTGGGTTGCCATACTCGGGCGAGAAGCGGTCCTTCAGCAGCGACTCAATGAGGACGTTCTGATAGTCGAGGAGCAACATGTCTGTGGGAGCGGCCTTCAGCCGTGAAAGCGATTGATTCGTTGCTTGGAAGGGGTGTTTGGCAGCTCAATTGGCTATTCAAATCAAGAAAGACTCTGGCCAGGCTCCTGCATTGAAGGTTGAGTGTAGGTGAGGTGGGATGTCATGCGGCTCTGCCGCGTGGAGTCTGAGACTTTGCAGACCCCCGCGGGCCGCCAAGCTAGCTCATTTTGGGCGATTGCGGGGGTCTGAGCCTGTCTCGCGACCGTGCCCAACATGATCACCCCATGCATCCTCCGGACAACTTCATCTGCTATTCCATCTCATTGATCGTACTCAGTGCTTGTCAAACAGCACAATGATCTCCTAATCCAACATTTGCCGGGAATGAGCCACTGACCAATATAAAAGAATACCTGCCCAGAATCGTCCTGTATGGGTCATTGCACCGCCCCTTCCAAGCGACACGCGAGAGCAATATCGTGGTCTTCGACTTACCCTCCTTCTTCCGCTGAGACTGGAAGGTCAGCTCTCTCCGAGGGAACACGCATCTCAGAGGCCTTGAGTTGCCTGCTCGACTATTCGGCCGGCGCCGGCGAACTTGGGGATAGATGGACACATCTTCCAGTTGGACTGGAATACCAAGGGCACGATCTAACCAGCGACATCGAGAATCTCTTCATCTCCTTGGTTCTGCATTTGCAGAACGGCGAGCACGGTGATGCCGTATTCAATCTTTGCCGTCAAGGACCTCTTGCCCAAGGCCCGCGAACGCCCCGCCAAGTGCCCATCATCGCACCGCTCGTTTCCAAGCAACACACGCTGACCACGGTGGTCTTCGACACGAATTTGCCATAACGACAAGCATGCGAGTCCAGCTTGATTAAATTGCCAAGCGATGGGCACCCATCGGATCGATTGACGAACGTGGCGCTGCTTTTTGAATACTTCACTTCATGCTGCCCGGCAAACGCCCAAATAGGCAAGTGCCATACTCTATGTACAGTCCCTGCAGCTCAATGAGGCAAGATCTGAGCCCTGGTGACAGCGTCATGCATGAGTCGCTTATGATTGCAGACATGTTCATTGGCTGCGGAATAGGTCCAGGCGAAGAATGGAGACAAGAATGGAGTTCAGTTCATCCGGGTTTTGGTGGGCCAGGGAACGCTTGGGTCTACTTGACACGCCATGCAATTGGCATGTCGCCGCTCTTCACAATATACTTCTGCATGGCGAAGGCAGATGAGGTGTGCCCAGAGAGTCTCTGCATCTCCACCATGCCCGTCAATGCTTCTGAGCGCCAGCCAGGGACTGGTGGCTGACTTCAAGATGAGCGTTCGGAGATTTTTCGAGCTTGTAACCAAAACCTGAGAACACCTGCTAACGAAAGAGTAGGCATCATCAGATTCCGATGAGACTGTTCCAGGTTCCCCAGACTTCATGCCAATCAAGCTCGATCCACTCGCACACTGTTCCTGAGAAGAGGCTAAATCGTATGTCGATCTCTCCGCGCCAAGTCACGCGAGGCGACGATCAGTAGCGATGTCACTGCTCTGCCTGCCTGTTGCAGGAAGACACATCTGGGGAAAGTCTGGTCGTGCTGAACAGGTGGCCTATCAATCGTTCTCCGCTCCGCGCAAAACAGCTTGGCCTGTCCCAAAATGCCGTCAGTACCGGAGGCTGAACGAGGGTCTCCATACAGCCAAGAGACTACATTTCATACTCCTCACTCACCCTACCGCGAGTGCATGCCATGGCACGCTATGTAACGACAGTTTCGCCGTCTTTTGCGCAATTGCCGTTGTATCATCCTCGATGGCTGCGTCACTGACGGTGGACCCCAATATGTGGCTTGATCGTTTGCCACGATGCTAATATGGAGAGTAAACTCAAGACCGGGTTCTCAAATACCGCTCTCAAAAGGAACATTGTGAAGAGTAGGATACATAAAGCTGGATCGTTTCCTTCGATCGACAGTCTTTCACCCACACCTCTCTCTCAACACATCGTCGCCATGAAATACTCTTCCACTCTTGCTAGCCTTCTGGCCCTGAGGGCATCTGCCTTCCCTTTCGTCCTCGATGAGGTCCAGAAGGAAGAGCCCGTCAAGCGACAATCTGGCGGTCTTCCGAACCCGTTGCCTCTGCCCGGCAGTGATGCAGCTAAGGCCTTGTCGGCATCACGCAAGAACTGCGGTCTCATCCCCTGCACCACGTTCGATGCCGCCGAGCAGTTCGTATCCACCTCAGGCGCCCACGCCTTCCGAGCACCTGGCGCAAACGACATTAGGTAAGAAGCGAAGGACAGAAGCCATGCTACTGTGTTTCAAAAATTTTCTGATACAGCGCAGAGGCCTTTGCCCCGGGTTAAACGCTGCCGCCAACCACGGCTACCTCAACCGTAATGGCGTACAGACGATTCCTGGAACCATCACGGGACTTTTCGACGCATACGGAATGCAACTCGACTTGTCTGCTTTCCTCGCTGCATTCGCGGTGGTTTTCAACGGCGACCCCATCGCTGGAACCTGGTCCATTGGCGGCCCACCACCACCAAACCTCATTTCTGGAGGACTCCTGGGTGCCGCACAAGGTATCTCATACTCGCACAACAACTACGAAGGTGATGTGTCCATTGGCAGGCCCGATGTCTACCTTGCTGTATGTGAAACACTCTTTGAAAGTACTTCGACTCGACTGACCGGTATCCATAGCCCAACAACGACCCTAACTACCTCGACATCGAACGTTTCACAAGTGCCTACAACTACCAGGCCTCTCCAGACCGCTATACTCTGGACAAGTTTGCCGAGAACTTTGAGATGAAGGTGCAGGAGTCGATTGATCAGAACCCATATTTCTTCAGCGCTCCATTTTCTGGGCTTGTTGCGCCTGCTGCGTACAACTTCGTCATCAACTTCATGAGCAACCGCACCGCCGAAGAACCCAACGGTTACCTTGATGGAAACCAGTTCAAGCAATTTTTCGCCATCACTGGTGAACCAGGTTCGTTTGAGTGGCACCCGGGCCAGGAGAGAATCCCAGAGAACTGGTACAGGCGCCCGAACTCGAACCAATACAGCGCCGTCGATGTCTTCCTCGACCTTATTCCACAGTTCCTCGCATACCCATCCAGCTTCGTATTCGGCGGTAACACTGGAACAACCAACTCTTTCGTTGGTTTCGACTTTGGCGATTTGACCGGCGGTGCCTTCGACAACGCGCAAAGTCTTCTGGAGCCCGGTGCTTTGCAATGCTTCTTCGTCCAAGCTGCTTTGGCTGGCATCCCAGACTTCGCTGATGGCGGTCTTCTTGGCGCCGTTACCGGCATCGTCGATCAGTACATGAAGCCTTTGCTTGCTGATGCATCTTGCCCGGCCAACATGCAACTCAACATTGACTCATCCAAGTACCCTGGTGCTTCGTTCAAGCCAACTCCACCCGGCAAGAAGATGGCAAAGATGTTCCACTAGATATGCAATGGCACGGGAATGAATGGAGTTGGAGGAGATTTTGCTCCTGAAAGCTTGCAGGATATGATAATGTTGTAGTTATATGAGATGTCATGAGTAGCATGAGAAATGACAAGAGCATGTCTGAAGCATGTCAATCAATGTAAATCACGATCGACCTCATGAATTGTTTCCGACAGCTCAGTGAGAGTATGTTCCCTGACCCAAGTTGGTGGTATTTCATGAACTCGGAGAAGTATTGCGGCAGGTTGATCTAGGTCGTAATACCGAGCATTCGTCGGTACTCCACCATGTGCCATACGCTTAGTGGCGGATGTCCTAGCAGATGGCGGCGTGTCGCCATTTCATTGAGACCAAGTAGCGATTTTCCTACCTCCTTCCCACTGAAGTCTTTCTTGCGCAACGAGATTCCGAACCAGGCCATTGTCTGTTGCAAACCTCCTAGGCCAAGACGATCGCATGCCCTCCTGAAAAGACATATCACACGATAGCTGAGCCCCTCGTTGATATCCTCCTTCATCCATACACAGATATCACGGTCGTGAAGTGCCATGTACAACGCTTTCGCAAGAGGGCTCTCGAGTAGTTCGTCGCGAAGACCCTTTACAGGCATGTCTGAGCGGAGCGGGAAGACATTAAGCAATGGCTAAACCGAGACCGTTTTAAGGATCCTAGCTCCAGTCAAAAGGCATGCGAGCTGAACTGCGACAAGGACCTTTGGAGGAAGAATTTCCTCGAAAGTGGTCTCAATCTCTTCGGTGGTTTGCCAGTTTGCATGCATGTAAACACCATTGTCGCCTACCCTCGGTGTTCCGGTCAAAGTGGAAGACGCCTCTAGCGATCCCCGACACGTCGAGAAGCGTTGGTAGTGTAACAATGCATCTATTAGCTTAGAGACGGGTACTCTCGTGGAGAGAGCTAATCTTCCAGTTTGAGGGGAAGAAGGAGGATAGGCGTAAAGGACGATCTGCTTCCAAAGATGAAACCGCAAAGACGTTGAAAGTATTTTCACCTTCCTTGGCGGTTGAGTCGGCCAGTCCTTGGGCTGCCTTCTGCTCAGCGGACTTCTTCTCTGCAGCACCCAGACAAAGAACGAATCGAAAGCTCGGAGAGTCGTGGGAGTAAGATAGTAGCGGTAAGGGTGGTCGCGACCAACCTGTCCGTGGTCCTTCGCCGCATCCCTCTGCTGCTTCTTGGTCAGGCGAAAAGGGAATATATCAATGACCAAGGTCTTGCTGCTAAGGGTTCGCCGGTTGAGGAGACCAGGGCAGGGGCCCGCCAGGTCGTTGGCCAGCATGAAAGTCCTCAGGTGTTGGGTGGGTGAGCAAGGTGAGGTCAAGGGCTGAGGTAAATGAGACTCTAGTTTCTGATCTAGCGTGTTTCGAGCCGAGCCGAGGGGGTCTGAGTCCCGATCTTCAACTTCTTCGAACAATTCTTTGCCCGCCTGCTGCAGCAGTAATGCGGTCATGGTGAAATCGTACAGGTTCGTTCTTACTTCTATATCGGTCGCAAGACGTTCACTAACAGAATTAGAAAGTACGAGCCTGCGCAGGTCTTCGGCACCGTCTGCACCGCATCGTCGAATTCCGTCTGGTCCTCGAGTGGATCGAGTCGCAATGCTGGGTCTGGAAGAGCTTTCGTTGGCGCAAACGAGGAGGTTCTATGCTGGGATGTAAAGAAGGGGGAACTGCTGTCGCGATGGCAGGATAAAGACAACAGAAGCGAAACAACATGCATATCACAATGCGACATTCAACCGGATCTTTTCGCTGTGGGATATGCAGATGGGTCGATACGGATATGGGACTCGCTGTCGGGACAAATTGTTGTGAGCTTCAATGGACACAGAAGCGCGATCACACAACTGCAGTTTGATCGCGAAGGATCGAGGCTCGCCAGTGGAAGCAAAGACAGCGACATCATCATTTGGAACCTGCTTTCAGAGACCGCCGAATTCAGGCTGCGAGGACACAAGGACCAAATCACGGGGCTTACTTTTCTGCGGACCCCAGTCTCTCCGCGAGCTATTGGGGACGAGGCGATCGATGTGGCCATCGATGATGAAGTCGAGGAGAAGTACCTTCTTTCGACTTCAAAGGATGCGCTGGTCAAGATATGGGATTTGACGACTCCGCACTGCATCGAGACCCACGTTGCGCAGACTAGTGGTGAGTGCTGGGCTTTAGGACTCAGTCCAGATGGCGCTGGATGTATCACAGCTGGCAACGACGGTGAGCTCAAAGTTTGGGCACTGGATCTGGATGGTCTGGCAAGACTCGGCAGTAGTGTTGGCGAGAGCAAGAAGCATGACTTGCTCACCAGCCGAGGCATCATCCACCGACAAGGCAAAGATAGAACCATTGGCATCTCTTTCCATCCCAAGCAGGACTACATCGCTATTCATGGGTCTGAGAAGGCAGTAGAGCTTTGGAGGATACGGACTTCTGACGAACTACATCGACACATGCAGCGCAAGAGGAGACGAAGACGAGAAAAGGCTGCAGCGGCTGGCGAGACCCTCCCACCTGAAAAGGACGATGCTCTCGGAACCCCTGATGTCGCTGATGTCTTCGTACCGTACGTTATTGTCAGGACGGGTGGAAAGATCCGCTCTGTGAACTGGGTGACCATCGGTGGAAAGACGGCCAAGAGCTTACAGCTTCTGGCCTCGACCACCAACAACCAGCTCGAACTATACAATGTCGTCTCTCATCGTGCGCAGGAAAAGACTGGAAGCAGAGAGGCTCCCGAGTACAGCCGGTCTCTTGCAGTCGAGCTCCCAGGACACCGTACCGATGTGCGTACTTTGGCGCTCTCTTCGGACGATCGAATGCTGGCAAGTGCTTCGACTGGCGCACTCAAAGTTTGGAACTTGAAAACGCAATCATGTCTCCGGACTCTGGAATGCGGCCAGGCACTCTGTTCTGCATTCTTACCCGGTGATCGAATGGTGCTTCTGGGTACCAAGTCTGGTGAGCTCGAACTCTACGATATCAGCACCAGCACTCTCGTGGAGAAGATTGAAGCGCACGAAGGCGCTATCTGGACTCTGGCAGTTCATCCTGACGGACGATCGGTGGTGACTGGGTCTGCTGACAAGAGTGCTAAATTCTGGCGCTTTGATGTCGTTGATGAAGAGATTCCCGGTACACGACGAACTACACAACGACTAAAGCTCACCCAAACTCGGCAGCTGAAAGTGTCAGACGATGTACTTTCGCTATGCTTCTCACCAGATGAGAAGTACCTGGCCCTCAGCACACTCGACAATACCGTCAAGCTCTTCTTTGTCGACTCGCTGAAGCCATACCATATTCTCTATGGTCACAAGCTACCAGTACTAAACATCAGCATAAGCAGCGATTCGAAGCTGATAGCGACGTGCTCCGCCGACAAGAATGTCAGAATCTGGGGCATGGATTTTGGAGACTGTCACAAAGCCTTCTTCGCCCACCAGGACAGCGTCATGCAAGTTGGCTTCATAGCGCATCCCGTCGAAGCGGATGAAAAGCACATTGTCTTCAGCGCGAGTAAGGACGGCGTGGTCAAGACTTGGGACGGCGACAAGTTTGAGCAGATCCAAAAGCTCGAAGGCCATCATGGCGAGATCTGGGCAATGGCTATCAGCCGTACTGGTGAGACTGTCGTCACTGCATCCCACGATAAGAGTCTGCGAACTTGGCAAGTTGGCGATGACTTGATCTTCCTCGAAGAAGAGCGCGAACGCGAACTGGAAGAGATGTACGAATCGACCCTGGCCCAGAACATGGACCGCGACTTTCAGGACGAAGAAGAACAATCCGCTGAAGTCGCTGCGGCTGGCAAGCAGACCATCGCAACCCTCACACATGGTGAGAAGATCATGGAGGCTCTAGAAGTCGGCTTGACGGATCTCGAGCTCATGCGCGCCTACGAGCGTGACAAGGTGCACAACCCCAAGATGGCAATCCCGCAACGGAACCCGATCTTCCTCGCTCTGGGTAACATCTCCGCCGAGCAGCATGTCCTGCGCACGCTCCAGAAGGTCCCCACGCCCGCTCTCAACGACGCTCTCCTGGTCATTCCCTTCAGCACTCTCCCCACATTCTTCACCTTCCTGGCTCTCTTCCTCCGCAAACGTATGGCCCCAGAACTCGCCTGGCGAATCTCGTACTTCATGCTGCAAGCGCATATGACTCAGATCGTGGCGAGCAAGCAGCTCAAGCCGCTCTTGACGGAAGTGTACGAGGCGTATGAAGCGTGGCAAGAGGACGAGAGGAGGGTGATGGGATTCAATCTCGCAGGTTTGGAGATTATGAGCCGGGAGGTGAGGGAGAATGAGATACATGGCGCGTATCTGGACGAGCCTGTCGCCGAAGAGGAGGTGATGGAGAAGGGGAGGAAGAAGAGAGGGTTTGCGAGTGTTGCGTAGACCGTGTATAGATTAGAATTGCTGAGCGTTGTAGCTTTTCGTGTAAAAGTGGCAATACCTCGACATGTCATTAGACACTAGTGCGTCTTTCGCTCGTGCGAATGGGATCATCGTGTGATTGACAGAAATGGCCCTCGCTGGCTAAAGTGAAGCGAGGATAGGGACGAAATGAAGCCAAGATAGGGGAGAAGTGAAGCCAGAATAGAGATCAAGGAAAGCCAATATACATCAGATGTTGTCGTTCGCCTGAGCGCTGCGGCGTCAGATGTAAGAGCATCATTGGGAATCGTCGCTGATGTGCTTTTCAAAGGATTCGGGAGGAACAATGCGCCTACACGTAGACCAATGCTTCGAGCCAAATCCGATGCCGTGCGATTGGCATCGTTTCGAGGCCAGAAAATTATCATTTCCAATTGCCCCTGTCTTTCTATATCCAACGGCAGCGTTGAGCGACCGCTACATCTGATCTATCCCCTTCCCAGATCCCAACTTTTCTACACTAAGCCTTCTTCCTCTCACTCTCCTCCTTCAAAACCTTCCACTTCTCCTCCGGAATCGTCAAGCAATTAATGCCCAGATAATTGCAGATCGCATTGCACACCACATACGCCCAGCGGAAGTACACAACCATACTGACGACGAAGTACGCCCAGAGGTAGTACAGCTGGATCTCTGCCGAAACGGGCTCGAAGCCGAAATAGGGCAGGTTGACCATGACCGCGCCGCCGATGAGAGGAGCTAAGAGGCTGGTCCAGTACGGGAACGGTTGCCGCGTGAGATGTGCGAGAATCATTTTCGTCGTCATGCGGCCGAAGACGAAAGACAGCGTGAGGCAGAGTAGGCAGAGGTGGTTGTCGCTGAGGAGGGTGGAGTATGGCGAGCCGAGCCAGGCGACTAGGGAGCCGGAGAAGAGGATCATGGGCGTCCATTCGAGGAAGACGGGGGCGATGGGAAGGTTCTTCTCTCGTCTTGCTGCGATCACGTTCACCACGCAAGGCGGGACATGGCCGATGGCGAAGGCTAGGAGGAGGACTGCAGCCCAAACGTCTTTTACGCTGAGGCTGCCAAGAGTCGCCTCGTAGCCCACGATATCGGCCATGGGTTTGTGCCAGATGTGCGAGCCGAAGTATCCCGATGAGAGCATCAACAAGCTCGCGAGCAGCAACCCCTCAGTCGGCCCATTGAAATAGCCCAAGTAGAGTGTATGTGTATGAAACGTCTCCCAAGTCGAGAAGAACATTGGCAGAGTCGGAATCAAAGCCGTCAGAGCACCAATTGGCGTAGCACCGAGGCCCATGGCAGATGTCTCGAGCAAGCTGGCAAGCGTGCAATTGAGAGAATCGATGCCATGGTCAAACAGCTCGCCGAGGCCAGAAGACGTCCCTGTCCTTCGAGCTTGCTTCCCGTCGATATTGTCCATGGTTGAATATGCCCAGACTCCGAAGGCATAGCTATACGAGACCCAGGCGTATTTTGGTCCAGTAAGATCCGGGTCCATGATTTGCTGGAGGCCAACATTCCCGATGACGAAGAAGAACCCGATGAGGGTGACCATGTTGGGGGCGAGCCATAGCGGGAGATACTCGACGCAGAAGTTCCACTGGTGGAAGAGTCAATCCATTTTTCCTTCGAGTCTACCGCACGCTCGAGTGGTGACGTACATAGTGCCTCAAGATGTAGTACGAAATAGGAGACTTGTCCACGGAAGAGTATTTGTACGTCTTGAAGTGCTTGAGGCCATCGTCTGACAGCGATCCCGTCGCAGGCTTGCCTACCATTCACCATTAGTATTCCCGTGCGTCATGAAGGAATATCTACTATGCAGGTACATACTTTTCTCCGCCATTTCACGATGTTTCAAATTTACAAGTCCAGACTTGCTTAGAGTATCATGGCAATGGCACACAGAACTGGATCAGTAGATCCGAATGAAGATAGTGATATCTATATTCGATTGTACAAAGAGAGAGGAGGAAGGTTGCTCTGGGCGAACAAAGGGAGAAGCGGCCCTCGAGAATTCGCAGCTCCACATGCCAGCCCTCCCATTGGTCAATGCCAACCACACCTCACCGCTGCTCCTTTCAGGAGAAACATTCTACTGCAACACCGAGTATTGGCTTGTTGGAAAGGTGAAATTGAAGGCTTGAACCGAATCATGAACTTGAAGACTACAGAACGATGCATTCGCTACGTGAAGTCCTGGCCCAAAATGCCGATCATACATCAATCTTGACTTTTCGAAGCCTGGGTGGGCCGTTCCATCATTGCATTGATCTATCCCACGCGCAGAAAGAGATCCGGCACGATGAGCGTGAATGACGCCCTGTTATGCCTTTTGCCTCTCTGTGCACGCAAACGCCGAAGAACACATGAAACCTCGTAATGAAGATGCTTAGCGAGTAGACATGGCCTTGGTGACCACGCGCTTCAGCGCCAGCTCCTTCTTCTTCAGGTCGTCGCTGCCAGCGTCCTCGATCTCGAGCTGGGCCATGGCATCGGACAGGGCACTCTCGATCTTCTCCTTCTGGCCACGCTTGAGCTTCATGCTCATGGTGGGGTCAGACACGATCTCCTCCACACGGCTGATGTAGCTCTCCAGCTGTTGTCGGGCCTCGAACTTCTTGCTGAAGGCCTCGTCGCTGGACTTGAACTTGTCGGCGTCCTCAATCATCTTCTCGATCTCACCGCTGCTGAGCTTGCCAACGGAGTTGGAGATGGTGATGTTGGCGCTGCGACCGGATGACTTCTCAGTAGCGGTCACTTTCAAAATACCCGTTCGGGTGTCAGTAAACGTCTGCAACATGAGTAAGTCCTACAACATACCGTTGACATCGACCTCGAAGACGACCTCGAGAACGGCATCACCAGCCTTCATTGGTGGGATAGGGGCAAGAGTGAACTCGCCAAGGGAGGTGTTGTCCTCGCAGTTGACACGCTCTCCCTGGTAGACCTATTTGATGTTAGTGTGACGAGGATCAAAGTGGCTTGCGGAATTCTGTTCTTACTGGGAACTGGACGGTCTGCATTCTTTGTCAGCATGTATTCGTACATTTCAGAATCGACAGAGGGCACTCACGGATTGGTTGTCAGCCACGGTGGTGAATGTTCTCTTCTTCAGAGTTGGGACAGTCTGGCCACGGGGAACGACTGGAGCGAAGATGTTGCCCTCCATGGCAACACCAAGAGAAAGAGGGACGACATCGAGCAGAAGCATGTCGGCGGTGTCGGCGGAGGTGGCCTTGCCGGAGAGGATACCAGCCTGGACGGCGGCACCGTAAGCAACGGCCTCGTCGGGGTTGATGCTCTTCTCGAGCTTCTTGCCGTTGAAGAAGTCGCTGAGGAGCTTCTGGATCTTGGGGATACGCGTGCTACCACCAACAAGCACAATCTCGTCGACCTTGCTCTTCTCGATGGCAGCATCCTTCAGGACCTGCTCAACAGGCTGGATGGTGCCCTGGAAAGCCTTGTTGTTGATGTCCTCGAATCGTGCACGGGTGATGTTGGTGTTGAAGTCCTCGCCGTCGAACAGCGAGTCGATCTCGATGGTGGTCTGGGTGCCGTTGGAAAGGGTACGCTTGGCACGCTCGCAAGCAGTTCGCAGACGACGGAGGGCACGTGCATCGCCGGAGATGTCCTGAAAGCATGTCAGCTTGCTCTCGTTTTCCCGTTCAAACTCGAACTCTCTCCGCAGGATCGCGCGACTCCAAGCTCTCGAAGAGCCTGTTGTGCTCTGATTCATGTGCGAGAGAGTTGGGGATCGTGGGGGATCGATTGGGGTCGCTGGGATGTTCCGACTTGACCGGATCGCCAGATTTTCGATTACATACCTTCTTGGTCTTCCTCTGGAACTCTTTCTTGCAGTGCTCGAGGAGATTGGTGTCGAAGTCCTGGCCACTTCAAAATCGATCAGTATATGTCTCAGGGGTGCAGAGCCGTTGCTCCTGCCCTTTAGACTTACCCAAGATGAGTCTGTAGATACCAGTTAGTAAATGTCTCGAGTAGAAGGCGGGGGTTATGAATTGCTTACATCACCAGCAGTAGCCTTGACGGTGAAGACACCGCCCTGAATGTGGAGAAGGGAGACATCGAAAGTACCACCACCCAGATCGTAGATGAGGACGTTGCGCTCCTTGTCGGACTTGCCAGAGCCGAGACCGTAGGCGATAGCGGCGGCGGTAGGCTCGTTGATGATACGGAGGACGTTCAGGCCAGCGATGGCACCGGCGTCCTTGGTAGCCTGTCTCTGGTTGTCGTTGAAGTAGGCTGGCACAGTGATGACGGCCTTAGAGACCTTCTTGCCGAGCTTGACCTCAGCGACCTCCTTCATCTGTCGGGGTTGTCAGCCATGTTATCCCTATGAGATCTCGAGAATGTCATCAATTGCATACCTTGCCGAGGACCATGGCAGAGATCTCCTGTGGCGAGAAAGTCTTGGTCTCACCAAGGTACTCGACCTGGACCTTGGGGTTGTTGTCATCGTCGACGACCTTGAATGGCCACGACTCGATGTCCTTCTTGACGGTTGGGTCGTCGAATCTCCGGCCGATCAGACGCCTGCACGTGGTCAGCATCTGTCCTCCTCTTGATACATCGTGTGCGCACTCACTTGACATCGAAGACGGTGTTGGCGGGGTTCATGGCAGCCTGGTTCTTGGCCGCCTCGCCGATGAGACGCTCCTCGGAGGTGAAGGAGACGAAGGATGGGGTGGTGAAGCTTCCCTGCTCGTTGGCGACTGCAAGACATGTGGTTAGATGCGGTCAAGCTGGATGGGCGGAAATTTCGCATACTGATCTCGACGCCGGCGCCCTCATAGTTGGCGACGCACGAGTAGGTCGTGCCAAGGTCAATGCCGATGGCACCGTCGTAGACTTCGTCCGCCATGTTGTCGTTGTGATGTAGGGTGTTTTGGTGAGGGAGGTGGAAGACAGTGTTCGGCGCACCGAGTTGGAAACAATTTCAATCGAGCAGACCCCGAATTTGCATGGCCCGGCCCGTGCTCGCTAGCGGCATTTCTTCCTCCCATTTTTCGCCGGCGATCTTTGGAGACCAGCCACTTGGATTAAAGAAACTCGAAAGGTCAATGTGTTAATGCTTTTCATCACTACCAGACTGAAGCTATTCAAGAACAAGACAACACTTCAACCAAAGCTCTATCAAGCATCCAATTCAAAGCGTGTACACCAGCCCGCCAATAACCAACTCAGCTGCAAGTCTTCATTCCGTCTGCTACCAGTTCTGTGTTCCTAGCATGGTCCGTTCTGCACAGCACCTCCCACACCCGAGTGAGCAGATTCGCTGCCCTGCATGCATCAGCAATCGCATGGGCCAGCGCTGCCCGGAGGAGATTCCGACTCCAATCTTCCAGATCATCCTCGCGCGCGATCAGACGGACATTTGAACACTCAGGCCTGCCAACCGCCTTTCTTCGTCCAGCTCGCCAAAAGCCTGTCCTGACTCTCCAGCTTCTCTGGCTCCAAGCATCGCTGGGGCGATCGATAGACGTTGACTTGCGACAAATTGGACACGCTCTCGGTGAGATTGTACAGAGTCTTGACGACATCCTCGCGATGCGGGAGTTCGGGCCATGCACATTTCTCGCCGTCCTTGCACCACAACCCAAGGTTGACCTCGAGAGACTTGCCGGGCACCTGAGTGTTGATCTTTTCAATGAAATCGACTGTCTGTTGCAGGTCGCTGGCAGCTTCGCAGTTCTCGCGGTACTTTGGGCACTTATCTTCGCAGACAACGAAGTTGCGAACTGCAATCCGTGTGATCGTGGTGGCCCAGACCTTGGTAGGAATTGGGAGCAAGGTGAAGTTGAAGTTCTCGTGATCCGAGAAAACGAGCTTGGTGTTCTTTGCTGCAACCTTGCGATATTCTCCACTCATCTCGCGATTGACAAGCAGAATAGAGGTAATCGGCGAATCCTGAATAGATAGGTTGGCCTCGAGCTCTGGAGAGGCGATAGCGACCTCGTCTGAACCCAGAAGATCGTAAACCATTTCCCTGAGCTCTGGGGGAAGGTCGAAGAATCGAAAGGGTTTGGAATCTTTGACGACCGGCACAATGATGTTCCCTTCCTCCTTCGATGCAGCTGGAGTCGCAGCTGGAGTCATGGCCTCCTGCTTAGCAGTGGCGGCAGGCTTCTCGTCTTGCTCGCCTTGCTCTCGTTGATGATCAGCTGAGTGGGTATCAGACATCATGTGTTGATGGATTGAGACGTGTCGAGGGTTTGCAATGTTGAATATGCCCCTCAGTGTTGAGACTTAAGAGCTTACGAGCTTCCGAGTGGTTGAAGGCGGCTCGAGGAAGAGTTGTTCGGTAGTCTCGGTGCTGTGATCCCTGAGTCTCTGTATGTAACGAGGAAGCTGCCGTCTTTCAATTCTCGCGTTTGCATTCAGCAGACAGGCAGGAGACAGATGCTAGAGAGATGGCGGTGGGCAAGGTGGGCAAGTGGGGTTCCTTCACGAGGGCGCCTTCCCCAGAAGTGCTAGCGCCACGCACGGGCCAGACGGGCCAGTCCTCAGCCACAGAGGTTTTCAAACGCCGTGAACTTCATGTCGCACGACAACTTTCCGCAGACCACCACTCACTATTACTCATACCTAATCACCCACCTACACTCCATGCCACCCGCTGGCTCGCCGAAATGGTGTCTTTCGCCGCGCCGCCGCCTGGCGCGATGCCTCCCCCGCCAACACCGCTGCCAAAACGACCAACGATGAGCTTGAAGCGCGACAGTTCGTATCTCGACACCGACGACGAGGCTGGATTGTCGACAACTACGAAGAAACTTAAAGTCACATTCAACGACCACAACGATGTGCGAATAATCGAGGACTGGAACGACAAAAGTTTCGATTTGGTGAAAGAAGAGGTGCGCATCGGCATTCAACGTCATCTCGCCCCGAACGATGCAAGAGACGATGCGCAATACGCCAAATTGCTGCAAACACTCGGACAGGATGTGTTCTCAAGCGATGCACCCGGCACGAACCTGTTGAAAAAGTACGTCATGGCCCTCGACGGTAAAGTGACGTCTCTCGGTGAATGCGGGAAGCTGGTGATGGCAGTCCTGGATCTCTCGTGGCTCGGGCGGGATGAAGAGTTCGTGGATGTGTATACCAAGTTTCTGGTCGTGTTGGCCAGTACACACGGCAAATACATTGCTCCTATGATGGAGCGGCTGGTATCTCACTTTGAGAGACTCCCCGCGTCATTCGGCAGACTTCCCGGTGAGGACACTGTCACCAGAGCTACAATGTTTGAGAGACTGCACGCAACAATCCAGACTGTCCTCCGACGCATTCCATCGGCAAGCAGTGTCCTGCTCAGAATGATGAAGCACCAATTCCCGAACGATCTCTCGCCGGCGAAGAACTATCTCCAATACCAAAGACACATCCTCCGAATCGCCGATGCTGTGCCGGAGCTCAAGGCCGAGGTCATTGCGTTGATCGTCCAGCGTCTGGTCAGCATCGATGTTCAAATTCAGCACGATCTGGAAGACCTCGAGGATGATCAAGAAGAGACGCTCTTACAACGACCTGGCCGTGGCGGTGCCAACGAAGAGGAGGACGACGAGGACGACAGCGATCTTGAGTCAGTCTCGGAGTCAGAGGAGACGACCACGGAGGAAGAGCAGCGATTGCGCGACCTGCGCCTCAAAGTGGCCAAGATGGACGGAACACAAGACCTTCTCTTCGAATACTACGACCCTTCGTTCAAAGCCGAGTCCACACCCGCAAAGAACTTCGCCTACCAGGAGCTGCTCTCCCAGTTCAAGAGCTTTATCATGCCCAACCGGTCAAGGCACGCGCAGTTTCTACTCTTCCACTTTGCGCAGATCTCACCACTCTACGCGGGCCACTTCATCCAGCAGTGCCTCTCGCTCACCGTCGATCAAAACGTCCCAAACACGACACGCCTCACAGCCTGCGCATACGTAGCGAGCTTTATCGCCAGAGCGTCGCACTTACCGCCTGACGTCATTAGAACTGTCGTCGGCGCGTTGTGCTCGTTCCTGGAGGAGATGCGAGCGCGGTATGAGCCGAACTGCGGTGGGCCCGACAGAAAGAGCTATTCTGTATACTACGCGGTAGCGCAAGCTTTACTCTACATCTTCTGCTTCCGATGGCGGGATCTTGTGGTTGGAAGAACGTCTCCTCAGTCGCCTGGAGAACGCGTCATTGAAGAGGACGTGGTTGCAGAAGGCCACGACCTGATCTGGTACCCAGCTCTTAAGGAGACCCTTACCAGGAACATTCACTCGAAGCTGAACCCTCTCAAGGTGTGCTCGGCCGCCATCGTTGGTGAGTTCGCCAAGATCGCCAATCACCTCAAGTTCCTCTACGTCTTCTCGATCCTAGAGCATAACAAGCGGGTACGATTGGGGCAGGTGCGATCATACAATCGAGCAGGCGCCATCGACATCGGCCGAAGGGAGACGGCTTGGGACCGAAAGACTGGCGATGCTCATCACCAGCTGGAGGCGTACTTTCCTTTCGATCCTTACCACCTTCCACTCAGCAAGAGATGGTTAGAAGGCGAATACAACGAGTGGCAGCTTCCACACGGCATGAAGAGGGACGATGAAGACGAGGAGAGCGAGTCGGAAGAGGAATACGAGAGCGATGAGGACGAGATACCCGAGGACTTGACCGGAGGACCAGTGCATTCGGGCTTGCACCCTAGCAGCGCGATTTCAGTCAGCGATTGATCATGGACAACAGAACGGTCAAAGGAAGGAAAAAGGCGTTTATGAAGTGATGACATTCGATTAGCGCGGAGTTCAGGGAGGATGAGGCGCTTCATGACACAGCGTCTTGACTTGAGCATCAGCGCCGGCGTACTCGTCTTGTACAATTAGGTTCGAATGAATACGAAAGAGGATTTGTGGATTGCGTGTCGTTGCCTTTCTCCATATCTCCACCGTCCGCACGTTCGCTGACGTCCCAGGAGGCTGGTGGACAGCTCGGCGAATCTCTCGGTGAGTGAGATGCAAGCCTCGTTCCTGCACGCTTCTCGCGAGATCGATGTCAAGACAACGCAACTGGTTGACTTGTCGTGGCTTTCAGCCTTACGATGCACAGCAGAAAAAGGCAAACAAGCATGCAGCTGTTGAGACCGCCTCTCTTGGGAGTTCGCTGTCTGCTGGGGAGAGAAAGCTTAACGGTCACGGTGTCCCGGCGTCTGACGGCTCATTGGAGTGAATACCGCCGCAATGCCGCCGCATCGTTTGGCATGGAGACCTCGTTGACACGTGTGGTCAGACGCGCATGGGTTCGGCCTATTTTGAGATCGCATGCGCTGTTTCAATTGCACAGAAGGAAAGGTTGTGATGGCGATGGCGATGAGGTGAAGTTGGAAGCCAAGGCCGTTGGCGTGAAGAAAGTGGAGAGAGGAAATCGAACAGCACTTCCTTCTCTCCAACGACCACATCTGCCCATCCACCCAGCCACTTCGTGCGACGAGAGCATCCCCTTCAGTCCGCGCCATGTTCCAGAAGCCATTGATGATGCGGAGGATTGGGGCGCACCAGATGGCGTGTGGAGTGCATCAACCCCTGCCTTTGCACCGAGAGCACCAACGAGATGTCGGGAAGTTTGTCTCTCGCAAGTGCAAGCGTCACAGATCCAACTGCGCATGCAGATTCCCGTAGGAAACAGGACGCGTGACCCGCGTGCCACCTGTGCTCTCGACAGCTATGCCACCCTTGGACATATGATAGACGCTCCCCCACCTGCCCGACGATGATCAAGAAGGCGAGGCGAGCCTTGTGCATGAGATCTCCTGCATGCAGACCTTAAAGATCCAAGTGCGAAAGAATCAAGGCCAGCGACACTCGGAGCATTCAATTCGAAGCTCTCATGTCAATTGCCGTCGTGGTGCCAGGGACCAGCATCGTCCACGCGAGAGACAAGCACCAGGTTCCCAACAGCAATCACCGCCGCTGGCCTGCAACCATCAGCCCACCGGACCCGCCAAACGAATCTCATCTCACAAGCAGGGCAATAGGATAGAGTTTTCTGGCGAGCCGCTCTGTCTATTCGGCCCGGCATGGTAGTCCTTGGCTAGACCTCCAAGCTTTCACCATCCAGTGCTTCGAAGAGCCTCTAGCGTCCTTCGAGCTCTGAGCTAGCCCTCTCGATCACCACCATGGGGATTTCTCCACTTTGTTTGGGGTCGTACACGCACGGGAGGCCGTGTTGGTGACCAGGTGACATGGGTTGTATAAAGAGACACGACCTCCGCACCGGTAGGTTTGATCATCTCGTGCTTGACACGTTTTCTGGCCCTTGAGACTTTGCCTGGGTCTGTGTCTCCTGACGAGTCTGTTAACATCTTGTATCAACTTCATCCTTCGTCTTCGAACGACACCCAACCGCCATGCCCGTCGCTCTTCGTCCACCGCCTGGTACGCCAGGCAAGGCGTGGCCTGCCATCCTCGTAGGCTTCTTCGTTGCCTTTGGTGGTGTCCTCTTCGGCTATGACACAGGAACGATTGGAGGTATCTTGGCCATGCCATACTGGCTGCAAGAGTTCTCGACTGGATATACCAACCCTGACACTGGCGGACCTGGAATCACATCTAATCAGAAGTCGGAGATCGTCTCTCTTCTCTCGGCTGGCACTGTAAGCATACGAACACGCATGTAGAAAGTCAAGAGCATGAGACACTAACGGGGACCGTAGTTCTTTGGTGCTCTCTTTGGCGCACCCACTGGAGACTTCCTGGGTCGTCGATTCGGTCTCATGGCCTCGACGGTTGTCTTCACCCTCGGAGTCATTCTCCAGACTGCAGCCACTGCTATCCCCATGTTCGTGGCCGGCAGATTCTTCGTAAGAGCAGAAGCCACCTCGCCACATGTTTGGGACATATACTGACTCCCATCTTTCCAGGCAGGCTTCGGCGTGGGCATGATCTCCATGCTTATCCCACTGTACCAGGTATGCCGTCAACGTTTCCATGCCCTCACAAGACCTTGACTGATTTAATCCAGTCCGAGACAGCCCCCAAATGGATCCGAGGAACCATTGTTGGCGCCTATCAACTCGCCATCACCATTGGTCTCCTTCTCGCTGCCATTGTTGACAACTCTACCAAGAACAGAACCGACAGTGGATCTTACCGAATCCCCATCGCCGTCCAATTCGCCTGGGCCCTGATCCTCTTCTTCGGTATGCTTCTCCTGCCTGAGACTCCCCGCATGTGGATCAAACGCGGCAACCCTGAGAAAGCAGCCAAGTCTCTTGCCACTCTTCGACGCTTAGACGTCGACCATCCAGCTTTGGTCGAAGAGCTCGGCGAGATCACTGCCAACCACGAGTACGAGCTTTCCCTCGGCCGTGCAACATATATCGACTGCTTCAAGGGCAACCTAGGCAAACGTCTGGCCACTGGATGCCTCCTCCAGGCCCTCCAACAGCTGACTGGTGTAAACTTCATCTTCTACTACGGAACGAGCTACTTCACCAACAGCGGTATCAAGAACCCCTTCATCATCAGTATGATTACGTCATGCGTCAACGTTGGCTCTACGTTCCCTGGACTCTACATGGTCGAGGCCTGGGGCCGTAGGTCTCTCCTTCTCTTTGGTGCTATCGGAATGGCAGTGTGCCAGTTCATCGTCGCTGGCGTGGGCACCGGTGCTGGAACCGAGAACCTGGCTGCTCAGAAGGCTTTGATTGCTTTTGTGTGCATTTACATCTTCTTTTTCGCGTGCTCTTGGGGACCGTGTGCATGGGTAAGTGGCTCCCAAATATGGTCGTAGTCGTTGTAATCGCTAACATTCGTTTCCAGGTCGTCACAGGCGAGATCTTCCCCCTCAAAGTCCGCGCCAAGTCCCTCTCCATGACCACAGCCTCCAATTGGCTCCTCAACTGGGCCATCGCCTACGCAACGCCTTACATGGTGGACGCCGGTGCCGGCAACGCAAATCTCGGATCAAAAGTCTTCTTCATCTGGGGCGGATTCTGCTTCATTTGCATCTTCTTCGTCTGGTCGCTTATTTACGAGACCAAGGGCTTGTCCCTCGAGCAAGTTGATGAGTTGTACGCCAAGGTCGGACAGGCGTGGCAGAGTCACAAGTTTGTGCCTACAGTCAGCTTCCAGGATGTGCAGGATGTTGGGCTCGGTGGGGAGGTGAGGAAGAGTAGTCTTGCGGATGTGGAGAATATGGCGATGAGGAAGAAGAGTGTTGGGCATGAGGAGGTTGCTCCGAATGAGAATGAGAAGCTTTGAGAGTGAGATTTGAAGGGCATTGTTGTGGTCGGTGTATATATCGATGAGGTGACGTCCGCAATTTGATCAGGCTTTAGGCCTTTCTTACGTGCTCATGACTGAAGACCAAGATAAGCAGTACTGTACTCCGCTTAGAGTGAAGCTCATCCCGGCGATTCCCAATATGTCGCAGAGCATTGAGAAGCTAAGGAGCTTTTCAAGAGCATAGAGCCATGCACTCATGTAGAGAGAGCTGATCGTCCAGTTCAGCGGGATAGGTCCGGCAAGACATACAGAGTCTGTGAAGTTCAAAATGAAGGCAATAGGCGAGTGAGAAACTTGAATACGTCGCAAGTGACTCCGTGCTAGAAATAGATGCCTCTGCTTGATTGATGCGGACTCTATCGACGGGATGCATTGATGCGGATGTTCATAGCCTCTGACGACTTCGATTCTGGACTTGGTACAGCATTTCCACGAATCCCTCTGTCCACATCGGGCTGCCAGACAGGTCGGTAAAGAACTTTGTATCGTGAGGAGTGTTCGTAATGGGAGTTGAGAATCTGACACCGATATTGAGCAGAGGCAGGAAGAGGCGCCTATAGCGAGTCTGTCGCTTTGCGCCGCAAAAACTCGTTAAGATTCATTTGCGGGTTCAACTTCCTTCTTTAGAGGGTGAAGTGTCACCAGCTGCGGCTGTTCGGATGCAAGCAATGCGTGTTCGCGGGGTCTGGAGAGTTCACTTCGACCCCTCTCGAAGAGCACGTGAGCATTACTATAAGCCGACTCTTACTTTGATCTCACTTAGATCGAGGTTCGAGGCAAACTGTGGGTTGGAATCGTTTGAAAGATGTCGACCAGCAAGACAGCATATGTGACGGGTGAGTCGGATGACTTCTCATAACTGACCAGGGCGTACTCTGACTTCAGTCCAGGCGGAGCAAGTGGCATCGGCCTAGCAGTCGTGCAAATGCTCGCAAACAGAGGGCAGGTCATCTAGAATCGCTGACCGAGGCCTGAAGGGCTGACCGATGCCAGGGTCCGAGTCGCCATCGCAGATGTCAACTTGCAAGGAGCACAATCACTAGCCTCACAAGTCCCTGGTGGACTCGCCGTCGAAGTGAATGCCGCAGATTGGGACTCTCAACTCGCGGCATTCAAGCAGGTGCAACAGCAGTTCGGCAGAATCGACTACGTGTACGCAATAGCTGGCATCGGCGAGAGGAAATGGATTCCAAATGATCCAAATGCCACGGACTTTGCCAAGCCGAACTTGTCAGTCTTGGATATAGATTTGAATGGAGTCTTGTATACGGCTGCTTTGGCTATTCAGCAGATGCGGCGGCAGGATCCTGATGAGCGAGGGTTCAGAGGCAAAAGTGGGTTGGGACCAAGACGCAAAAGACGAAGCTGATCGATCCTTCAATGCAGTTGCGGTGACGGCGTCCGTCTGTGGATTCTACTGCGTACCAAGTCAGTATTATCATTCTGGACGAACTTGTAGCAGTACTGACAATCATCTAGCTCTCCCGATTTATACGGCGGCAAAGCAGTATGTACACCTTTCTCTTGCCCCTGATGACAATGTTGTAGCTGAGAACGTTCGACTAGCGGCGTCGTTGGCTTCGTCCGAAGCTTCGGCAAGCACCTGCCAACAGAGGCCATAACTCTGAATGCCATCTGCCCAGACGTTGTGCGGACCAATATATCGACGAGCGCGTTCTACGAGCAGATGGAGCAGCGAAACCTGCTTGTATCAATGCAGTCTGTCGTCGAAGCATTCGAGAGGTGTCTCGATACGGATATCTCAGGGGAGACGCTGGAGATCGAGCCTCATAGTGGCATTACGCATCGCTCGGCGCCGGAGCCGATCGATCAGGATGCGGCTGATACGATGCAAATGCTGCATCAGCGTGGACTCTCTCTGCACGTATAGTAATGGTACTCGGTCTTCCAGCCTGGCGTTGCGTTCCACCTGTCTCAATCAGAAGCATTGTAGGGTCCGGACTTCGTAGACATGGCTCTTTCAGCCTCAGCGGGCATTCTTGCTCTCCGTCCCTTCGGCATGGCTAGCGTGAGCCAGCAAGAACTTGCTACAAGTAAGTGTATACTTGCAAGCCTTCGTCCACTGCTCCTCCTGGCCAAAGTTGCCAAGCTTGATGCTCACATCTCCGATCTTGTCCTTGACAATGGAATATGGCATCTTCAGGCCGGGCTGTCCGCCTTTCGGGGTAGTTCGCTCAACGTGCTCGCCTACTTGCCGGAGACATTCCAGGAAGGCGACCATGGCGTTGTCAAAATTGCGGTGCAGGAAGCCCAGCCCAAGAGGCAAGTCACCGCTGCTGAAAAGCTCAAAGATGGTCTTCTTTGGCTTGCCGTCTGTGGTCGACGCCGTTTGTGGATACTCCAACTTGATGACTTTTGACGTGGAGCCGACCGGCACGAGTTCATATCCCTTGAGTTTGATGCCAAGTTTCTCGATGACCACCGTTAGAAGCAAAAGCGTTTGTCCCCATGCCGCATTGATCTCAGGCCAATCAACAGACTGCTCAGGCGTCCTGCCCAGCCGTAATCCATTGATGGTACCAAACGTGCCATCATGACCAATGCAAAAAGTGTCATTGTACACGTTCGTGCGTTGAAGGGCTTCAAGAACTTTGCTGTCGTGTGCAAGCTGGTTCTGTAGACTGTCGCGCTCTTCTTGGAAGGCGGAAAGCTCAGCCGTGAAAGCGTTACGCTCACGCCAGAATTGCTCCTCTTCCTCATCCAGTTCCTCAGCCTCGAGATCTAAAGCGGCAATCTCGTCTTCCATGCGAGCTTTCTCTGCCTCCAGCGCTTCGAGCTCTTCAAGAGCTTGCTTCTCACGTTGGCGAGCGTCCTCGAGGTCTTGCTTAGTCTTGGCCTTTTCCTCGTCTGTGGGAATGTCCTGCTGAGCCTTCTTGAGAAACTCGACGTAAGCATCTCGTTCCCTCGTGACACTGGCTTGGCGTTTCTGAAGGCCTTCCAACAGCAAGTCGGTGCATTCCGAGCAGATTGGATGATCGATATCGGACCGAGCGGAAAGAATCTCAAAGAGTCGTGTGGTTGTCTCTCTCTGCCGTCCGAGGTCATTAGCACCATCTGCAAGATTCGGTGCCTCTTGTCTCTTGGGAGCCGCGTTCTTCTTTGCTGACGTAGGTGCTAATAGACCATTAGAGCCTTCTGGTGGCATCTGGGATTCACCAAGCATGATATAGGACATGTCGGGTTGCGCTCTTCCTCCTGCTCCATGCTGAGATGCCGTGACATGACGCTTGTGCATAGGAGGTCCGGCACGAGATGAGACTTGATCGTAGAGTTGCTTTCGCTCCTTTGCTGCTGCTGACCGTGGCGCGTCCGGCGCCTTCGGCTCTACGATGGGCGCGGCATCTGCGAGGATTTTGAAAGAGGCCGGGTTTAGAGTCTCCAAAGAGCCATCGATTTTGAGTGGCGTCTTGCATTTCTGGCACTGCAGAGTGGTGGCCGTGGTGGCCATGATGGAAGCGGTATTAGGAAGGAGTTTCTTGTGACCAGGAACGCATTTCAAAGATCAGAGCGAACAGTCCGTAGGGCGAAGTCAAAGTTCGCTGATTTGCAACGACAAATCGATGTCTTTGGAGAGTTGATGGACTGTTTGTCAATACCGCAGAACCGATGCCTGGACGCGCGTGATCAGCGTTGAGCGTTGTCAGGAGCACGCGGCTTGGTTAAGGTTCCAACTAGCGGGCACTCCCGCTCGGCAGACGTCTGGCTTCGCTGCAAATGGCATCCAAGACCACACTTCTGTTGTACACTCACATCACACACCAGCAGAGTCGCAAACATGCCTCAAGCACAGCCAGAACTCAAGAAGGTCAGTCAATGCAACCCATCCCCCACAAGCCATCAGCGCGCCCAGGAGCACGCAAAATTCAGTCGCGATCATCACATGAAAGCAGCCGCTAACGAATATCGCAGTACCTCGACAAGCGCGTCGAAGTCCAGCTCAACGGATCGCGCAAGGTCATGGGCACTCTCCGTGGATACGATGTGAGTGCTGCCCAAAATCCCTGTGTAAAGTGGTTGCTGAATTGTGCGCCAGGTCTTCCTCAACATTGTCCTCGACGAAGCGACCGAGAGCAAGCAAAACGGCGAGAAAGTACGACTGGGCATGTGCGTCATCCGCGGTAACTCTGTGGTCATGATGGAGGCGCTCGACCGTATCGGAGACGACCACCACCGCGGCAGGAACTAGGGTGCGATTTTGGATCAGGGAGAAGAACAGCGACAAAATCTTGCAGGATGAGAGAAAAGACGCGGGACACTATGATACCACGGGCTGGACGGAATAATCTCCTCACAGCGGAAATGCGACGTGGAGAGGAATAACAGGCAAAGATCTGCCCGATACAAGCTTGGGATCGCGGACAGGCACAAGGCGTTCCCGGCGCCGAGGATAGGTTAGGTTCTATCAAAAGTAAGGCTTCCTTATTGGCATGATATGTTACGAGCTTCATTCACAGCATTGCCTACAGACCAGCCTCGCTCGCGGACCGATGCCATGAAGTAGGCCCTCCCGAGGCCTGTTCGACGCTCTTGTCGGACGACGGGATCTGAATAATACAGAGTCTGTCCGATCGCACTTCGACTATTCATACAGGCTCATTAAATGGCTTATGAGAATTTTGACGAATCACGCTTCTCGGCCTCTCCTACCAACAAGCTCCCATCACCAACCCAAATACGACGACCGTCCAAAGCCACCCCTTCCCACCTTTCGACCTCACCGCTCCATTCCCATTTCCATTTCCATTTCCATTTCCATCCTCATCCCCATTTCCATCCTCATCCCCATTACCATCATCTCCCTGCCCATCAGCCTTCCCATTACACCTCACACTAAACTCCCTATCTCGAAACCCATCCACAGTGCCCTTAACACAGTCCTTAAAATCCCGCTCCTCCGTCCCCTCATTCACCCGACAAAACTGGAAACACCCGTTGCTCACGAGCACAGGTCCACCACAGCAAGCTTTGAGATCGCGGAGCGGGTCGCTGGAATTTGGATACGGTAGACCACAGATCGGGTCGGCGTTCGAGGATGTGAAGCTGTGTGGGAGGTCGGAGGGGATTGTGTTGAAGGAGCATGATGACGAGGCAGAGGCTGGTAGGTGAGTTAGCAGAGGTCAATCTGTGAGACTCGGCCTCACTTACATGAAGACTCTGGCCCGGAGGCTGTGGCAGACGCGGTCGAATAGGGGACGTTGGCCATTGTGGAGTGGCGCTGGCCGCACATTGAAATCGTTAGCCTTTGGTCCTCTCCACATGAGCAGGAAGAACTTACAACTTACGCTATAGTTGTGTGTTGTTCTCCAAAACAGTCTCAGACAATGCCTCAAGAACACCAGCATCCTCAGAAACGAACGACGGACACAGCTGTTTTACATCTCCCTTCTTCCTCGCTCTGTGATACCAATGCCTGCGATCGTCACACAGGTACAGTGTGAAACTCACGTCACCACGCAGCATGCTATTTGCAGAAGATACCTGCTGTACCCGAGAACTGACTCGCTGTAGATGGGACGTGTAATTAAACTTCATACGCCAAACGCCACACAATAGGCCGTAACACATGTATCCCAAGCCGATAGAGTTTCAAGGTTGTTTCTACAACCCGGTCGGGGGCTACGTTCATGACTAATATCATCTGGATGGGGAGAGGGAAGTGATGAATAGCATGGTCTTGACATCAAGTTCTTTTCGTTGATGCCAGCAAGCATCCAAGAACGCCCCGCTATCAAAAAAGTTTTCACCAAACAAGAACGCTCACAAACATCTCCATGTGCATAGTCCTTTGCTTGCTCTCTATCAGCGCTCAAACGCTCATCCAATAGTCGCTCTATGCAATTTTCCAACTTCGCAATCGAATCTATCCTTTCGTTCGCGGAATGTAAAGCTTCGTCTCGTATCGTCGTCATTAGTTTTTTGGTGGATTTCTGGGAGAAGAGGCGATTAGTGGACTCCGTTGGTGTGCACTCCGTTGGTGCCGTTCGTGTGGATGCCGTTGGCGTGCTTGGCGTTCGTGAGAGTGCCGTTGGTATGGATGCCGTTGGTCCCATTCGTCAGCTTGCCATTGGTATGCGTCCCATTGGTACCGTTCGTGTACACTCCATTTGTCTGTTCAAGACCGAACGAATCCCGAATGGCACTCCCCAACCGATGAATCGCCTCATCAATCTGCTCAAACTTGGCCGCCGCATACGTAGCCCGAAAGAACATCGTACTCCTCTTCTTGCTCCTCTCAGCACAGAACCAAGACCCCTTCATCAGCAACGTGCCATGGCGGATAATAGTCTGGAAGATCTCCTCCTCGAGGTCATCCATCGTAATACTTCCATCAATGTACTTCGGATGCCGGGTATAATCAACCTGAATCCAATGAAACATCCCCGCCATAGGCGGCACCCAGCTGACGATCTCCTTTGGCAAATACCGCTCACAAGCCTCCATCATGACGTTCCGACGACGGGTATACTCCAAACGCATATGGATTAACCAATCAAGATACCCCGCATGGCCCCAGATTTCGTCGAGGAGTTTGAACAGGATCAGCTGGCTGAAGCCCGAGGGGCCTTGGGTGCAGACGTCCGCGTGTGTACGGAACCGATCACACATTTGCTCTGAGGCCGTGATCCAGCCGACGCGGGAACCGGGGGCGAGGACCTTTGAGAAGGAGTCGGAGCGCATGACGCGACCGTCGACGTCGATGGAGAGATACGAGGGGACGATTGAGTTGAGGAATTCCTCGTGGGAGGTTAGTGGCGGGATGGGGGAGGCGTCGGGGCCTTTGTAGGGCTGCATTTGGAGGAAGTAGTATGGTTCGTCTTCGAAGCTAGAAAGAATGTCAGTGATTGACGTCTCTATTGAGATTGCATTCGGCTTACATGTAAAGATCGTGCTTCTGGCAGACAGCATAGATCTGTCGTCTCCGCTCGATGGGCTGAGTCGAACCAGTTGGGTTCTGTCCCGTAGGCACAGTATACACAAGGAACGGCTTGGGTCCGCCTCTCGTCTCCTCGTCCCAGTTGGTCAAGACATCGTCCAACGACGAAGGAAGCATGCCGTTCTCGTCCATAGCGACCGCAGCACACTTGATCCCGTAAGGAGCAGCCGCCTCAACACCCGCTGGATACGTATATTGCTCAGTCAAGATCGAATCGCCAGGCTTGCACATCATTCTAAGCGCAAAGTCCCAAGCACAAGTCGATCCGACGGTCATGGTGCAGCTCCAGTCCTGGTAAGGGGGATTGTGCACAATTTCGGTATGCTCAACGATCCATCTCAAGAACTGTGCAGCTCCGTGACCCTGGCCATACTGAGCAGCCGTGGCGATATCGAAGGCAGACTTGCCCTCGGCCATGTCGTGCATTCCAGCACGGAGCACATCGCTGCCTTCTTCTCCCTGGGCACAATGGCCCAACAACGGAACTTTCACATCGATCTCATGGAATGGAAAGTACTCGCTCGATGGAAGTCCTCCACCAAGCGAGATCAATCCAGGGGTCTTGAGGTACGCAGCAGCAGCCTTCAACGAGCTGCCGCCTCGATTCAATGTCTCGGGAGTCAATCGATCTGCCGGTAACAGATTAGTAACAATCGACAGGTGAGGTCAAAATAAGGCTCGCAACTCACGATCCCACCGTTTGGCAAACGCCTTGTGCTTGTGGCTCGTCCGGCCTTTGAATTGGTCCAAATCGGCCGGCGCAGCAACCCCGGCGACGAGTTTGCCGGACGCGGCGCGGCGTTTGGCAACGCTCTGAATCGTCAATCGGTCGGGGATGGTGAAAGTCGCAGTGTCGGTTTCAGGGAGAACCTCCACATCGATCGTAGCGGCGGGCGGCGCCATCGTAGCGAATCAAGAGTCGCAGCCTCAGCCTTGTCCTCCCGCGCGGCTCTCACACCAAGATCTGTCGTCGTTGTCGACGACGTGGGTGTGGGATGGGGATTGGGGACGGTCGTGGGGGTGAGAGTGCGGGTTCTGTGACAAAGGAACTGCTGAGGGCGCGGGGAGTATGGGGGATTTGGTTGCTGCAAAGGGAAATGTGGGCGGTGAGGGCCAATCAAGCACCTTGATGGCAGGCCGGGCGATCCCACGTCTGCCCACGCTTTTGCGGTGTCGAGGCGAAGAAAGAGGAAAGTCGAGTGGGATGTGTCAGGTTCAAAAGGCCATCAGATAAAGAACGGGAAGCTTAAAAGAACAGCACGTCTCAACGAAGCTCTCCTTTCCGCGATTTCTTCGCTCTGTCTTCGCTGGCATCGAGTCGGTGAAAGTCATACGTTTTCTTGCTGCCCCCTCCCACTCGCACGATAGGGCGCGCGAAGGGAGCTACGCCGGCGCGCAACCACCCATTGCCTTCTCGTAATTAGCTCCGCTTGCTATCGGCCTATCAACTCGCTCACGACCATGGATCGAGGTGTGCGGATGGCCAGTCCCGACTACCACGCACAAGCAATGCCCAGCGGCGGGTATTTGAGTTGAGAGGCACGTCCTTGCTGTCTGCTCGTTCCTCCAGCACTCGCGGCGAACCGAGGAACCAGGCCTGGCGTTCGAGAGCTCTGGCAAGCTGCATTTCGTTGAGATGTACCGTGTACGCGCCGACCGACATGTGAAAGGACGACGACGATAACGCTGTGCGTTGTAGAGCAAATCTGGTGCAGATCTCGAGGGTGGCAGGCCGAGGATGTCCACCGAGCAGCTGTACGACGCAGAAGGTAGGTCGGTGAGTGCGGTGAGTGGTGGGCTGGGGAGTAGAGTTGGGAAAGACGTGCTTCGGAATGTGGCCGAGAAGGAGGTTCTGTCGATGTTTCACGGCAGTGACGAGCCGGCATGTGAAAGGATGCGGCTACGACCGAATTTGTGTCGCATTGACATCCCAATGGCAGCGAGCTACATGAGTAGGTTCAATGCATGGATGGGTAGTACTGCATTTGTCACCACCGGTGGGACGACAAACCCACGCATGTGAAAGTATCACACCACAGGCCAAGACGAAGCACCAGATATTGAACGAAGATTGTGCAATTAATTCAATGTATTACGATATCTACAGCCGTTCCATCTTCAACCCACCCAGAGGAGCCGTTCAGTGCCAGACCTGACGAGCTCACGCTCTCTCGCCCAAACGCAAAAATCAAGAACCCTGTGCGCTGGCCATCGATGGCTCAGCGGGTCGTCGAAACGCCGAGACTCCATGCAAAAACATCGACTCTCGCAGCCTTTCCACCCATTTCTTCTTCTTTCTCTTATGCAGATGATGACAGCGCATCTAGTACTGCTCATCAGGGCATTCGTACGCCAGATGTCCATCCTTTTCACAAAGAGCACACCATTTGTCCTCAGCTTTACCGTCCATCGCAGCCTTACCGCCTTCATTCTCTTTTCCGGGGCTCAATGGCAATGGCTTGTCAACGTCAGCAGCGTCCTTACCGCCAGCCTCCGAGTCCTCTGTGGATGTCGTGTCGTGGTTGGTTTGGAACTGCGTGCAGTCAAGAGTGTCGTGCTCGCTCGATTCGCACATATCGCAAAAGGGGGCGCCATTGGTCGTGCGTGATGCTCCGTTGGCCTCGCCATCGGCTGCGATACGCCTAGCTGCGTGCTCGGCAAAAGTGGCTTTCAAGGTGTCTCCTCGTGGGCGGACATAGGTAGTGTTGTTCGCGGTAGCAGTCATCTCGCTCTCGTTGCGGGCATGGTGGCCATTGGACATGGCGCTGTCCCTTCGCAGCTGCTCGAGTTCAGCCTCGAGTTGTTCTCGCTCTTTTTGGCTTTCGGTCAGGGCGGACTGCAACTTCTGCAGTTCATCGGCAGACTTGAACCCATTGGGGCTGGTCGTTGCATCTGGGCTTGTCGAGAATGAGTGGATGATGGCTTTCAACCCCCGGATCTCATCATCCTTTTGCTCAAGTTCCTTTGGCGAGCCGACTCCATTCATTGCAGCAGCAGCCTTCTCCCTCTCCCTCTTCAATTCGGAACGGCCTCTTTCGACTTCACCGCGCAGAAATTCGACCTCACCCCTGGCTTCGGCCTCCCCTCTTCTTGCATCTTCCAGGCCCTCCTCTAGCTCTTGCACAAAGTCCTCCAGTTGCTTGAGTTGCCTTGCAACATCATCGAACTCCTTCTTGTTCTGGTTCATCTCTTCCAGCTCCTGATTGCGTTCCGATAGCTCTTGAATCTGCGCCAAAAGATCGCGCTTCTGCTCTTCATACACACGCTCAGTCTCTGTACTTGCCATCTCCAAGGAATCCAGCGTGCTGCGGAAGTCTGCGCGATGTGCGTCGAACTCGGAGGTCAAGATCGTGATCTTTTCGTTCTTCTCGCGGAGCATTTGGCGGAGCTGACCAGTCGACTCGTCGCCTGTGATTTCCATTGGCATTTTGCTGCCTTCTTCGGGAATCAACGCTGACAGCTCTTTCACACTGGCTTCCATCTCCGAGAGATTTGCAGCCTGCTCTGCCAGCCTCTTGTCTCGCTCTGCCAACTCTGCTCTTAGCCGCAGGACCTCCTCATCCTGGCCACCTGCGCTTCCAAGGCGCGATCCTGAGCGCAAAGGCTGCGAGAAGGAAGGTACTGAGCCTGAGCTCGTAGTGCGACCATTACTAGTAGTAGCAACTCCAACGGGTGTCCTCTCTTCTTCGACTGTGTCTTGCCTGTGCCCCAGTCGTGATCCAGTTCGTGAGTATGGCCGGGGTGGTCCATTCGAGGTAGAGGGGCGTGAAGTAGAAGCCTTGAGGTTGGTCTTGCTAGGGGTCTGCGTCGTTCGTGGCGTGCCTCGTGTGCTCGCTGATAGGGCTCTCGCAGGGGTGGGTGCTAGGTTTGGTGCCGGTTTCCTGAACGGTGATTCTGGCCGCGGCAAGGATGGTCTCTTCGGCTTGAAGTTTGGACTTGAAGGTCTCGCGCCTGGCCCTACTGACTGCGAGAACTTCAGAGCAGACCTCTGCGGGGCAAAGGCCTCATCCTTTCCTGTCCGCTGGCCGTTCATGGTGCTGTATGATGGGGTGTTAGGTGTCCCAGGGAATGAGTCCATGTTCGAGCCAGTGGGTGACTGGCGCTTCTCGGCGCGGTGTACGGGCAAGAAGATACCAGCGCCTGGAATGGAGGTGTTGAAGTAATGTACCCCATCCACGTCTCCGTCATTCTTCCCCCTCGCCGCGAACTCCCTGTCCAGCTCCACTCCCACAAATTGGCCATTCTTGCCACGCACACTGCCAATGAACTTGACGGTACCATACATGTCGCCGGGCACGTTGACTGTGTCACCAACTTCCAGTTCTCCACCATCCATCTTCCCAGTCGGGGTTTGATTGCCAGTCAGGGCGCGCAGACTGGCCTTGCGGTTCACATCGGCGGTGGTGGAAGCCCGCAGCGAGGGAGAGGAGGCGGTGTTTGTGTTTCCAAAGGACGGTCGTTGCAGACCGCGTTGCCGGGGGGTCTGTAACGACATGGTGTCGGGTCCACTGGCGCGTTTGAGGGTGTTTGTGGTGTCACAGAGGTCAGTCAGGCGGCCGGGGGTGGTCTGGCCTTTAAGACCGCCACGGCGGGTCAGAATTAGAAAGTGTTAATGAACAATCAGGAGCAAATGGCGGACGGGCGAGAGTGATTTGCCCAGCGCAGAACGTTAGCCTGTCGCGCGTCACGTGTGGCAGCCAGTCCCTGAGACATGCGTCCGACTCATTTCGAGCAAGTCAAAATAGATTAACAGCGGAGTGTTATGGCTCTTCGCGTCAACAAACAAAAAGTCAAACGTGCAGCGTGTTTTCTCGCATGTCGTAAGAGTGCTGCGGGCATGCTGCTCGTTCCCGCCGCAAATCGACCCCTGCCGCCGCCCATGTGCCGTGGAGAAGCGGCTGCGTTGGCCCGTCGTCTACCAAACCCAAGCATTTGGTATCAAGAACACATCTTCGTCCAACAACTTCACCTTCGCAGCAGACGAGGGCGAGCAGAATGCTTGTTGAGACTGTCAAGACTGTCGAGAAGAAGTCTATTAGGATTAAATCGCCCTGAAGACAACTATTCGTTGCACGAAGAAGAGCGAGTCAAAACCCTCGGACTCAGCTGACCGAAGCCGAGGCAGTACTCCTCCCGGCGCCGCATACATCTGCTGTCTTCTACACCTTTGCTGTTGACAATGTAGACTCTCTTCAGCAAGCCATTGCAAGATGGCAGGCCCAATCAGACAACCCATAGACCTGGACAGTCTTGCCAGATATATCGACAAGACCGTGCCGGAGATCAAGACCCCGCTGGACGTGAAGCAGGTAGCTATATCATCCACCAATCCAGGGAATACATCATTCTAATAGAGACTGTTTCTAGTTCGGCTATGGACAATCAAACCCAACATACCTCCTCACAGATGCGTCTGGCAACAAATATGTCATGCGCAAGAAGCCTCCGGGCAAGCTGCTCTCCAAGACCGCCCATCAAGTCGACCGCGAGTTCCGGATAATAAAGGCCATGCAAGACACCGACGTGCCTGTTCCTAAAGCAATGTGTCTCTGTCAAGACGACAGCGTGATTGGAACTGCCTTCTACATCATGTCCTTCCTCAACGGCCGCATCTTCGCCGACCCAGCCATCCCCGACGTCTCCCCCGACCACCGTAGCAAGATGTGGAAATCAGCAGTCACGAATTTGGCTAGGTTCCACCGAGTAAAGCCCAAGAGCGTTGGAATGGAGGACTTTGGCAGACCGAACAACTTCTACAACCGCCAGCTCAAGACCTTCGCTACGCTGTCCGTGGCCCAGGCCGAGACAAAGGACATCGAGACAGGCGAGAAAGTCGGCAAGATCCCGCACTACGACGACATGGTGAAATTCTTCTCGAACCCTGAGACGCAACCAAAGGATCGAGGAACTTTCGTGCATGGAGACTACAAGATCGACAACATGGTCTTCCACCCAACAGAGCCCTACGTCATTGGTATTCTGGACTGGGAGATGGCAACGATCGGCCACCCGCTCTCGGACATCGTCAACCTCACAGGCCCCTACGCAGCAGCTAATAACCCCCTAGCCGCCGCAGCAGGCCGAGCAAACGCTGCCTTCCAAGACGGTGCAACGCCTGGACTGCCAACGAAGGCGCAGGTCTTGGAGTGGTATCACGAAGTCGTGGATTACAAGATCACGCCGCAGGAGTTGACTTGGGGAGAGGCGTTTGGTATGTACCGCGGTGCGATTATCTGTCAGGGTATCGCAGCTCGGTATGCCGTGAGGCAGGCGAGCAGTGAGAAGGCCATGGAGTATGGTAAGGCGATGAATCCGTATGGTGAGCTTGGATGGCAATTTGTGCAGGATGTCATGAGGCAGTATCAGGAGCAGAAGGGGAAGTCGAAGCTATAAGGGGACCTCGAGATTTACGAGTTGGCATGAGAATCACCCATTCCTGCTGCTTTCGACATTCGATTCACTTCCATTCTTGTATTGGATAGCGTGGTCTCATCACTGAGATGGCGAGAGAGGCAAGTCAAACACCCGACTCCGTCCTTGCGTGCATATCGTTATGTTGCCCTGAGACCCATCGCTAATATTACAATCCCACTCTGTCATCAGATCGTACAATCATCCCATCCAACTCGGTCATACATATACCATGCCCTTACGCACCTGCAAACTTCAGCCCTCCTTGTTCCCGTCCAGGAAGCCCTAGATCCCCAACGGATTCGAAGCACTCCCCTTCCCCGCTGACCTAACAGCATTCGTCGGCTTCTTCTCCGACATATTCTGCGAACTGCCCTGTCCCGCCAGACCCAAAGGATTTCCTCCCGTGGCGACGCGAGGTCCGCCTACGCCGACGGCGTCTTTGATGTTGTTCCCGTAGCCGGCGACGCCTTGGCCCCAGCCGCGGGTTGTGTTGGTGATCCTACAGTACAAGATCCGTCAGCTTGTCGGTCGTGGATTGTTGGTGCTGGTGGGAGAAGGGGGCGGGTCCTTGAGTTTACTGTCGTAGACTCTAAGGATTCTGTATTTGCCTCTTTCCTGGGATGGTAGGAGGGTAGAGTGGACATACGTATTCCCAACCCCCTCCCCAACTTTATTCACACCTCCTCCCACACTATTAATCAGTCCACCGACATAACTCCCCGCGCCTGCGACACTGTTCTGCACCGCTTGGTTCAGCCAGTTGCCTTCTTTGGCTGGAGCTGCTGCTGGCTTTGGGGACGTTGGCTTGCTCGCGTTTGTCACGGCTTTGGTCCCTGACGGTGGATTCCGCGGTGTTGGACGAGCTGTCGAACCGGCGGGTTTATTTGGCGCGGAGGGCGATTTGGTCGGTTGTTTTATGGCTGGGGAGGGTGTGGAGGAGGGGTTTTTGCGGATTGGGCCGGTGGATTTGTTGGTTTGGGAGAGATTCTTGGCTCTGGGGTTGGACATTTTCGTTCGTTCTTATCCGTGATGATGTTGTAGTTGTGAGGTTGGCACTAAAGAAGTGAATAGGTCGATGGTCGAACCTTGAATGTCGTTAGACGTGAGCAACGCATTTACCCTGTTTCGTTACCGCGACGTCGATGTCGATCTTGTTACATCATCTTGCAGGAGGTGTGGCTGTGCGGGTCTGCCATACGATGGAGGTCCTTGTTTCAGCACGATCTTTGTAATGTTAGTTGGGGACCAAGATCTTACATCCTGAGCCACTCGTTGCTGTCGTCAAGAAGTCGATGGTGCTGAAGCTGGAGAAGAGGATTGATCAGCAAGGAGTGGCAGTGGGTTTGTTGTGACAACGAGGAGATCAAGGAGGTATACGAGGTCGATTATTGCAACAGAGAGTAGCATGCATATTAGAATTCATAAACACTGAACCTGCCGCGATAACAATCCTGCGAGCTCGAGCGTACGAATTCACCAGGTTGCTGCTTTCTAGCTCTGGGCCATCGCCAGTGTACCGCCGTTAGCAGGGACTTGATTGCCTTTTCAAGATCAGCTTTGCCCGAGCTCTTGCTCGTAACCACAATGACATGGAGAACTCACCATTGATCCATCCCGACGCAGGACTAGCAACGAAAGCAACAATATCCGCAACCTCCTCTGGCTCGGCAATCCGATGGAGCGTGCTCAGTGCCGTGGCGAACTGAATGAATGCATCTTGATCCATTCCCTCCATACTGCTGCTGGAATTTGCGTAGAACATATCCGTCTTTGTCACTCCGACGGAGATTGAGTTGACCGTGATGCCTTTCGAGGCCCCATATTGCATGCCAAGGTTTCTCGAGACAGTGTCCATGGCTGCTTTGCTCGCGGCGTAATGGAGCATGTTTTTACCCATGGCCATTCTGGAGGCACCGGAAGAAATCATGATGATTCGTCCACCTTTAGGCATGACTTCTGCGACTTTCTCTGACATCTCCAGGGAGACCCACGCGTTCCCGTGCATGAACTTGTCAAATTCGGCTTTGGTATCTCCGTAGCCCATGTAAGCGGCGTTCAGTACGAGGATGTCGATGTGGTCGACCTGTAAATCCGAGAGCGTTGTGTTGAGAACCTTTTCGGAGAAGTCGGGATCTAGTAGGTCGGCTTTGATTGCCGTCGTTTTGATGGACGAATTGATCTTGCGGATGTCGTCCATAGTTGCTTCGGCGCCCTCTTTCTTCGAGGTGTAGGTGATGCTGATGTGAGTGCAGCCTTGCTCAGCGAGCTTCCGGGCGATACTGGCACCAATGCCACGGCTGCCGCCAGTGACTATAGCGACTTTGCCGGCGAGGGGAGCAGGGATTGTGGTGGCCATCGTTTGTAATCCGGTATTCGAGGATGGTGAGAGTGTAAGGCAGTCTCCTACCGTGTGATGCTGAATCGATGGTTCGGTCCAAGCCTTTTAAATACCGTCCTCTGCTATGGTCAGTGATCAATCCTTTTTCCAAATGCATTCCGGTCCCGATTGTCATCCTCCAGGGCTGGCGATCCTTCGACACCGTCAAATAGCTGAATGATCAATCAGTGGCCTACACTGTTCGCGAGGCGCTCCGAGGCTGAACTCGCGCTCACTCGCGTGGTCATCCTGGAGCCTACTCCGTGGCTTTGTGCGTGCGATTCCTGCAAGCCGTTGGTAATACGGTGTTGGAGAGTGCCTATACTTGTGAAACACCACCTACCGCATTGGGCATATGGCTCGTTTTGTTGCTATAGCATGAGTCTCCATCATTACCAAGCAATAGCCTTGAGAAGGATCACGGTGGCTGTCCAGTGATCTTGGCGCAGCTGAACGTTCATCCGTCCGCCGATTTTGTGCTACCTGTACCTGCGGTGAGCGGAAGATAGATCTTATCCCCATGGCGGCGAGATTCGAATCGTGAGGGCGGACGAAAGGAGGCAACGTCGTGATCCAGCCGGGACCGGATTTTCAGAAAACATGCGAGCTGCGAGAGAGCACTGAAGAGTCGGACAGACTCCACACCCCGGAGATAGATGCCTCGCAATTGAGGGATGGTCGGGGTGAAAGTGAAAGACGTGGCACTCATGAAGATTGGGGACGTGAATGCGCCTGTCTATTAAGGTTCAACGCTAGTCCCACCTTCCCTGCGCGGAGATTGCCAAGACTTGACATCACCTCCTTCGCGCCTGGCTTCACGTCGCGTCACCCGCGATTCGATGATCCAACCACGCGCCGATAGAGCGCTCTACGACAATGGACTTGCGCCGCCGTCGCGAGGAGTCGGACGACGAGGAGTCAGAAGGCGACGACCTCCGTCAGCTCGAGCTGGACCGCAATCACAATGATCAGAAACTCAAAAACCGATTCGAGCACATCTTCCGCAAGTACGGGCACGACTTCGAGGGGGTCGGGGACGAGATCGAAATCGCGTCCGGCGACATTGTGGTCGATAATGGTCATATCCAGCACATGCGGCACGAAGCCGACCCGGGAAAGAGTGCATCATCCCGGTTTGTGAAGACCTTCAAAGAGAAGCTTGGATACGAAGATGAGAGCTCCTCTGAGGACGAGGAAGATTCGGACGAGGACACTGAGGACGACCAAGAGGACGAAGAGTCAAATGACGACGATGCATCGGAGACCCCGGAGTACAGGGCTGAGCGTGGATCTGGGCCTTCTCGACCGAAGCACAATGCGCACTTATCTCCTCGTCGAGCTATGAATGCTTTCGGAGATTTGGCGCGGCCTGCTCCCAGACTGGCACATCTACTAGTTGGTCAAGAGACTCCTCAGCCTGCCGCATCCATGATCACAGACGGCGGCAACCAAGATGATTCATCTGTTGAGAGCACATCCGGCACGTCGACACCAACAAACATTCTCAGCAGAATCCCTGGACTACAGGACTCGATGCGTGCTCTACAACCACGTGCTAAGCGCTCAGCTGTGGACCACGAGGCCATTGAAGCTCTTGGCGTCAGTATCGCAAATCAACTGGCACAGCTAATGGCAGGGCCATCAAAGAGTAAGCACAAGACGAAAGAGCGATCAAAGGTGAAGAAGAATGCCAAAGAGTCTGTTTGGGACTACCCTGAATTGGGAGCAAAGCCACGAAAGAGACGCCGACGAAGTCAAAGTCCAGTGGAACAGCCCGCTCCGTCATCGCCCTCTCCTGGCTCGCCCGGAGCAGAATCTCTGTGGGCTCCAGAAGGTTCTGTTCGCCCTTCGAAACGTTTACGACGCGGAACGGAAGAGACACCAAGCCATCGCACGCCTGCAGTGACGAGAACCACACGATCGCATCTTCCATCTTCAGGCAATGGCACGAGCAAGAAGGATGTGAAACGATGTTGGAACTGCAGTCTGACATCCACTCCAAGCTGGCAGACAGGTCCTCACGGACAAGATTTGTGCGAGTCATGCGCAAGGTACTATTTGCACCATCGGCGCATGAAACCTTTCGATTCGCCGACTCCATCCGTCACTAGTGGAGACGATGAGGAAGGACGTCAGCCTGAGAAGGCTGTGAAGGATGTGCACAGGCATTCACGACGCCAGCCGAAGCCTGGAAATGTCGCAGAGCCTATAGCGGAAAGCTTTGAAAGTCAAGCGCAGGGCGAGGAAGAGCTGGACGAGACCGATGTGCCTCGATACGCCCAGGTGCCGGAGCGATCAAGGCCCTACTTCTATCGACCGATACCATCACATGTTTCACGTGAGCAGGCCTCCATGGAATCAGCCGCTCCTGCACCGGTTTCGCCATCGCGAGTTATTAGCCGCGAACCGCCTGTGCACCCAACGGAGCCTTTTTCAGCGCCGCAGCCATCGCAAAACGCCCGTTACAGTGACACTGCGACTCAACCTTTGACCTCTCATCGTGATCGCCGTGAACCTGAGCCACAGAATGAGCTCTCTCGTCCCGCTGCCCACCAGAAAGCCGCGCCTCAACCTTGGGACCTCCAACATCGCCACCAAGTGGTTCGCCCCCAAGGTACACCACACGACTTGCAGACACCAGCTCCAAATGAGGCTACGGGACCTGCAGAGCCACGTGGTGTGGTTCATCCTGTACCAGGCTATTCAGCAAATACATCGCGAACATTGATCACTTCTCCTACGAATCAGGCCAAAGGGCTCTTCGCTTTGGGACGATTCACTCTGGAAGAAGATGCACTCATCATAAGGTTGAAGGAGCGGGAAAAGATGACATGGGATGCCATCACGCCACACTTCCCGCATCGAAGTCCATACGCTGTATCAGGTCGATATAGTAGGGAGCTAAAGTTCGGTCGGACCCCAGGTCGCGACTACTTGGAGGCTCAGGAGGCGGCAGAAGCTCAACAATACGATGTTACCGATGATGACGAACACCCAGGCGATCCTGAGGACGATCCAATCCTCAGACAAGACTTGGCCTGGAATGAACACCAGGATGAGTTGCTCCTCGAGCTCCGTGAGGACCAGGAACTCGAGTGGGACGAAATCGCAAGTCTTCTGCCGGGTCACTCTCCGGAAGCTGTTGAGAAACGGTATGAGCTTCTTGCGGAGCGAGGAATAGAGCAGCATCACGAGAAACACCACCCTGCCGCCATCGAGCCAGAAGATCTCGCTTTGGATGAGAGACGAGTGAGAAAACAGCCCAGATGGTCGGCTGACGAAGATGCGTTGATAGTGAGGCTCAAGGAAGTCGATCAGCTCATGTGGTCTCAGGTTGCTTTGAGCTTCCCCAACCGGCCTTTGCATTCGCTCCAAAAGCGTTACTCCCAAAGGCTTGCCCCTAACGTTCGCAAAGTGACGCGTACGGAGAAATGGGATATGATCTCTGGCACGATGGAAGATCGCATCATGGCTGCCGATCCCAAGTTGGCTGGAGCTGCGCCGTTCACTCCGCAAGAAGACCAATCTATCCGGAGAATGAAAGATGAAGGACTTCCATGGGACGATATGGCCCATCGGCTTCCTGGGAGAACAGCGAAAGCAATTCAGCACCGTTACGAATTCAAGTTCGCGACACCAGTGGAACCACCTCCGCCTAAAATCCCGACTCTTTCTCTACCACCAAAGGTTGCCCACTTACCTGGTATGGCTGTCGAGCAGTGGGATCCTCCGCCGCTGCGGGCTACTCAACCGGTTTCGCCGATGGTCGTTCACCAGAATGTCGCTGCCGCCGCTCATTCGCCGCCGATCCCAGCCCTGCCCCCGTCGCCACCAAAGGCTTCCAAGCCGGGTCCTGGCTCACGTACTCCGTTCACGCAGGATGAAGACGATGCGATTCTGCACCTGCGGGAGATGCAAGGGGCATCTTGGGAAGACATTGCTCTAAGACTTTCCGGTCGTAGTGTGAACTCAATCTCTTCTCGGTATAAGGAAGTCCTAAGACCACAGCGAATCTCGCGCATGAGAGCAGATGTGCAGCCTCCGCCTGCATTCCTCCCTAGCTCTGCGCAGAGTTCTATGCACCCGGCGGTACAACGGTCAATTCCAGACCGAACCGCTGGACATGCTCAGCAAGCGAGCCCTGCCACTCCGCCTTCTCTTCCACCAGTGCCTGCCAGACCGATTTCACAAGCGTCTACGAAGCGCCCACGATCAAGCCTGCCAGCGAGCTTGCCGTCTGCATCTCGATCGCAGAATCCACTCCTCCGGAAGGCCTTGGACAACAGTACACGTCGACGCTCGGACCTTGATACAGTACGCAACGTGAGCTCTTCCAGTGACAACGCAGGAAGCCAAGGGAGGAAAAGATATTCACAGGATCCAGAGGCGCCGTCACAGCAACTTTTCCGAGAAATGGAGATGTCTCTTCGAACGCCCTCTCCAACAGCTCGACTTGCTAAGAGCAAAGAGCAGAGAGCACAGAACGACAGCGAGACTTTGCAAAAGCTCATGTATGCTGCCACCAAGTTCGCTATCCAGCAGAAGAATCCCGCTCTGTTCAACCGCGTCAAAGAGATTCATGACAAGAACCCGAACGATCCACGCCTCCAACAGCTGCTTGAAGTCACTTCGAACAGCACGATCAGCCCGACTGACGTACTTAATGCCTTCGAAAGTATCGTCCCTGCTCCGGGGCCGAGTCGGAATCACGAATCTGTTCAGTCGCCTGTCGCGGACCGGACTCTCAAGATTGAGGGCGGGTGGAAGGTTGCAACTGACCAACCACTCTTTGGTGTTCTCTATCCGAGCCCCAATCAGCTTTCCTGGACGGAACCCTCAACACCCGCCAATCGAAGCTCAGAATCATCTGCTAGATTGCAGACACAACGACAGAGTGGCAGCGCGGCCCAGCCGATGCACGAGTTTAAGACTCATCAGGAGACTCATCAAACAGAGCCAGATCCCGGCAGGAGTGCGCCGCCCCAATTGAGTCCAAGAAGGTCTCGGCGAGCTGCCTCCGTCAATGCTTCGCGCAAGAATGCTGAGCTGTTCGCGCTGCCTGTAGATGACCTTAAGGAGGCTGATTCGGTTCCTGCAACGACGAACACCACACAGTCGGCAGCTGGACGCGATTCCAATGGTGATGCGGCCAACACAGATGAGGAAGAGTCTCCATCTAATAGCGATGAACACGAGTCGCGCGGCAGGCTTGATCGTGCTCCATCGCCACCAGAGTTGGTCCGCCAAGCTTTCCATTCGAAAGCCGATCGGGCAATGCCCGTGCAAGACATCTATGCATTGATCGAGGCTGATCATGATTTGCATGGCAATTGGAAGAGCAAGATTCGTGCAGAATTAAGTGCAAATCCATCATACAAGAGAGTTATCGCCGAAGACGGACGTCCCGTATGGCAGCTGGTCGACAGTGTTGATGGAACATCACCTGTACAGCTCTTGGGCGGAGAAGAAGGGCTTTCCAATAACCAACCCACCGGACGCAACTCTCGCCATACAAATACAAAGGTTACGATTGACGGCCGGGACGACGAATCCGAAACCACATCTGTTGGCGACGAAGATAACGCAATCATGGTCAGAGTTGGACCCAAGCAGCGAAGAATTGTGTCAGGTACAGCCGGGGGCAGTTCGAAAGATGTTTCGAGAACGAAAGCTAGCTCAGACAAGGACACGATGCCTGCAAAGCAGACTGAGCCTCGCCCTACTGAGATCGCGAATAGCAGCGATGCCGAAGAGGAGCTTCGTCTTGGTTCTTCTCCAGAGGAAGTCGATGAGCTGGAGCTGCCCACGGAACGTCCTTCCAGCAGAGCATCTAGGGAGGCTCTGACTACTTCAGACATCGACCGCGATCCCCTTAGCTCTGATGAGACTGTTCCGAGTGCCATCAAGCCCAAGTCTCAATCCACTGAGAAGACGAAGGCCAAGGCGTTGCCGTCTAGCTCTCCGATATTCATGAAGCCGCGTACCCCAGCCAGTGCCCTCAGCAGAAAGCATGTTACGCCAAAGCCTTCTTCGAGGCGACTGTCGCAGCTTAGACAGGAGACGCCAGTCAGGAATCGGTCCCCCGCATCAATTCTTCGGCGATCGTCTTCGGTGGCCAGTTCGAAGCGTGTGAGTTTTGGAAAGAGAATCGTCGAGACGTCTGTTCGGGAGGTTGATTCTGACGAGGATGAGTTGGCTTTGTAAGTGGGTTGCTTGACTTGAAGGCTTTGGATTGCTGGTGAGATGTTACGGGTATGTGATATGGTACTGCTTATGATGATAGTGCTCGAAATTGCTCTGCAAGTCTCCGCGAAAAGAGTCTTCGTCTCAAGTTTGTTGTCATCATGTCTGGGCTGAGTCAGGCTCTCATACGACTGGGAATCCTGGGTCAGTCCATTATCGATCACATGGATGGTGATTTCAGATTCCTGGTCTGACCTCGCAGTCCCTGCAAACTCGAGTTGAAATCGGAATTCAACTTCCGCTCTTTCCACGTCTCACCGGTATAGATATCAATACTTGTCTATCACACGTCCGAGGAATGGATGCAAACGACCGCAGCAAGGCTTCTCTAACACCTGGTTTCACAAACAATTCTTCTACAGCAATCCGCCAAAATGGGACTAACGTATCATGACTGTGAGTCGATTTGCAACGTGTCGAAGCTCGCAATATGCTCACCAAAGGCAGTATTGTTGATCGCAGGATTCGCAATGATCGCAAACCCGCCGAAAATGTCTCCACCGGTCATTACGAACCGCCCATTGCACGATGTGCCTCGTTGTCGAGAATGCGGCACTCCAGCGACCCGCCATGTCACCGGTCAGGAGAACCCGAGCGGTAATGCTAGAAGACCACACTGGCTTTGTTCCAGTGAATCCTGCATCCGCAGGCGAAGAGCTTGGGTATGTTCGGGCGACGAAATAGGACTTGATGCTCATAATCCGACTTGTGATTGCGGTGTGCCTAGCCGATTGACGGGCATGGGCTACAACACTAGCAGGCCCGGACTAGGGTTCTGGAGTTGTGCGCATGGGAGATGTCGGTACTATTCCGAAGATGAGAGAGGCGCTACGAGGTCTGAACTGGAAGAGCTGGGAAGAAAATGCATTTGGTTCAAACATCCTTGGTATTTGTGAGGGACCAGGGTGACCTTTGAAGAGACATCCTTTGCCGACCTTCATGCCCAACACATGGATCCCGAAGTCAAATCGCAAATCAGACCGTACAGTCCCTGGACTTCAAGTGAATGGCTAGGTGAGCTTCCCCTCTCTTTGGAACTCTCCGTGGCTGACCGTTCCAGATATCAACAGCAGCAGCATACGCACCGTTTAAAAGGATAGCAAGCACCGCAGCGGAGGCTTCACTATCTCGAGTTGTTAGCAAGCTTTCAGCAGCAAGCTTCTAAGATGTGGGCAGCCGCTGAAGTGGTCGCGATCAAGCATGAGCCAGAGGAACATAAACGTGAGTGATCTCATGACGGTTCACTGAAATACATACTTAAGCATGTTAGCATTCTCTTTCTATGGCATTCCTAGTCCCGACACCAAGCCGTCGATACCTATCATGCCCACTTTCCCTCTAAGTGAACCGCCTCGCTGCCGGTCGTGCCGCTCGTGCGTCACCCCAGCCAAACGACGCATTACCGGCGATGAGAACGAGAACGGTTACGCCGGAAGACCTTTTTGGAGATGTCTTGACGAGGAATGTGAACGTCGAGACACGACTTGGATATGTTGGGACGATGACATTGGCATTTCGCGGGAGAATACCCTATGTGACTGCGGTTTGATCAGTCGACGAACAAGAAAGAGCAGGACAAGTCGTATGCCCGGGACGTATTTTTGGAGTTGTGTGATAGGCCAGTGTGGCTACTATGAGAACGATACCACGGATTACGCGTTCAGAGAAATTGGGATGGAAGAGAGGAGGTATGGGTGGTTTGGACCAGCGCGGAAGTTGTGATGGCGGTGGTAGGCGTTTATTGGTCTTTTGCATGCACGGCTCGAGATGACATTGACGATACTCCTCACAGGTTCGTCAAAGATCTCTCAGGTCTAAGGATTCGGTGAGTCGCATTGCTGCCCTTCGTGCTACACCAACCATTCTGACTTCGTACAGACACCCCTGAACCTCACCTCCGAGCATGGATGAGCTGGCCCCGCCAACGACGTTTCTCGAACCCAGTGGAAGTCGCTATTATTATAAGAGAGAGAGAGAGCTGCTGCCTGAACGGGCCTTCTTGGACTTTCTTTCCACCCGCCCTGACCTACCACGTGACCGGAATCAGGCCAATTCGACACAACCATGGCAATGTCAAGTCCGCCCAGCTTCCCTCTGAGAGCGCGCCCTCTTTGCCGCCACTGCCAGGATATCGGTGTCCGCAAGATCACAAGCGAATTCAATCCCAACGGCAATGGAGGAAGACCCTACTGGGTCTGCCCTGATCGCGAACTGTGTCCACAGTACAACATGAGCAGGCGAGACTGGATTTGCTGGGACGACAACATAGGCCTTGCCGATGGCAATCCTCCGTGCTTCTGTGGGATGTCTAGCCGACGTACGAGAATGGGCGTCAGATCGAAGACACCCGGCCGCGACTTCTTCAGCTGCGCTGTTGGACAGTGTGGCTACTACTCTGTGGACTGGCGAGATGTTGCATCGGAATCACCAAGAGCACAGAAGGCGCCGTATCAAGCCCGCAGCATGGAAGTGTCTGAGATTTCACGATTGGCCTACTTTATCGTCGAATACTGGAACAAATTTGTCGATGATTCATCGAAGTCCCCAAGAGCACAGACGAGGTCGTATCAAGTGCTACGATTGAAGTACTCCGAGATGTCCACACAAGAACTACTCAAAGAGTGCTGGCGCTTAATCTTCAAACTCGCCGACATCCTAGGCCTCGATCTCAAAATCGACCGCTTCAGCCTCTACCCCGAGCTCTGACACCAATACGGCACCCCCAAATTGAATCTCAACGTCGCAGTACCCGGTGGGTAATCGCCCGAAATGGTATAATCATGGTCCTTGGTCTGGCCACGCGCACAAAGACAAACGCCCGTCCCGCCGATGACTTCTCCCCTCGAGCTCAGGCTGCCCATCGACTCCGTCAATTCAGTTCCACCGATACCTTTGCAGGCCTGGTCCAGCCAGCGCAGGACGCCGGCCTCGTCGCAGGGCGTTTGTGAGCAGTAGTATTCGAATTGGCCGGGTTTGTTGTCGCCGCGGGCGAGGGCGAGGGGTGTGAGGGCCATCAGGGCGGGAACGAGGGAGAGCAGCTCTGTTTGGGTTGTCAGAGGGCGTTGTTTGGAGTTGTGAGAGTGGCTCGGCTTACGCATTGTTGCTTGCTGAGACACGTTGGAATTGAGATTGGATTCTTAATGTTTTGAAGGGCTGCATTCACGGAACTTATCAACGAGGTTGCTTGACGCATTTTATACTCCTCATAATAGCGGCAATGTGTTCTAGGTCTTCAGCCCTTTGACCAAAGTCGTCAAGGCTTCGCCTGGCGCCAATCTCTTGTGTCGATATTCTCGACATGTCGTTGGTGATGTCTTGCGTAGTAAGCCGGCTTATCAAAGGCATTAGAAATGCGAGGTAGGCCATAGCTTTCTGTCTTGCCGGCAACGGTATAGCATATCTTAGTATGAAGATTACTGTACGAGCAGGTCGGTAACCGACGGTTTTCGACTACGGACTCATGATGCCAATTGAGCAGATCGATCAGCTTTCTACCCAGTTCGTAGAATTCTTCTTCTCGTGCCCTATGTCGACTAGCCGCAAAGCGGTGAGACAACGCTGGCGAGAGATACCGGACGCTGCTTCTCTTGGGGTCTTGGTGGCGATGGCTACTGCCTGTCTTCACTCGCATGACTTTTCAAGATGACTGGCGACCTAGAGTCTGAATCAGAGCCACAGGTAGGGAGGACAATTCCATCCAATGTCCTTCCGTTCTCCTTCCCACGCACCGAGGCTCCCACAACCTGAGGCCTCACCATTGAGCTCAACCCAGCATCCTCAAACAGTGCCTGTGACAGTATCAGCAGACTGAAGTCATCCCACCAGATCGATAACCTAACCTCGAGATTGGCTTTCATAGCCTGCCCCTATTTGGCCATCGCCAAGTCGTTGCAGAGCAGGGCTTGTTGCTTACTAGCTTTCCTCTTTGCCTCCTTACAGGCTGTCCCAACTTCCAAGCACCTTACAACCACGCTACAGCTAGACCCTGAGACTGTTCTGAGACTGGCCTGTCATGTATCAGAATGCCGTCACGGTTTCATCAGATGCTGCTGTTTTCGATGTCTTTACAGTCCCGAGGCAAAGAGACATCTTGAGAAGATGAAGTTGTCAGTGTGGTCCCGAGACTGAATCCAATTCGTGGGGAGACATTGCTATCACCATTCACTAAGAGCAGCTCCTCGGAGGCATCGTCCCAAACCTCAGCAAGCCAGCAAGGATCCCAAAACGCCCAACCGAGACGCCTATTGTACGGCTTGGCGCCCAACCATGGATCCGCTGCTGGACCGATGGTCTTCCGATACACTTCATCTATTGAGATGTTTGGGAGATAAGGAGCAGCGTGAGGCATCGCTGGGTCGTCCCAGAGATGTTGCGAGTAGTGTGTGGGGTAGTGAGATGGCAAAGAGATATTAAAGGGGAGGCGGTTTGTCTTGATGTTTGGGCTTTTGTGTGGCAAGGAGACTCAACTTCTTCTTGATTTTGGTCCTTTTTGGTTCTTCTTCTTGCCTTTTTGGATGCATCGATTCTTGGACGTCAGTGCTGGACACTGGCGGATGCATGCTATTGGTGAGACGATATGGAGACGTTCAAGCTGTGTTTGAGCACGGCTCCTACCATTTACAGTGGTAAGATCATGAACTTACTCCTGGAAATTTAAACTGGCTTGCTGACCTCGCAATAGATATGCCGCTTCCGGACATGTTGGAAAGTCCGGAAACGCCATCTCCAGTACAAGCCAAAGAAGAAGAGCATCCCTGCACCGCATGCGGCAAGCAGCGTTCACGCAGAGGATCCGTGGCTTCATCTCCTGTGCAGGCCAACGCGGGACGTACATACTGGCCATGTACGAACGCTCGTTGCCGCAAAGGCAGCGTGAGGTTGATGCAGCGGGACTTCGTCACTTGGGATGCCCACGGCGAGAATCCGAAGTGTGATTGCGGTCTTCCAAGTCGGCAGGGCCGGATGGGCAAAGACGATGCAAAGCCTGGATATGGATTTTGGGAATGCGCTTTTGGAAGCTGCAAATATTACTCCAGGGATCGCAAGGGTCGATCGATTGGTAACGGCGAGGTCAAAGTGGAGGATGTACAGTATTTCATACCCTGGTTGGTATATTCGCATTCGAAGTAGGAGGCATTGGTGGCATTTCTGGCGTGGCATTGCATTGCGTATGTACTATGTACTATAGCGTTTCTTTCATGTCAGGATATACTCATACAGGCAAGACATACATTTTCTTGGAATGCGTTCTTTCGCGCGCCGCTGCATCACTCCGAATGGCCATCGATTCCGTTTTGACAATGGAAAAAACGTAGCTGACAAGCATGTGATCAGCTGCTGTGTCCTTCGACTCATTTGCCATTGATCATGTGTTGTTGTTGTGATGGAAGAAGTGTAATTGAGAAAGGGGCGATCAGTGGAGCGACCAAGCCGTTGCTGCCTCAGGCTCAACTTTGCTCGTGACTCGCGCGCGCCAAGACTTGCCCACCGACGTCGAATCTGCGAAGTCTGCCGACTTTGGAAGCGACAACATCCTTCTCTTCATCCACCCGCTCTTACCAACAACCACACCACCGCCTTAAAACCCAGACACCCTATACCGTGCGTAGACACTATGGGGGGCAAGAGCGCAACCAAGGCCGGCTACTTCGACAAGCTCAAGGGCTTGCTCGAGGAGTACAAGTCCATCTTCATCGTCACCGTCGACAATGTCTCGTCGCAGCAGATGCACGAGATCCGCCAGTCCATGCGCGGCGACTCCGTCGTCCTGATGGGCAAGAACACCATGGTACGCGCGACAAGAGCAAGAACTGCATGTGATGGGCGGGATACTAAGACATGATACCACAGGTCCGCCGTGCCCTCAAGACCTTCATGGCCGACTCGCCCGAGTACGAACGCCTCCTCCCGCACGTCAAGGGCAACGTCGGCTTCGTCTTCACCAACTCCGACCTCAAGGAGACGCGTGAGAAGATCCTGAAGAACCGTGTTGCGGCCCCTGCCCGTGCCGGTGCGGTCGCTCCTGCCGATGTCTACGTCCCAGCTGGAAACACTGGTATGGAACCCGGCAAGACCTCTTTCTTCCAGGCTCTCGGTGTCCCCACTAAGATCGCTCGTGGTACCATCGAAATTACCACCGATCTGAAGCTCGTCGAGGCCGGCAGCAAGGTCGGTGCTTCCGAGGCCACCCTGCTCAACATGCTCAACATCTCTCCCTTCACGTACGGTATGGGTATCTCCCAGATCTACGACCAGGGTCAGACCTTCGACTCGAGCGTGTTGGACATTGAGGAGTCCCAGCTCCTCAAGGCCTTCTCCTCGGCCATCACCGCCATCGCCTCCATCTCTCTCGCCCTCAACTACCCAACCCTGCCTTCGGTCATGCACAGCCTTGTCAACGGCTACAAGAACGTCATCTCCGTCGCCCTCGAGACCGAGTACGAGTGGGAGGCCATCTCCGAGCTCAAGGACCGCATCAAGAACCCAGATGCCTACGCCTCTGCTGCTCCAGTTGCGGCCGCTGCCCCAGCTGGCGGTGCTGCCGAGGCACCAAAGGAGGCCGCGAAGGAAGAGGAAGAGGAGCAGTCCGACGAGGACATGGGCTTCGGTCTGTTCGACTAAACGCAAGTCAACAGTACCGAGCATTGGTAGACGCTAGCGGCTGTCGACGAATGAAAAGAGTTGCGCCCGCCAGATACATGCTGCGAGACGAGATGCCACATGTGATGTCGTGACCGTCGAGGTTGACGCGACCCATCACTGCAAAAGGTACGTTACTACATTTTCCTTCCTTTGACGCAACCATCACCCTGCAATGATGAGAGATTTTTAACCCTGAACATCCATGTGGTTAATAAAAAGCAACACACTCTATATTTTTTTCTGACACCCAACCATCATCTATCTTTGTTCAGACAGCATATCAGCTTTGAACCTAGACTGACATTGAATACAGATCCCTCCCACAACCATTGTTGCACGACATGAAAGTCATGCTGCCGGTAAATGCCTTGCACGTCCACCCTTCGATCCGCCCATTGCCGATCTCTGAGGAGACTGCGTCAGCTCTCAATCACGCTCAAGTCCACCCTCAGCCAATACGTGTCCCATTCGCTCTTCCCACCCATGCTGTTACTAACTCCAACACTCGCCGTATTGCCCTTGATCACATAGTCGTGCGCCAAACGTGGCATGCCCTCCTCCCAAAACATGTCCATCTTATCTCTGAACAACTTGATCGTGATCTGCTTCGCCAGTCCCTTCCCTCGCCACTCTGGCTCTACATGCAACGTGGTAAGAGATCCATCCAAACCCACAAACGCCCAAGCCACAGGATCCGGATCTGAATCCTCATAAGAAGCAGGAAAGATCCCAACATTCGGCAACTCCGCCAACGTGCGATCCTGCCTGGGAATTTGTGTTCTCGATCTCACCAGAGCGAAGTGTTTGTACTTCAACTCTCCCCATCTTAAACCCTCTGGCAAAGCATCCACGTTTTCCCGAGTGAGTAGATTCGATAGAGGTGGTTCATCCAAATTGAAAATGAATTCATGATTCGGCACCATTCCCGCGACAAAGAGATGTTTGATTAAACCTGTCCTCTCGAATACGGGAAGACTCTTCTCGTGAATCGCGCCACAGAGGAGCAGGGTGGGCGAGAGCATGTGTGCTGTGTAGTCGGCGCGAGAGATGCCTGCGTGGTCTTTTTCGGCGTCGTTTGCTAGAAGCGTGCTCTCATGAATGGATGTCGGGAGTGGTGAGGTCTTGATTTGCTTGAACAGGTCATAGAGCAATGCATCAATGATCCTCTCCTCAGTCAGTGAAGGGGTGGTGATTTGGGATTCCCAAGATCCAAACATCCAGACCTCTGTTTCGGGGCGACATGTTCGGTCCAGGAAGGCTATTAGCCATGGTCCCTCATCTTCTTCTGACAGGCTAGGTAAGGAGGTGAGCAGTTGCGTATCCGGAAAGAAACGACCGAATTGCAGGCGTCGGTAGAGCGGGATTGATGTGGGCAGGTGCGGACGGAGGATGGCCAGGGCGGATTGGATGGTGGCGGCGCTGGAGGGGCCTGTGAGGGGATGGGTTGTGATTGTCATGATGCCCTGTTTCTTCGAATTCAGAGCTGAGATTGTTCCTGGGGGAGCTGGGAGCTGGTGGTGCTTGAAATCCTCAGAATGTTACTGGAGACCTGAAGTTGCAGATATTTACGATATGCCCTATTCGTCGCCCTATGCCAGCCAGGGCGTCAAATGTCTTCTTGAGTCACAATGGAGGATTTCCGGGGGAACGAAGTTCGGAGAGTGGAGAATGAAGTGTCGTTGGGAATGCCTCAAATAGGCAGGAGCGAAACTCTAGTCGCTTCGTAGTCAGCAACATCATCTTCATCAGCAAAGAATGAAAGAATGATTTGACCCAAGTAAGAGTACTTAAACAGACAGTAGTTACCTCTCTACGGACCTGAACTATCCTACCCTACTCGCACGCCCCAACGCCCAAAGCCGCATTGCACGGCCATGAATGCTCGTGGTAAAAAGTACAGCGTGTGACATGCTCGCAATAATGGAATCGTTCCAAACAATGAGCCAATTCTATATCGTGCTGGGTATCAAGCGGCTTGGGACCGAAAAGTTGATGTGATGCAACCCCGGCCTTGCTCTTCTCCCCGTCACCCCGTTTATTCACGCATGAGCGCATGGCTGTCGTATCATTCACTCATGCTCGAACCCTTCTTTCCTCATTTCGTCGTGTTGTGGCAATGGCAGCATCTCTTCTTCTTTTACTGCGACGCGCACTGTACTCTCTCACCACCGGCGTGCATCTCGTCGTCATCCTCGTCGGTTGCACCTCTTGCGCGCTCGCCTTCCCGCATGGGGTCGACCTTTTCTAGCGAGTAGTCTTCGGTCATGGCGTCTGGTGGTGGGATGTTTTGTGGCATGCGTGGTGGAAGGACGGACTCGAGTGCCTTGATCTGCTGGGGTTGGAGAGGTGTTGGGTAGCCATCGGCGTCTGGTGGACCTTGGAGGCGCTCGGGGAACTTGACGTCGAATTGCACGTAGAGGTTGCCGAAGTCGTGGTGTCGGTATGAGGGCATACCTTGTCCGCGAATGACCTTGATCTCGCCTGAGAATCATGTTAGCTTCGAACTCAGAACCAAATTTGAAACGATATGGTTACCTGGTGAAATGACCTCGCCTGGAATAATCTCGACAGTCAACCACCGCTCGTCGAGGTGCTCAATGTAGATGGCACCGCCGGCAAGCGCAGTCAGGAGATCGATTTCGGCATGGTAGAAGAGGTCGTCGCCCTTGCGCTGGAATCGAGGGTGTGGCTTCGTCTCAATCTCAAACTGCACATCACCGGGCTGCACACCCGGCATCTGGTCACCCTCGCCGCGGAAGTCGATCTTGGTGCCGTTCTGGACACCACGGTCCACGTGAACGTGGAGCACTTTCCGTTCGATGACAGTCTTCTTGCCATTGCAAGCCTTGCACTTGTCCTTCTCCCGGATCGACTCACCCTCGCCATTGCAGTCGGGGCAGACGGTCTGGAATCGCTGAATCATGGGACCCATCTGGCGCATCATCGTCTTCATACCCTGGCCATTGCAGCCGGCGCAAGTCTTGACAGCGCCTTCCTTTCCTCCACGACCTTCACACTTAGAGCAGATAACCGACTTCTGAAGGGCCAGCTTAGAAACCTTGCCGCGGTAGATATCCTCGAGCGAGACCTTGTGGACGTGGTGGATAGTTCGTGCCTTCTTTGGACCTTGATCTCTCATGCCTCCGCCGAACATGCCACCAAGGCCACCACCGCCACCGAAGAATTGAGCGAACAGGTCCTCAGCGGCCATACCACCGCCGCCCATTCCTCCTTGCTCGAGGCCTTCCTCACCATACTGGTCGTAGAGCTGGCGCTTCTGGGGATCTGAGAGGGTCTCGTAGGCGTGTGAAATTTCCTTGAACTTCTCTGCGGCCTCGGGGTTGTGGGCGTTCTTGTCGGGGTGGTGCTTGAGGGCGCCTTTGCGGTATGCGGTCTTGAGCTGAGATTCGCTGGCGTCCGGGGGGACGCCGAGCACGTCGTAGAACTTGGTGTCTTTCACCATGGTGGATGTGGGAGAGTGGGGTGGGGGGCGCGGATCGAGGTGGTTGCTACGAGGCTGCTATCGCCGAGGTGCGGTGGATGCGGGTAGTCGAGTTGTTTCCAGGTGGTGAGGTCAGAAGGGGAGGCGCTGTGAGGAAAGGGTCAGCTGGCGGAGCTCAAATAGTAGTAGTAATGGCAGGCAGGCAGGCGGCGTCAGAGGGCGAAGGCTGACGATTGTCTGGCGACGGAGGGCGGGCACGGCGCGACTGTCAACGGCGCGCTGGCGGGGAGACGTTGCACTCACCTCTACCTGAGAACGGCAGCGGGCGCTGTGGTGAATACGGCGGTACTGGGTGTTGAGCGGAGAGAGATAAAGGTGATTGTTGGAGCAGCTGAAGATACAACGACCGAATTTCTGTTCTTACAAACTACGTCGCCGTCAAATGCGCGGACCCTGGCGCTTTTCTTAGCCGGTTGCGATTCGATGGAAGCTGATGGAATCTCGACACTTTCTACAGCCTTTCGCATACCAACAACGATACCGACAGACTCACTATAATCACAACCAATACACTGGGCCGTCGTCATTCACGTCCCTCAATTTCACATGTCTGCGACCAATACTGCGACTTTGATGGCGGTCTTGGCGTGTCTTCACTTGCCACTAGGACGGATCTGAAACGGCAAGCAACCTTATTTAATCCTCCGATACCCGGTCAATACCCGGCCCGTTGCTTTCCAGCAAAAGTTATGCTGGAAATAGACGATTCTCATGTTTTCCAGAACGTATCCATCACACAACCTGACCTGATCGCGCCTTGCTGGCATGCTGCACCCATATCAATGCCTTGCCACCGTGCAAGCAGAGGGCCAGAAAAGTTTGCTGCTGGCCGCATGTGGCCCCAAAATTCTGTCACTGGACTTGGAGAGCAAGACATTGGTCTCGGAATGGGCTCCTGAGGAAGCGGTAAGTTTGAGGCATTGAGGTGCTCCTGGACGATTAATGGCGTGTTGAAGTCTCGAGATTCGTTTATACTGACTGCACCAGACAGCAGCACCAAAGAAAGACCAAGATGAAGGCAATGGCGAACGACCTGCCAAGAAGCAGAAGACGAACAACGCTCCACCAAAGGCATCCAACGTGATCAAGCTTACTGTGTCTCCTGGCAAGCGGCATGTGATTGCCGTCACCGACGACAAATGCCTGCGTGTATTCGAGCATGACCATGGCAAATTGACGGAGGTCAGCCAGCGAGTGATGCCAAAGCGTCCATGTGCCGTTCAGATCACTCCAGACGACGCCACCATTCTCGTTGGCGACAAGTTCGGCGACGTCTACTCATTGCCGCTTCTTCAATCTGAAGAACAAGACGCCTCATCAGGAGCTCAAGAGGAAACGCCACAGCCAGAGAATCAATTCAAACCATCCGCAACCAACTTGACAGTTCACAGCAAGCGCAATCGAGATGCCTTGGCAGCACAAATGCAGCAGAAGAACTTTACGCCACGGAAAGAAGCTCTGAAGTTCGAGCATAAACTACTGCTTGGCCATGTCTCGATGCTTACAGACATGAAATATGCCTCATGTCAAAACGATGTCCAAAGCAGAGGGTATATCATCACGGCCGATCGAGACGAACACATTCGGATTTCGAGAGGGCCACCGCAAGCTCACATAATCGAGGGCTTCTGCCTTGGACATACAGAATTCATCAGCAAGATCTGTCAGGTCGGGCAAAGTAACCTGCTAGTATCTGGCGGTGGTGATCCGTGGCTGGGCGTGTGGGAGTGGTGGCCGGAGCCTAAGCTACGAAGGAAGATCAACATCCTCGAAGAAATGAAGGTCCTTTTCGACTCGAATCCGAACCCATCCATGGCAATGTACGGCATCTGGAGTGGAGGGATCGAGACCGAATCAGGAACCGAAGACGTTATTGTTGTCGCCAGCGAGAAGGTGAAGGGACTGCTCATCGTTGACCGCTCCTCTCTTGAAAAGGGAGGAGTTGATCAGTCACTGGGTACTTGCGTTGAACTCGAGCACAACCCACTGGATGTGGCCTTCGGCGACAATACTCTACTCGTCTCGCTTGACGCTCGTGAGGAGTCAGGAGAATCAGGTCGGCAGCGCATCCAATCCATTCGTATCAGCAAGAAGAATGGAAATCTTGAGACTGTGGTGGAGAAGGAAGATGCGAGCCTCAAGCCACTCAACGAACTCACTGGGTCAACAAGCGCCAGCCAGAAAGAACTCGACGACTTGCTGTACGGCGTTGCAGACTTACGAAAGCGAAGAGACCAAGAAGCACACGAACGCGACCAAGAAGACGGTGACGCCACAGCAGCAGACTTGGAAGCATCGACCACTGCTATTGATGAAGCATAATAGTCAACAGAGCTGAGATTCCAAACGCAATCGAGCGGAGACTCTACCAACCCATCAGCCATCCATCCTCATCCTCACGCCACCGGCAACTCCTGCGCCGCACTCACATCCGCGCCCCCCTGCTGCTGCAACTTCCCACTCCTCCGCATCCCCTCAAAACACCTCCGATACGCCTCATGAATCTCCGGAACCTCCAGATCCTGCCCCTCGGCCCGATACCCCTTCACCGTCTCCACCAACTTGCTACTATCCAGCGCACAATTACTCCTCTCCGCCACAATAACCCCCGCCTGCTCCTCCAGCGTAAAATTCCTCCACTCATAACTCGGATCCACAATCTCCTTATACAACCCCAGCACCTCGTTATGACTGATCGCCCCTGGGTTCGTGAAGTTGAAGACTCCTGTCTCTTCGTGCTCCGCCATGGCGATCACGACCGGGAGGAGGTTGGGGAGGAGGGAGTGCGAGTTGGGGATGTTGACGACTTTGGCGTATTTGAGGATTTTGGTGACGAAGGAGCGGGGGTGCAGGTCTGAGGAGACGGGCATTCGGAGGCGGAGGATCAGGGTTTGGGGGTAGTGTTTTAGGAAGGTTTCGATGGGGGCTTTGGTTAGGGAGTAGAAGGAGCCGGTGAAGTTGGGGGCGTCGAGCTCGGTGAAGGGCTTGGATGTTAGGGTGCTGTTGTCGGGGGTGTATTGGGAGGTGTAGATGCCTTCAAACCATCATGTCAGCATCTATCAAGGGGGGTAGAGGAGGAGGAAGACTGACACCCCGTCGCCATGACAGTACAATGCACGCCCCTCTTCTCACACTCATACGCCACCATGTGCATTCCCAGCCCATTGCTCTCCATCGTCTCGAGCTTGTGGCTCTCGCACCAATCGACGTTGGGACGGCCTGTCTTGCCAGCGCAGTTGATGACGTGGGTCGGTTTGATCTGGTCGAGGACCGCGCGGACTTGGTCTTGCTCGTGCATGCGGGCGGTTGTGCCGTGGACTGTTTTGCCTTGAGATTTAAGGAGTTCGATGATTTGGCTGCCGATCCAGCCCTGGGCGCCCCAGACGAGGAAGACTGGAGAAGCCATGATGGAGTTCGAGGTGAGTTGGTTTGGTTGAGGGTGATGTGAAGATTTTTGGGAGATGGATAGGAAGTAAATGAAATAGGGAGCACTTGGAGGCTCTCTTGTAAAGTAATATGTCTTTCGAGAAGAGGCCGTGAGTCACATCCCTTCTTCATTCATAGCAAGGGGTCTCACAATCGGCACGTCCACTGCAGCAAGGAGACACCAACCCCTCGTGCCCCTCTCTTGACTCGTCTTCACTTCCTTGCCTTAGCTTCCCTCTGTGTAACGTACGAGTATCTATCGGAATCACGGACCAGTCAGCATATCAAATCCATCCGAAGTCACACAACGTAGCTCAGAGGTCATAAGAACTTACGAGATAATCCCTCCTACAGCCAACACAACACCCAACAAACTCCCATCCCGCAACTGCTTCCCACTGACGATCCAACCCATGGCAATGATCGAACAAGTCTTGAAGTGCCCGACAACAGTGCTGCTCACAGGGCCGGCTTCGCTGATGATGAGGAATTGGGAGAGATTGATGAGGCAGGCCAGAGCGCCGCTCTGCATCATAATTGTCAGTAAGAAAGAAGATCGTGTTGGAAGGGGGGAAACTTACGATCGAAATCAATCCCCAATCACCCAAAGCCGTCGTGTTGAAAGCCGTGATATCGTCCGTGAAGGGAATCACGTAGATCATCACTGCGACGCTGACCTATCCCAACCTCATCCGTTAGCAAACACACCTTCCGCATCCTCAAGCATGAAGGAGAAAACTTACCGGCGCCTGATTCATCAACAACTGCATACTCCCACACTCCAACTTCCTATGATACCAGCCAATCCAAACCGTATGCACCGCACTCGCCCCCAACCCAAGAAACGCAAAAACCACCCCCAACCCACTCGTCTCCTTCCCCTCCCCAGCACCCACCGCATCAAACCAACTCACAACCGCAACGCCCACACACACCGGGACCAGCATCATCGCCGCCTTGGCCGGTATCGTCAAGCCGTAGAGCACCAGGTTGAGTAAAGCGACGCAGGGCGTGAGGAGGACCCGGACGATCTGGTAGAACTGGATGCTGGAGTAGGCGAGTGAGGCGTTCATGAGGACGACGTTGAGGATCATTGCTGTTGCGAGCGGGAGGATTGTTAGGGGTGGGTAGAATTTGGAGGTGAAGAGTTGGATTGAGGTTGAGGGGCGGGAGGTTAGGTAGAGGAAGAGGAAGGTTATTGTCTATCGAGAGGAGCTTGTTAGTGGGTTTGGTAGGAGTTTGGGGTTGGGGAGGCGACTCACGAAGTGGAAGGCTGCGAAGGTGACTTGACAGTGTCGGAGGGACGGGTTGGTGAAGATGGATTTGTTGACGAAGACCTGGTGTTGCTTGTCAGTCCTGCCTTCGATCTTTGAAAGAGGACTTTTTCCTCACGATGCCAACCGTCGCCGCCGAATTGACCGCCCCGGCGATCCAGAAGCGTTTCGAGAGGCCTTGATTCGATGTCTTGATTGCCGGTGGAGGAGACGTCTGCTTCTCTTCATATTCTTCCTCATCTTCTTCCTTGATGTCCACCAGGAAAGGCCTCGCCTCGAGGTAGGTCAAGTCGTTTGAATCTTTCTTTTCGTCGTCCGACATTGTGCTTGAGTATTGGGGATGCTGCGAAAGATCTCGATGGTACGTCCGGTGCTGAGAGCGAGTGTATGCTCTCTGTGATCAATTTTTTGTAACCCATATCTTCCTCATCGGCTCCATATGTCTCTCAGAAAATTTCTCAAATCCCATTCCATCACAAGTCTCACTCGCGTCACGCGTAAACGAGCATTCCATCGCACAAGAAATGCTTCACAATGATCCCTTGCGCATACCAACTCCTGGCCAGACCCTCAATCACGTCGTCAAAATGAACTCTTCATCCAACAATCAAACCCGTCCGGCATCATTGTCTAAACGCAAAGGACAATGGCGGCCGACGGTGCAGTCTGGGCGTCCAGCGGTAAGTCAGGACCCAACCTGGTAATCGATGAACTGTTGCTGACAGACGTCTTTCGTGACCAGGAGGCAGTCTCGAATCCCGCTTCTTCATCGACGACGGCATCTGGCGCGACGCACCCCTTCTAACCGGCCAGTCCTCATTCGAGCCACTGCCTGATGTGAAGAACATCCTCGTGACCGGCGGGGAGGGCTTCATGTTCGTAATCATCCGCCTGTCTTCCATTCATCCAAGAAAGTACTGACCTCGCAGCGCCTCCTGGCTCGTCCGCCACCTCGTCGTCAAATATCCCAACGCCTACAACGTGGTCTGCTTCGACAAACTCGACTACTGCTCCTCCCTCAACAACTCCCGCATGCTCGAAGGACGACCCAACTTCAAATTCTTCCACGGCGACCTGCTCAAGCCCGGCGATGTCCTTCGCTGTTTGCGAAAATACAACATCGATACGATTTTCCATCTCGCCGCACAGTCGCACGTCGATCTGAGTTTTGGGAATAGCTACAGCTTCACGTATAATAATGTTGTGGGGACGCATGTGTTGTTGGATAGTGCGGTGGCCGTCAAGACGATTAAGAGGTTTTATCACATTTCGACGGATGAGGTAGGTCTTAAGAACGACATATGAGAGTGTTGACTTACGTTTGTGTGTAGGTGTATGGCGAGGTCGAGACGGACGCGGCAGACTTGGCCGAGCATACTGTGCTCGCCCCAACGAACCCCTACGCCGCCAGCAAAGCAGCCGCAGAGCAGTTCGTCACCGCATACGTGCAGTCGTTCCGCCTGCCGGCCGTCATCATCCGCCTGAACAATGTCTACGGTCCGCACCAAGTAAGTCTTCGAGGCACCGCATGAGCTCACAGCAGCAGAAACTGACAGCTCACACAGTTCCCTGAAAGTTCGTGCCGTGCCACAGTAACCACGCCCAAAGTTCGGTGATGCTGATGAAGGCTTGCAGAGATCATCCCGAAATTCATCAACCTGCTTCAACGCAATAAGCCCCTGTACATCCACGGCGACGGACACAACACCAGGCGCTTCCTCTACGCCGGGGACGCGGCTGATGCCTTCGACACCATTCTGCATAGGGGCGAGATTGGGGGCATTTACAATGTCGACTCGCGCGACGAGATCTCGAACCTGGCGCTTGCCGAGAAGCTGCTGGGCATGTTTGGCGTGGCGGACGTAAAGGGGTCGATTCAGCATACCAAAGATCGTCCCTTCAACGATAAGCGGTATGCAGTGGATGGTTCCAAGTTGAGACAGTTGGGCTGGAAGCCGCACGTGTCATTCGAAGAGGGCCTGGCCAGCACGGTGGAGTGGTATGGGAAGTTCTCGACCTGGTGGGGCTCGATTGACAGTATCCTAAGTCCGTTCCCAGAGGTCAAGAAGAAAGAGGAAGTCGATGTCGAGAGCACAGGAATGAGGTCCAAATCGAGTGAAGGCTCTCTGCAGGCTGATGTCGGCGCTGAGATCAAGGGCTCCGGTAAAGCAGCGCCAACATGCGCGAATGGCAAGACGAATGGTCTGAATGGGCAGGGCAAGAAGAGGAAGGCAGACGCTATGGATGATGAGTAGCGACGTACCTAGGCGATGACGGTGTTACGAGGCAGTGCGAGTGGATGGGGTCCTGATACAGCCAGCATAGTCGATTATAGCCCGCCGGCATTGGGATCCTTTCAGGCGTTCTCCGCGAGTAATTGGTCGTTCGTCCAGAGTCATGGTAGCGTTCGGGCACATTCTTTTTTCGGCGAGATAGAACGTGGTTGCGGTGCACGAAGGGCTGTCACTTCCAATCACTGGGTAGTGCAAGGTGCGTCATGTCACGATGGTTGACTTCAGAACCAGTCCCACCCACGCCGAAGGGACGGTAGCTTGTCATGTGCAGCGACCCGGAGGGGCGAGTGGGTTGAGCGACTCGAGGGCACACTTCGAAACGCGGCTGTGTGTTCATTCAGGGTCTTGTATGTGCTTCCCTGGATGAGCTTGTTCCTTCGCACAGGACAGCCATGCTCGCGGGCTCGCGATGATGATGCTGATGATGATGTGGAAGGTCGTTCTTTTGATTTATTCCGGGAAACATCCATTCTTGCTGTTAGATGACGTCTCGGGGATTCCGCACCCAATGAAGCGGCACGTCGACCACCTCCACCACGACAATGCAAACACCGGTCTGTCGTCGCGCCCCCGGTCTGCTGTCGTCGCCGGTCGGACTCGGGCGTGTGCTTCTCACGTGTGTGTGCCGGGATGGGTGTCCACACACGTGCCCGCAATCAAAAGAATTGTCGTGTGGTCGAGCATTTGACAGGGAGTGGTTGCGTGGTCAAAAAGGTGCGACGTTCCACCAACCACACGGCTCCAACAATCAAAAGCAGCATGCGCGTCGTCGTCATTTGTGTGCCCTGTTGAAGATTATGAGCGATACATTGTCAGCCGCTATCTAGGTGATACGACTAACTAATATAGGTGAAGGATCGCTACCCTGTTGATGACACGTTATTCAAACGTTAATACTCCTACTCGATCCGAACTAATATTTTGTGTAATTCCTAAGCGCCTAATTATTAACGCCTTTCTTAAATTAAATCCTACTACTATTAAAAACCCTCTATAAGGGAAAAGGTATAGCGTTATTATCTTCGAGAGCCCTCTCCTTTCTACGGGCTCGTATTGCCTATTCTAATCCCTATTTCCTTTAGCCGTAGGATTATCTTTATCTTTACTACCTTCGAGTATTCCCTCCGACTATATACTATCTAGATTTTATAGGCGTTGTTTCTTTCGTACTAGATTGTGTAATATAAGCGTAGCGTAGTAGCGTAGAGTATCTTAATTAAGTTGTCGTTTCGCTAGCGCTAAACTTCGACGTCGAATTATCGCTAGTTACTCCGAAGGTCGTTAATATTATAGTTAATCGAGTAATCGTTAGTAAAACGTAGATCTAGTACTACTCCTATAAGGATCTCTAGGTACTCTCTTCCTAATTCCTCTACCTAGTCGCGAACTCTAGTAATCTAGTCTAGTAGGTTATCGTAATTCTTATCTAACTTTACTACTAACGGCGGGTTAAAGCTACCTAGCCGTCTAAGGTCCGTATTAACCCTACCTATTATTAATCGAGCTACTCTTATTATCTCTCGGTCCTACTACTTAAACCTTAATTCCTCTATAATATCCAGGTATCGTTCGTCTAAGAATTAAGTTCCCTTATCCGTTCCCTTATTAATCTCTTTCCGAATAGTTACTATAAGGATTAAAGGGGTATTAATCTCGTATCGGTGCTCGCGAACTCGAGGCTTTAAGTAGCCTACTAAATCTTCCTCTTACGGTAGTCGAGATTCGAAGAATTCGAGATATCGGTTATAGGCGGTACTAGTATACTACCGCTTTCTCGGAGAGGCGATTTTAATCGATAGTATAATAGTAGATCCGGGCGTAAGTTATCTAATAGTCTATAAGTCGGAGTCGGTTATCGTCGTATCGTGTTCGGGCTACTTCGCGCGCTTCTTTAATAGCGTCTTAGGGGGATTTATCTTATAGAAGGTATTAGGGTAAATTTCTTTAAGTTTAGAGTATCGTCGTCGCTACGGAGGTATATAGTACGAGTTTACCTAGGCTAGAGGTGTAAGTAGAAACTATACTATTCTTTTAATTAATAAATTAATAAGAGATTAGTATAGGTAGTAAGTGCGGAAGTAGATACGTAGTACTTTTAACGTCTTTACGTAGTAGACGGTTAAGTAGTGCTACTTTATCTCCGCCCCTCCTTAACTAGTAGGTTCCTTATTAATTAATCCGAGCGCCGCCGCTTATCGGTAGAACTCTAATAGCGTAAGCGCTTTAGTAAATATATCCGCTAGTTAGTAATATCCGGGAACGTATTCTAGATTAACGGTCTTCTCTTCGAGTAGCTAGCGAATAAAGTGGAATTAAACCCGAATATACTTAGTACGGTTATAGTACTCTAGATTCTTTGCAATTCGAATAGTACTCTAATTGTTAACCTTAATTAGTACTAGATTGTCCGCGTATAGTAACTCGAAGAATCGAAGGATATATCGTAACTAAGCTACTTCCTTTCTAGCGTAGTAAAGTACTATGTACTCTACTTCCGCCGTCGAGAGTACTACCGTAGTTTGTTTCTTACTTAACTAGCTAACAGCCGCTCCTCTAAGCATAAATGTATAGCCTCTAACTAACTTACTTATAAATAGATCTCTAGCGAATTCGGTATCCGTATACCCTATAAATTAGTTTGTCCTATCGAATTTTAGTATAAAGTAAGTAGTGCTCTTAACGTACTAGAGTATCCTCTAAACTAACTCGGTATATTGTTTAGTCGGGTTATAATAGAATCGGCTTACGACTAATACCGTATAGGCGAGGTCTAGGCGAGTTCTAAGTATCGTATACATTAGTAAACTAACGGTAGATTAATACTACTTCCTCTCTTCTATTAAGTAGACATAGTCGGCTAGTAGTATATCGTACTTAATATCCGTTCGAATCGGGGTAGCCTATAGATTCCCGGTAACTTTAAAGCGTTCAAGTAGCTTCCGGAGGTAGGTTTCTTAACTAAGGATAATTTAGTTACCGTTTCGAATAATTTTAATCCCGAGGAAGTGCTAGTAGATACCGAGATCCTTTATATCGAACTCCTTTACTAGTTGCTACTTAATTTCGGTAATTTAATTAATGTCGGGCCTAGCTACTAGTAGATCGTCGACGTACACTAGAATAAAGGTATCGTCTTTCTTAAATATAGCCGTATCGTTCTTATAAGGGGTAAAGCTATACTTCTTAAGTGCCTTTTTTAATATAAGGTACTAGATCCGTAGAGCCCGCTTAAGTCCGTAGAGAGCCTTGTTTAACTTGTATACCTTTCTAGGTTGTTTATAGCTAGGCGGTAGTTAAACGTATATCTCGATGTCGATATCTCCGTAGAGGAAGGCCGTCTTAACGTCTATTTAATAAACCTCCTATCTATAAATAGAGGCTAGCGCGAATAGCGTCTTGTAGCTTATTAGCTTTACTACCGCCGTAAAGGTTTCTTTAAAATTAATCCCTTCTTCTTGTTTAAAACCTCTTACAACCTAGCGTAACTTAAACCGGTTTACGTTTCCTTTAGCGTCGCACTTTAACTTGTATACCTATTTCCTAGTAAGTACTAGTTTGCTATTAAGGGTGCTTTTATCGACGAGTGTCTAGGTTACGTTCTTAATTAGCGAGTCGTACTCTTCGTCTATTAATACTTGCTATTTATCTCGATTAGGACACTTGTCGCTCGTAGCGTCCTTATATAATTTCGGTTCGACGGCGTCTTGGACCGAGAGCTTTATATATACGCTAGTAGGTTCGTCGGTAGAGCCTAGCTCTATTCGTATATAGACATACTAATCTAGATCTTCTAAATTAATTATTAGCGTGTTGCTCGCGTTAACGTTAATATTAGAGGCCCCGTCTTAGTTATGCTTAGCTTGTCGTTATAGTAGTATACGAAACTTCGGTAAATAGTCCCTCGTAAAGTACATATAGTCGTTTTACTTAAGGCGTATAAAACTAGGTCCCTAGGAGCCTAGTTAGCCGTTACTCGATCGTTAGCGCTTCTCCGGCGGTTCCTTTAGTAGTAGATTGTCTAAGCTATTACCGAGCTAGTCGTTACTTTAATTCTCCTACTCGGCGAGTGTGTTAGCGAGTTCGTCGAAGCTAGGTAGGTCGCCGTACTTATTACCTATATTAATGTCGGTCGGAAGAAGGTTATCTACCGTCGTTTCTCTACGTAGATTAGCGGATCGCTTTAGATATTAGATATTTGTTACCGAATTGTCTAGCTTTGTGTCCTTATAAAAAACGACTTCCTTCGCGCGCTCGATCTTTCCGGTAAAAGGATTCTAGAGCTAGTAAAGGTAAGTGCCGTTATAGCCTACGAGTACGCGCATTTTAGCACGGTTATCCTACTTCTTAAGTCTTATCTTAGCCTTCGGGTACAGTTTAAAACAAGTGTAACCTAACCGCTTTATCTAGTATAGGTCCGGCTTACGGGTAGTAAATGCTTCGAAAGGAGTTATCTAGTTTAGAAGCGCCGATATTAGTCTCCTATTAATTAGGAACACGGCGGCTTTAACTAGTTCTAGCTACAATTTTGGTTTAAGATTACCTTTAACCTTTAAGTAGCGTATAATGTCCTATATCTCTCTATATCGGCGTTTAGCAACTCTATTTTAGTCCGGTTAATATAGAGCCGTTAGCTCCTACTCGATGCCTATTTCCCTCGCTAGTTAGGCTATAATTTAATTAAACTCTAGTCCGAGGTCTAAGCGGAAAGCCTTAACTCGCTAGCTAGTTTTTCTTTTAACGCGTTTAATAAAGTCGCGAATATGTATTGTAATCTCCGGCCTATCCTTTAATTTCGTAGTATAGATCTAGGTGTATCTAGTAAGGTCGTTAACTAGTATAAGGTAGTACAATTCGCCCGATTCGGCTATTAGTCGTTTATCGCTTTGTCGTTTTATAGGTCCGTAGAGGTCTATATAAATTAGGCCGAGTCGTTCTTCGTATCGTAAAGGTTAATTCTTAAGAAACGTTCGTATAGCTTTACCGCGGACGTATACCGTATAGTCGAAAGATTTATCTTAAAAGTTAGTACCTATTAATTAAAGTAGCTTACGGTAGGCCGGCAAGTTAAGATGTCTAAGTCGTTAGTACTATACTCTAAGTAGTAGCTTAGGAGTCGTACGTAAATTAATAAAGGCGCGCGTAAGTCCTATTAACGGGTTAGCGATTCGTTATAAGTAGCCGTTCTACTAGTCCTTATTAATTAAGTGTCTAAGGGCAATGTTTAGTAACTATAGGTTTCCGACCTAGGTACCCTTCGTAACAAGCTCCTTAGTTTCTCGGTCTCTAAACTCGTACTATCCTATATCCGAAGTATAGGTAAGGCCGCCTTCGTATATTATTGTAACCGAAAGGAGGTTAACTCTTATCTATAGCACGTAGAGTATATACTTTAGTTCTAGCGTCTAAACTCCGTTCGCTTACTTAACGGTTAGTCGTACTAATCTAGACCTAATTACGTAAAAGCCCGTACCGTATCTATCTATCTTAACCTTCCGTTTAAACGCTTTATAACTTCCCTACACAAACATCTCCTTCTAATAGTAGATATGTTACTCGTAACTACTATTAACAATCTAGTCGAGTTTACCTAGTTCTAGTATACGTATATCGACGTCCGTCGTCTTAGGTTTAATTACCGAATAGTTAGATAGGCGGATAGTCGTTAGAAGTCGCCGTCGCCCTACTAGTTATTCTAATAGCGCTAGTAAATACCCTTTTAGTACGGAGACAACTCGAACATTCGACTTCGCAAATCTAGCGGTAGTTCGAACGACTATCGTATCCTCTTCTACTTGTTAATTATCTTCCTTATTATCCTATTAAGCTAAGTATACACCCGCTCGTCTATTAGGCCTACTATTTCCTCGTAAAGCGTTAAACTATCTTGTCTGCCCGTTAGCTTACTTATATGCCCGCTCCCCGTTATATATCTATACTTCGCGAGTATCTAGCTTATAGTAGGAGCGTAAATAAGGGTATTAGTTTCGACATTCTCCGTTCGTATAAGGCGTCCTTTTATAGTTAGGTAGTCGATATTAGCTTACGAATAGTCCTTTAAGTTTAGCTCTTAGATAAGGTCTTTTAGCCGAGTAAATAACCTACTTTAGGTCCTATTTATAGTTACTTAAATATCGGCCTAGTCCGTTACTAAACGACCGCTTTTAGCCGCTAAATCTTCCTATACCTCTAGTAGCGAAAGCTCCTACTATTATTTAATCCCCCTATTCCTACGACTATATTCCTTTAAACTCGTGCCGTACTAATCGTTTAAAGTCGTTAAATAAAGTCTTAGGTCCTCGTCTAAAGCTAGTAATATTACTTAACTAAAATTGTATCTTCGTCTAGTTACGGAAGTTCGGACCTAGATTCTTTAAGAGAAGTAGCGTCTATTCGCTCTCGGATATCTTAAAATTAGCGTTTAACCGATTCTACTCTAGGATGTTTTACTTAAACTTCTTAATAAATTTCTCGTAGGGCTTATCCTCTACTATAAAATCCGGTAACTTGTAATTATACATTACGTCGTAAATTAGGAATCCTATAAAGGGATTTAATAAAGTATATTTATCCCTTAGGCGGTCTATAACCGCCTTTACTATATATATATCCTTTAGTAGTTCGCCGAGTAATAGTTTGTATCGAGAGATAATATTAGCTAATAGGATTTTATTCGCCCTTTCCTACATAGCGAGTAAGATTATTACTTCGTTATACTTCTCTACGGAGACATTCGCTTTAGGTTCCCTCGGAGGGTCGTTTTATATAGTCCGCTACTACGGACCTAGTCTACCTATTTAAGCGGCAATACCGCATTTACTTTGAAAATTAGTCTAATTTAATGCGCCTTATAGTTTAGGTACTAATTTTTTCTATAACTTTCCTATATCCTTTACTTACGCTATAGCGGTAAAGTAATCGGTACTCTACCGAGTAATCTTCTTTTCTACCTTTAGAGGTATAGTTAAATACTTCCGAGGATTCCTCGGTACAACGTTCTTAAAAGCGTTATTAATATAACGCTAAAGGTTATTAAGTAAGTCGTTTTTAGTAGTAGCCGTAGGCTCGTTAGGTAGCTCGTTTACGTCTTCGTTAGATAACGTTTCTTCTTCTTCTTCGTCTAATTAATAACCGAGTTCGCCTTAGTCTAAGGCTTAAGGCTCCTTTAGTGTTAAATCGTAATTCTTATTAAAAGGAGCCTAGTAGACGGGAGTAGATTTTTTGTTAGGGAGTATAGTCTTAATACTACCTTACTCCCCTTCCCTAGGGAAGCGCTTTAGGGTCTCTAGGTTAGTATTTTTATTAGCTAATAGTTTAGCTTTCTTCTTCTTTAGCTTATTAGCCTTTCGTTTCTTCGTAGGCTAGTTATTAAGTGTTAATAAGCTTAGTTGAATCTCCTCTAGTATTCTTTAAAAGTTAGTATTTTAAAAAGGTTAGCGTTATGCCCTTATTTTAATTACTTCGGTAATATTACGCTTATAATCTTCTTTAAATGTTCTCTTATTCGCTTACGATTTAAGACTTTGTTAAAGTAGCGTTACTTAGCCTTCGCTTCGCGGTTTTGCAATCTTCTACGATCGTATTCTTCTTATAATTAACCTAGTTTAGGTCCTTTAGTAGTAGGTATATTCTTTAATTTAATCTCGTAGTTATTAAAAAGGAGAATTATTAAAAACTCTAATATTAGCTTTCGGATTTAGACAGTCCGCGTAGGGACTATCCTAGCCTTAGCTAATTAACTTTTCCGTCTTAACACTTATATCTTATAATCGATCGTTATTAATTTTAAGGGGAGTTTAAAGACTCCGCTTATCCGTTGTAGTCTTAAAGACTTCTCTTGTAATGCTAAGTGCTCGTAGCGGAAGGTTAGTTGATTCATAAGGTAGTTGACATTAAATGAAAACATTAAATAATCGCTTATAGTATCGTTATTATGTCTATTTGCGCATTCTAGGCTTATAACCTATTAAAGATTATAAGCGATACATTGTTAGCCGCTATCTAGGTAATACGACTAACTAATATAGGTGAAGGATCGCTACCCTGTTGATGACACGTCATTCAAACGTTAATATGCCCGCCCGGTCGATGCAACCCTGTCGGCGCACCCACTCTGATGTTACATCAGCTAAGGAAGGCGCTCCGGGTCTCTGATTGGGCGGCAGGCGCGGTCTACAAAAGCAGGGCAGGTGCCAGCGGGGCATCCTTGCGCAAGGGTGATCGGCGCGCCACTGACCTCAATCGACATGGAGTTGAGATATGGCTGCGCTGGCGTGCGGCGTGGCTTGCCAGACCTCACTGCTTCTCCTGCTGCTCCGATGAAGGGGTCATGCACCTACCGAGGTGTTGTGCTGTGTGCTGCTGGTCTGCATGCAGCTGTCGGTAGAGCTCGCAGCCTGATCGGCGTGAGCTGAGACAGCTGTATACCAGCAGACTGTGAAGATGGAGTGAGGATGGTAGAGGTAGGCTGTTGTTGAACGGTGTAAATTATCATTGCTAAACATTTCGTCGCCATTGCTCTCGAGGCCATCATGCCTGACATAGTGTACATAGCGAGCGCGCTGATAGCGACCGTACAAAGATTCCACTGGACTTTTAGCTGCCGTGCATATGTAAATTCGTCTCTTCCAACGAGACGTTGAGGCATACTAGCCCGTAAATCCCATACTCATACAGGCCTGCACTGTACTGTGTGCGGCTATCCAGTACTCCTCTAAACGCCGTGCAAGCAAGCTGTGGTCCAAGAATCTTTCCACTGCCGAAATTGGGGTATCAAGTCGAAGTAAGCGATCGTCGTTGAAACAAATCCAGAACCGTACGCCTGTCGATCAATGCGCAATACCGCTTGCGCGCTGTACAAAGCGTTTCGAAAATTCGTATTACAATCAGATAGTCGTTGAATTACTCCTCGTCGTCCTCAGGTGATGGGTGGTCACGACCCTCGCCCTTGTGGACCTTGCGATGTCTTCGCAGGTTGGAGACAACGGAGAAATGGCGGCCACAGCCTTCAACATCACAGGCGAATGCTACAAAATATTAGTCGATGTTCATGCTTTAGGATCCTCAATCAACTTACGCTTCTCGCCGGTGTGGCTGTACATATGGGTTTGGAGCGAGCTTGGTCGTGTAAATCGCTTGTCACAAATCTTGCACTTGTGCTTCTTTTGCGAGCTCGACGAAACCTTGGAGCTGAATTGGCCCATCATCGATTGTGGTGCCGGGGGCAGAGTGCCACCGATCAGACCATTTGGTCGGGGAAGCGTTCGCGATGGCATATCGACAGATTCGCTGGCAGAGCTGTAGTCGCCAACAGATGCTTCGCTGACGGAGCTGTAATACGACGTCGGGTACGTGCTCGCTGAGGAGATCGACGAGTGCGATGAGTGTGCGGATGGAAAGCCGTACGAGTCGGTCGAGCTTCGCCCTGAGGCTTGTCCACCGTAGATGTTTCTTGGAGTGATGTCTGACTGGCTCATGGCGACCATGCCACGGCTTGCGTCAAGAGCATCACTAAAGCTTTGGCGCTCAGCTTCTGAAGCCGAAGCCATCCTGTCGCTGAAGTCAATTAATGAACTTTGGCGAAACTTCTGGACCTCAATTGGGTCGCCCATGAACATGGTGGATGGTACTGACGGGTGCGACGAGCGCCGGTCATACTGAGGATACGCAGCAGCGTACTGAGGCGCTGAGGTTGGCGCGAATGATTGTTGAGGTGGGCCAGATGTGTATGGTGCACCATAAGGCCGGGGAGCGTTCATCCCATCTTCAGCGAATTGTAAGCTACCCTGTTCGAAGAGCTCTGGGTCCACTGGAATGATACCTGATGCCATGGCAGGTGCGGAGATGTGTTGGCCACCAGCGTACGCCGCCGAAACATTGGGTGCCTGGACGTATCGCGCATCGCCGCCGACAGTAGTCTGTGGCATTGAGGTCGCGTACATCTGGCCATGATTGCTGGATGGCGCAGACACCCAAGGGTTCGTGAACTGCGGCGCAGCCTGGGGGTATCTCATCGCATCGTAGCCCATGTTGCTGAACTGGTGATGCTGTTGGCGGGAGTCGACGGCCATTGCCATTGCGGGCGTTGTGAGGCGGAATGGAAAGATGAAGTCGTTGTAGTCGTGGTCGACAGCAGTTGAAACAGTAGCAGTATTAGCCTTGCGGCCACGCGTGAGGTGATCAACGCTGGAGAACGAGCTTCAGAAACGTGGAGAGACGATCGATCTTGGAGGATGTGCGGGATCAGCGTGCTTAAGTGCTCCGTCCCTCGAGGCTGGGAGTATCCGAAGACCAGAAGGCAGTGACACCCCCGGACGGGCAGTGATCAGAGAGACCGGTGGCTCCTGGAGGGAGGCGCGAGGCTGTCAATGGCCAGCGGTCAGACCCCTATGCAACTAGAGGGCCGGGTTGAGAGCCGTCGTCGAGAGCGGGTGCGGTGTTTCAGGCGGTGCAGGTTCCTGACGCAGGTTTGCAGCGTTTGCGACAGACGGGCGGGCTGGCGAACGGTGGACGACGAACGCAGTAGGGATGTGCGGCGATTGAAGTAGACGACGCAGCGGTGCAGCACGACAGGGCGAAGCGGTTGGAGCCCAAGATAACGCGGGTGCTGAGTGGAAGTAGAGAGTCAATCTTTAGTGGAGCGGTGCTGATCTTTCACCGACACGGCAGCGCGCTCTTGATATGTGTTCGGCGGTGCACGCTCCCTCGCACAGGATGACGGCACTGACGCTGTGGAGTGCGCCTGAAGCTTGCGAAGGGTCTGTGAGCGCCGCTGAAACGCTGCAGATTCGTGGGGTCCGCACTGGCTCGACAGGGATGCTGGGATGAATGTGCGATCGCCTAAAGTGCCTGGCGCCGTCTAGCGCCAAACCCTGCGTCATCCGGACAGGGGCGTCTGCTTGTTCCCCGCCGGCCAGCAGAGCCCATCACATCACTCGACATCACGTCCGATGGGGGTGCAGCATCAAGAAGAGGAGTCTGCACAGCGGTCGGACTGCTTCACTGTGAAAGCACCTCTTTTGCCGTGGCGTTGTCTACTCCTCACCATCCCCTCCCACCTGATGTTTATCTGGCTGTCTAATTAGCTTTGCGCTGCCCGGAATACCTCGACCCGAGCCAGCTTCTCGCCCCCCATCCATTCCCATCCCCTCGCGACCCAGCACCGCTGGTGGCCTGCTGGAGCGTGACCATTCCAGCTTCTCGTCCAAATTGCTCGCAGCCTCGCCTGCCAACGTCTGCGAAGATGTCTCGCATGGTCATTTCGCACCGCGCAGGAATAGCAACTCGCCCAACGGCCAGCCAGCCAGCGCCAGCCGGCTGATCAGTGCAGCCTCGTCCGCCAGTCCACCACCACCGACCGCCCTCCTCCCACTGGTCCTGCGCCTGGACGCCTCCAACGAGTGCAATCTGGGGCTCTCATCGGTCGCGCTAACACTCATTCACTTGAGGGTGGGTCCGCTGGGAATAAGCGAGAGAAAGCCGAAGCCATTGCTGGGCCTCTCCAGCATCGCTAGCCTTCAAAGCGCGCCCCCTCCCGCCCAATCGCCTCATTTGCACCCTTTGCTTGCGGTATCTTGCGCACGCTGCTTTTCAGCTCTTCTTACTCGCGTTCTGCCTCGCGCATTCCCATCCCATGTCCGCACGCCTCGGGTATTTCTCTATCCTACCCTCTTCTCTCTCCTCGCCCCCTAGCGCGCCACTGTCTCGCTCTCGGCCAAGGGACCATTCACGGCCGTCCACGGTCTGCAGGTGCAAGCCATGGGCGGACGCCTCCTCTGTTAAGCTCGCTCCTCCGGCATCGCGTATCCGATCAGCCAAGTCTTTGCCCAAGTTGGCGCAAAGCCATCGCGCGCCTGCCAGCCACTGGCCCTTATGCTTAAGGAAAGCGCGAACCTTAAAGACTTACTGTTGACGACAACAGATTGGCGCTGCAACCTTCCTAATGCGACGCTGCGACCTCAGCTTTGCCGAATGGTGAATGCGCTTTTTGTTCCTCCTACTTGTCGCGATGGCGCCGAGTCCAGCAAGGCTTGCGGAGCTGCTTCTTCACGATGCGCCTGCTTTCCCATCTGACCCGGTTATCGATCGCATCGAGCCGCGGCTTTTTGCAGAGGTGCATCCCGATCTTTGTTGGCCCACCCGCGCCTGTCAGCATGGCGGCTCTTTGATTGAGGAAGCCTCCCGTCGAACCTTGACTACGCTATCGGATTTGGCGTCTGCGCACTGTGCTGGCAGCAGGCAACTGGTGAAGGCTTCTTGACTCGGGTGCACTGGAGAGAGCCGAGAGCCTATTACCTGCTTAGTCTTCCTCCCACGGTGGCGAACGACCCGAGAGCAACAGTCGCCGTCGACAGGACTGTCGGTCATGACCGCAAGGAGAACTTGCAACACGTGCAGCGATTTGCACTGCGCGTCCGTGTGCTCGGCACGCATCTTCTCGGTACAGGTTTCACTCCCATACAGCAAGCAATTCTCCTTCTCCTATGCGACAGAAATGAGCAGTGAGCAAGCAGATTCTGTGTCTGCCCAAGCAGCTTCGGTGTCCGGCTCGCACCACATCGACGATTTACGCTCCACACTCCACCGCAGACGGGAGGCGTCTGTCTGCAAGCCTTTGCCGTTGAAAAGCACACCGAAATACCTCAACCTCAGAGTCTCACCCTGCACGAGCCCCCGTTCCTGCACGATTTCGAAACTCTGTCCCGGAGGTGCACGGCGCCACTATCTGGAGAGTTGCTCTCGGTGGGACGCCACCAAAGGTAAGCCTCGGATGGGCGCTGTTTTTGGAGGAGAACAAGGAGAAGGCCCGAGCATGCAACGGCTGCTAGAGACATGGTGCGACAAACGATAGCTTTTCACGTGATGGCTTCTCGCGCCGAGGTGAGTCTTGCAAGATGCAGTTGGCAGAGTCGGTATGTGGAGATTGCGCTTTGGTATTTTCGTTTTTGTTGCTTGGTTCTTTTGCTTGGGGGAGGTTGCCAAGAGTTGTTGGTATACGAAGTGAAGTCCGTTGCTTTTTGGCGTGGGAAGGAGATTGATCACATGCTGTTTTTCTTTTCGCGAGATTGCATTCGATCTCACTTGCAGAGATTCTTCTGTTTGATTTCTCCATCAGTCAAAATCCCTCGTCGAAGGAGCCTATCAATCACATACCGGTACCTAAAAATAACACTCCTTCAACAAGATTGAAATTCATCTCCAGAGTAGTACGTACTCATACAAACAACGCGAACCATCGCCGTGTCATGAGAAACCAAGGTCTCGGTAAGTTGGGTTTCCATCATTTGGTTCGAGGTCCCACCAGGAGAAAATTTAGAACAAAACTTTGGGACTGGCACCGCGAGCCAGAGCCAGAGGCAAGAGACTCACACCAGTGGTTTGCGGAACCAAGTCCGTGGGTTTGAGGTTTGTTGAGACGACATGTCTCCTTGTTCGTTTTTGGTCGACTTTTCTCCTGCGTTACGTGGCATGGTGGGGAGTATGTGTCTTCTTCGACACGGACGGGAAAGAGTAATGTGTCTTCTTTGATGTTGTAACTTCGTGTGGGCAAGAAAGAAGTGAGGAGGGAGGAGCAAAAGTCCAAGTCCGTTCGATGAGCAAAAAAAAAATCGAAATATATTTTCCTCAACCACAACACAAAAGGACCAAAAAGAATGCTCGTAATGCATCGGCCGGGACTTCGACAACCGTCAGACTCTGCTCGTTCGCCTCCAGAAGAGAGAAATACTCACATCGAACCCGGGGCTCGTCGAGATTCAGCAGAATGGCAACGACGACTTATTTTGAGGTCAGCGAATGTTCTAACAACTCAAGAATCGTTTAACGGACATTTTACCACTAAACCACCAATGCCATTGTAATCAGAACAAACGATTTGTACTTGATTCGATGAGGTTGGCAATTTTGGTTTGTGGTATAAAGCTTAAACCGGCTTAGGTGAATGAAAGATTTTCCGGCAGTCGGGCCGGCACAAGCATTGAGCACGAACACAAGAATTGGATAAGCTAAGCAATGTGTTGTGCAGCGAAGATCACTGGTTTGAGATTGACGAGGTGTTTGAGATGGGAAGTTCTGGACGAGTCTTTTGGTATGGAGTCCGCGGAGCGTGGAATCGGGTATCGGCAAGCCGAAAGGCTTGACTGGACTTCACAAACAGGATTGAATGGATGAGGTAAGCGGGTATGGCGGATCTGGAGAGTGCTTGTGTTGGATAAGGTGTTTGGGGTTGTGGAACGTCAGGTTTTTGATATGGGAAAGGGAGAGGAATTAGCACCACGAGATCGTATCTTGGTTCTGCTCGACCTCGACATTGATGGTACGAGCAAAAGGGAGAGGAGGGTTTTGATGGCGTATCGTATCCATGCTTCAGTTAACCCACGAGCTGATGAAGAACGCAGTGGCTTTTTGGCGGGTAGAGGTGAGTTCCGCATTGTATTGCAGAAGAGGTGGGTTCTGCGTTGCATTTCATAGAGCGGCGAGATTCAAGTCGTCCTTCGGGGTACGCTCATCTCGAGACACAACTCCATCAACCCTTCCCTTCATTGAAAATCTCCTCAAGCCTCACATCCCCCTCCTCACCACCAACATCCCCCGCCAACCTCCAAAATTTACTCAAATGCCTCGTCCCCGAATCACAAAGCACAGTAACAACCCTACATCCACTTCCCATCTCCCTCGCAACCCTCGCAGCAGCAACACAATTCACGGCGCTACTCGCCCCGACAAACAGCCCTTCTTTCTCGACCAACCACCTCGCCATCTTCATCGCCTGCTCATCAGTCACTTTCACCGCGTCGTCGACAAGGTGTAATCCTGCTGTCATGTTGGCTGTGAGGCGATTGATCCCGATCCCCTCAACGACGCTGTCGACTTGATGCCTTCGTCGTGTTCCCTCGGCTTCGGTCGGACTGAACATAACGCCGTATTTGATTTTGTTGTACAACCCCGAACCCTGCGGATCAGCGAGGACGACTTTCAAATTCGGCAAGAGAGGTTTCAAAGCGAGCGCTACACCCGAGAGCGTGCCTCCCGTCCCAGCGCCAGCGACGAAGGCATCGAGTTGGCCGCCGGTTTGGGAGTAGATTTCCGGACCGGTGGTTTCTTGATGGGCGAGGTAGTTGGCTGTGTTTTCGAATTGGTCGGCGAAGAAACCTCTGCCGGGTTTGGAGGGGTCGGAGGTGTGTTCTTGGGCGCGGCGACGGGCGGTGTTGACGAATTGGTTTTGGTCGACTATGGAGGCTGGGCGGACTCTTTCGACTGTTGCGCCGAGTTTGAGGAGGAGGTCGCTTTTTTCGGTGGCGACGTCGGAGGGCATGCAGCTAGAAGAAGGGGTCTTAGAAGATGGTCGAGAAAGTAATGTATTTGATGTGCTACGTACATATGAGCTTTGTAGCCTCGTGCTCGGGCTACAGAGGCGAGGGAGATGCCTGTTGAACCAACAGTCCCTTCATAGATAGTATCTCCTCGATCAGGCTTGAGAAGACCATCTTCCTCAGCATGAACGATCATAGACAGAGCGACTCTATCCTTCGGTGAGTTTCCAGCGCCATTGAGAAACTCGGCCTTCGCCAGAATCTCACAGCCTGTAGCTTCAGACAGAGACCTCAGCTTGATGAGTGGCGTATTCCCAATCAAGCCCTCGACACCAACACTGATCTCCTCCTGCGGCATAACAGAGCCCAGCTTGGGCGGACCATCCCCGCTGACAGTAGGGAAGATGGAAGACTTCCGCCTCGTATGGTCTTCTAACCGCACATAATCCGACTCCCCAGGTCGCGGATGAGGCGTCCCTCGCAACTGCCGCACCCGCCTTCGATAGGCGAGCTCGAGGTCGGGGTACAGATCCTTGAATCCAAGGGTCACGAGAATGCCCAACAGAAACCCTCCGGTGGCCGTGAGCTTGTGGCGGTTATCGATGATGCTGTCCCAGATGCGATGCCATACGTCAGTGAAGATGGAGGCCATTGCGGTGATGAGTGGATGAGGATCTGCCTTGTCCGTTCACCGCAACTCCATCGCTTCGAAGGGGGATTTGGAATTACGGACGCGTGGACAGGAGGCAATGGCAGGGTCGGTTGGGTTGATGTCGGTTGTTATCAGATTTGGCGGCAGACGTCAAAGACGAAGATCATAGACTTTGGAGCTGTTTCAGAAAAGTGGGGCCTTTCACGTGCCAAGCTCTTCTCCGACAGTTCTCCGCAGAGTGAGAGCACCACCGCCCGACCGCACGTCGCCAGCTGCTGCTGTCGCGCGCCCATGGACTCGGTTCTGGTCAATCGCCTGTTCCGGTCACTGGCTACCCACCGCTTCTGCCAACATGCCCCGAAGCCCGCCATTCGCGCGCAATGGCAGTGCCAGACAAGATACTCCTCTGGCCAGCCATTGAAGAGGGACAAGGAAAGCTCATGGCAGCAACGAACCGACCACTTCCCTTCCGACAAGGCTGAGGAATTCAAACGATATCCCAATGTCACCGCCGACCAGCTGCGAGGGAGGAGGCAGAGGCCTAGAAGGGTGAAGATGTTGATGAGGGACTTCATCGAGGATAGCTTGTACAATCCACACTATGGCTACTTCAGCAAGAACGTCACCATCTTCTCGCCTGGAGACCCTTTCGACTTCAGCAAGATACGGGATGAGCCGGAGTTCTACAGCTTGTTAGGGGAGAGATACACACAATTTGAGGATGAGCTGGACGAGAAGGAGTACAACGATGCGCGGCAGCTATGGCACACCCCAACAGAGCTCTTTCGTCCATACTACGGCGATGCAATAGCAAGATACATGGTGGCCAACTACAAACTGACCGAGTACCCCTACCACGACCTCGTCATCTACGAGATGGGCGCCGGAAACGGTACGTTGATGATGAACATCCTCGACTACATCCGCTACGCCGAACCCGACGTCTACGCCCGCACCAAATTCCGCATCATCGAGGTCTCCAGCGCATTGGCATCCCTCCAAGCCCAGAAACTCCAAGCCACCGCGGCGAGTAAAGGCCACTTCAACAAAGTCGAAATCATCAACAAATCCATCTTCGACTGGGACCTCTACGTCCCGACTCCCTGCTTCTTCCTCGCCATGGAAGTCTTCGACAACTTCGCCCACGACGTCCTGCGCTACGACCCCTTCACCGAAGAAGTCATGCAAGGCTCCGTGCTGATCGACGCCGAAGGCGATTTTTACGAGTTCTACTCCCGGACTCTCGACCCCGTCGCCGCCCGCTTTCTCCGTGTTCGAGACGCCGCGTGTCAGAACAGGCCATACCCTCATCCCCTCCGACAACCGCGCTTCCTCCGCAACCTCCGCCACCGCCTCCCCTTCTCCCCCAACCTCTCCCTCCCGGAATACATCCCCACGCGCTTAATGCAATTCTTCTCCATCCTCAGCACAAAATTCCCCGCCCACCGCCTCATAACCTCCGACTTCCACTCCCTCCCCGACGCAATCCCCGGCTACAACGCCCCCGTGGTGCAAACACGCTACAAACGACGCACGGTCCCCGTCACCACACCGCTGGTCCAGCAGGGGTATTTCGACATCTTATTCCCGACGGATTTTGCGGTGATGGAGGATATTTATCGCGCGGTGACGGGACGGTTGACGAGGGTTATGACGCATGAGGATTTCTTTGTGAGGTGGGCTTATGTGGAGGATACGACGATGAGGAGTGGGGAGAATGCGTTGTTGGGGTGGTATAAGAATGCGAGTGTTATGGTTACTGTGTAGATATGTACAGAAGATATAAGTGTACAGAGGCCACCGATGGCGGCGTGTGAATCTCCACTAGCCTTGTTCAAGCCTGACGTTCCCCATCCCGTCCCTGCGAGAAGATCAAGCTCTAGGCCAACGAGGCCCATCGTGAGGTCTTCGGAATGGGATTATGCTCTGATCCTCTGCATCGATCACATCAGATCTCGAATTTCCATCCCCGCTACAAATGCACCGTCCAGGCTCATAGAGCGAGCAGTAGAAGCTCTGAAAATTAACCCATTCCTGGGGATATTAAGTGACTTGTCCCTTTGCCTCTCTCCTGTCCTGAGGACTGTAAAGCCAAAGACTAAGTCCAAGTGAAATTAGAACAAAGCCCCGAACAGAAGTGAGAACAAGGTAAAACTGAATGGAGAGGTCGAGTCGGGAGTAAGTTAATAGGTGGCTGGAGGTGAAAGTCAAGAAATGGAGTTTTAGGTGTTTAAGGTGAACTTGGAACAAGCTAAAAGTGAGCCTAGAACTGAAGGGAGAGGCGGAGTCGAAATAAAGCCAGAAGTAAGTTCAAAGGTGAAGTCTAGACGAGGTCTAAGTGAAGTCAAAAATGGATTTCCAAATGTTTGAAGTAAAGTTAGAACAAGCTAAACCTGAACTTAGGAGTGAAGGGAGAGGTCAAGTCGAAATCAAGCTAGAGATGTAAGTCGAACTAAAGCCAGAAGTGAGTTAGGAGGAAGCTGGAGGTGAAGCCAGAAGTAAAGCCAGAAGTGAAGCCAGAAGTGAAGCCAGAAGTGAAGCCAGAAGTGAAGCTAGAAGTGAAGTTAGAAGTGAAGTTAGAAGTGAAGTTAGAAGTGAAGTTAGAAGTGAAGTTAGAAATGGATTTTAAAAAGTTTGAAGTGAAGTCAAGGTACCTTTAGGGAAGCACAAGCTTAAGAATCTAGAAGGTTCCCCACGGGCAACTATCTCCGCGACATTACAGCCGACCACGCCCTCGATACATGCCTCGAAGACTTTTGTGGACATCGAGAAGGATGGAGATGGCCATCGTGTGAGATATCAAACCTCATTTTTCATACAAAGCTATCTTATCTTGCGGCGCGCACAGCGCTAACCGCGTGATACTACTAAACTACAGTTACGCTCAAGTTTCACTCATGGGTATCTTTCACGCCCATTCCCAATGCTGTGTGATGCTTTCCTGCTTTTCACCCAATAGAACGCCCTTATCATCTGTGTTGCATGCTGAATCGTTGTAAAAGCAAAGTCAAGTTATGCGCCTCAATCTCCACCTGGAGAGCGGCTACGAGGGACGTTGCGACGTGCGGTGAGGAACGTCTCGGGCGTGCCTTCGTCCTCGGTCGCGGTGTCTTTGCTGCTCTCGAAGCCGCTCTCGGTGTCGGAGGGCTGCTCGTCGTCCACATCGTTGTCGTCGACGTTGGTGTACTGGCGGAGAGCTGCCTCCATGCCGGAGAGGGCCGTGGTGAGGTCGGCGAGGGTGTGGCCCAGCTCATCCTCCAAGAGGCGAGGATCGGCGTCCTCTTGGAGAGCGTTTGGATCTGGTGCGACGATGTCGGGGAAGTCGACCTCGGGACCTGGTGGCTCGGCGCTGGGCTCGCGGGAGCGAGAAGAGAGGCCATTGGCGCGGAGGTTGGCGTCGTTGTTGTAGCTCTCGTTCATCGAGGCGAAGGTCGGAAGGAAGTTCGAATTTCCTCCATCGAAGCTATCGAAACGGGTGAAGTTCGGCCAGGGATTGCTGGCGCTGATGTTGTTGTTGTTCTGCTGTGGGAGCATGTCGCTCTCGAAGACCTCTGACGGTGGCATGAGCTCTCCCAAGTTTGGAGCTGACGAGGTCATTTCTTGATTCTCGATGCCAGAGCCGGTGCTGGAAAGGCTGATGCCGCGGGTATGGGTCTCCATCGCCTTGCGACTCTCTCTCTTGCGAAGAGTCTCCGACTGCCATTGCTTGTGGTACGAGAAACGGTCGCGGTCAATCTGGTTCTGGATTGGATCCTCCTCAAGGTCGAATGGATTGCCAGAAGTCATGTCGGTCATGGTGGAGCCCGTGTTAGAGCTGGCGGTCGATGGCCGAACAATGTCAGCCGGATCGTCAAGGTGACGAGGTGGATCAGCGAGGCCCATGTCGAGATCGATCATGGAAGTTACAGACTGGCGTGCTGGAGATGCAGCAGCTGAGCCCATGTCATGCGAGAAGTCCCTGAAATGGCCAATGGGCTCGGTCGCGGTATGCTTCAGACCTGGACGAAATCCCGGTGGAAGGTCACCGCCGCCGCCAAAAGATGGAAGATCCATTGAGTACTCTGGCTCGTCAGGCGTGGGCTCGGCGGTAGAGAAAGACCAGTCCATCGTGCCACGCTTTGGCTGAGGTGCCTCGCTTGAGGGGAACGTCCATGCCATTGTGTCACGCTTGGTGCCGGTGTCCTCTTGCTCGCCGAATTGAAAGTCTTCATCTTCATCATCGTCAAAGCCAGTCTTGCGTGGCGCCGGCTTGATCGTGTTGTCGTTCATGGCATTCATGTGCAGAGCGAATGTCGAAGTCGCCGTCTCATTGACACCAGCCTCGTCGAGGTCAATCTCAATCATGCTCTCACGAGTCGGTGCATTGCCAGTGAAATTGCGCAGAGGCAAATCAGAAGGCGGTGGCGCCAAAGTCGGTGGTGGAGTCGGCTCCGTAGGAGGACTGCTGAGCTGATAGCCGGCCTCGTCGCCAGTGTTGAAGACACGCGCAAGCGAGCGCTCTCCACGGTTTGCAGAGAGCTCACTGTGCTCGCGCTTGATGCGCTCGGCGACACTGAGGTCCTTGGTGTTGATTTGTGGAAGGCCCGGTGGAAGTCCAGCACCTTCAGGCGCTTGGAGATAGCCCAAGTCACCTTGTTGGTAAGCAGGCATCTGACTGATGCGCTTGTCGAACTCCTCGGACGTGCTGAAGTTCCATCCCTCATTGTCATCATCATCCTTCTCTTTGTTGGCCTCATCATCATCATCTGAAGTTGGCTTTGCAGCATCAGAAGGCGCGGCCAGCCACAACGATGCTCGCGAACCTCCACCATTCTCCCAGATCTTGTACTTCTCGATGAGCTTCACCAAGTTGCTGGTCGGGTATTGCTTGCTCGTGTTGGCAACGAATGGATGCTTGAGAATGGCATCTGCAGTGGGCCGAGCCTTGGGATCCATTGGTGTGCAGTATGCCACAAGGTCGCACAGCTCGGCCGAGTACTCCGCTCCCTCGAGGCGCGGCGGGCCTTCAGCAAGCGCTACCTGCAGGATGTCGGGAACTCTCTTTGCGCGCGAGTAAGGCGCGGCGCCCGTGGCCATCTCGTAAATGGTGCAGCCAAAGGCCCAGATGTCCACCTCAGTGCCGTAGCCTTTCTCAAGCTTCTCATCTTTCTCCAGCTTCTCCATCAATTCCGCAGACATGTACTGAGGAGTGCCAATGACCGTCTTGCGCTTGGAGTTTCCGTCGTCGATGACACCAACGATACCGAAATCACCAACCTGAATCTCTCCGGTCTCGGTAATGTAGATATTCGCACTCTTGATGTCTCGGTGGATGATGTGCATGTCGTGGAGGCCCTTCAGTGCGACCGCGACCTCGCGCGCGATGGGAACGATGAAGTGCTCTGGTAATCCGTGAGCTTTTCCGCGCACTTCCCATGCACGCAAAAGAGTGCGGAGACTGCCTCCCGTGCAGTAGTCGGCAACGATCCAGAGTTGCGAGTGGAGATCAAAAGCGTCATGGATAAGGTTGACGTTCTTGATGTTGTTGCTCTTGAGTTGCTGCAAGATGCTCACTTCTTTCTGGAAATCTTTGACCGTCTCCTCGAAGCCGAATTCGTCATCGACAGCGGCGATCTTGATGGCGACAAGGTTACCATTCCTCTTGTCACGAGCTTTGTATACGAGACCGAAGGAACCCTTGCCGATGAGCTCCAAGAAGTCGTAAGGCGGCATGGGCGTGCCTGTACGCTCAGCTTTCCGAGATACGGCTTCAAACATCTCCTTCGCCTCTTGAACTCGCTTCTGCTTGTCCTTCGCATCGGCCCCGAGGCCGGAGCCTGGGGTGAGCAGTGATGAGTCCATCTGAAATCTGGGCAGGGATCCAATGACCTCGCGGGATCCCTCGGATATCGAAGACAAGCGCGGGTGGAATCCAGGGCGGAAATCAGTGCCTGGCGGAGAAGTAGGAGAGCGGCCACTGTTCAGGAAGTCGGAAATGTTGCGCTCTCTCTCAGCAGCGTCGCTCTCTCTCTGTTGCTGGGCCTGGCTCTCGGAAAGGTTCCAGAACTTGTTGAGCTTGTTGGTCTCGTCCTTCTCTAAAACGTCTGGACGGAGGGGTCTCGAATAGCCCTCGCGTGCAGATCTCTTCTTCTCGTTCTTGCTCTTGAAGTAGGGTACGAAATCGGTTGCCTTCGAGAGAACTCGACCCGATACGTCTCCAACCTCTGCAGTGCTGTCAACAAGAAGTCCAGGAATGGAAGTCGCAGACTCCTGGTCGTGCGGGGAATGCGCAGAAACAGCACTCTCCTGCTCGCTCGTGTTCTCAAAGAACTCGTCAAGATCGCTGAGACTCAAAAGCCCCGCAGGTGAATGCGGGGACAGATCAGAATGCGTTGACGGTGAGGTCACGGCAGGAGATGGAAGTGCAAAGGGGTACCGCTCTTGAGCCGAATCGAGTTCAACAGACGTACGGGCCGCACTTGCGCACGAGCCTGCCGATCCTGAGACTGATGTTGTGGGCTTTGTAGTCACTGCGGTCGGGATACTGAGGGACCTATGGTGAGTGCCTGGCCGTCCAGAGGGGGTCTTACTTGCGATGGCGGATGAAGCGCGAGAGCGAAATGGAGTCGTCGAGCGGGTGCTGGCGCCAGGCTCGGAGTAGGCGCCGAAGCTGCCGTCGGCGCTGAGCGGTGGTGGTGGTGACGAAAGCGGTTGCGAGTCGGCGCGACGACTGTCAGAGCTACCAAAGCTGCCGAAGAGTCTGCCGAAACTGCCTGTGCGAGCAGAGTGAGTTTGCTGGCCTTCGCTGCTTGTGCGAGTGTCGGTGCGGGTGAGAGGTGGTTGTTGTTGGTGAGTGCCGTCGTCGTCAGACGGTGGGTCGCTGCCGGAGCGGCGCCCGTGCGTCTTCGAACTGCTCGACATTGCGGGCAGCGACGATAGACGTCGGACGGGTTGGTGTTGATGCGGTGGTGTTGAGGTATGGGGGTGGAAGTGGAAGGGTGTTTAGGCAGCAAGCTCACCTCGTCAATTCACTGCGTCGCTGTCTGATAGCGCGCGACGTCTAGTCCATCGTGCTCAAAAGTTGGGATTCTCGAAGATTTCGAAGAGATGCATGTCCTCCCGCCACTCCCCCGAATGCCCCCCAGGAGCCCGGCACGGTCGCAAAATCCCTTCCCATCCAGTGAAGGGCTACCAGATGGTCATCAAGTGCATCTGCCAGCCACTTTGCCCCGTGTTATCTGCAATAGGACGCCGTTCAACAAAGACGCCAAAAGCTTTCCATCTCTTGAGCATCGAGTGAGGTCTCGATTCCGAAGCTCGCTTGGCTCGAAGGTTACGCTAAAAAGCGGGCCGCGCCGAAGCAGCGCAACCCGCCACGCTGGGCGACATGTCACGTGCTCACGATCGGTCTTGACAGTGATGAAGTCCAATAAAACGTTCTGTCCTGTTACTCCATATGTACTGTCATCTAGCTGCTACATCCAATTTTGGCCCAAAAATACCGCTGGGTATCGCTGTCGAACACTCATACATGGAATTAGACACAACTCATTCTCATCCACGGCAACTGATCATTGCTCGATCATCTCAATCTTGTGCTTCGGCACCGGCACCATCACTACGCATGGCACCATAGTCAGAGCGCTTTACGCCCTTCGCCCGTCCAGTGATGTCTTGCCAAGTAGCACCGAAGCGACGTCCAGTGCTGGCCAACAAGCCTTCCTCTTCCTCCTCGCGGAGATCCTCGTCCATCTGGTCTTCATCCAGCTTCGGCACTCTGAAGAGTGTGACGATGAAGACGATAATGAAGATGCCGAGGAATGCAAATTGCGCATAAAAGTCCACAACGCCAAAGTACGGGAAGTTGGCCGTGATTCTGTTGAGGAATGTGCTAAGCACGGTTGGAGTGCACACCATCTTGGCAATGGGGTTGTCGGTTCTTTCGGAGCACGGCTTGACCGCGTTATGATGCTTGCTGCAATCCGGCTGCAGGTCCGGGGTATGCGAGGGCCTATCGCAGAACGTCTGTGGACCGAAGGTGGCGTAGGTCGGCGCCACGATCATCGCCAAACTGTAGTTCAGTGCGAACACCATCAGGGTAAGTAAGACAGTTGCCATCAGCATGGCGTTCGGTGTTGTGTGCCCCTTGCGGATACGGAATAGGATGACCCAGAGGAAGCGGATGCCGATGGTGCCCAGGCCAACCACACTGGCGCAGAAGAAGAGTAAGGTAAGGAGCAGGAAGATGATGTAGTCGATCGGAAACACGCGGGCTGTGTAGGTGAGCAGCGCATTGACGGGCTGGAAGATCTTGGTCTTGCCAAGCAGGTAGCCGCATGACGTCTTGCACACCGAGTTCTTGATCTTGTCGACCATGGTGATGACCATGCTTGCAAAGATGATCAATGCGATGATCAGTAGAAGCCATCCGAAGATCAGCTTCAGAGGTCGGAAGACGGCCTCCAGCTTGATCCAGGCACGGACGAAGAAGTTGCGACCCTCGCCAGTGTTCTCGGCAGCCAGTCGTTCACGGCGTCTCAAAGTTCGTTCCTCGCGGACGAGAGCTTCGAGCTCACGGCGGTCACGAGGGTCCAGTCCACCTTCGCGTCCCTCACTACGGCCTTCGAGCTGACGCTGGCGCTCCTGGTTCTGGGCGAGCTGGCTGGAGGTGGTCTCCGCAAGCTGAGGTGCCGAAACACCCGGCGCAGACTTGATTAGGGACACGGGGAGTAGCGCAAGACCAGGGCCAGTATACAGACAGTAGATAATTGTTCCAATGAGAATGAGCACGCCAATGGCGAAGGTTAGTGCACGCTCGCCATCTACACCAGAGTCAGCATACAACTAGAAAGAGGTATGGCGTAAAGAACTTACGATTCTCAGTCAGTAGGTCCTTGAAATAGTCCAAGTCTCTGTGCTCGTCCCTTGCCTTCTTAGCCACGGGGACGAAGAAGCCTACAAGGAACAGAACGACACAGAGCAAGATGAAGGCAATGGTCCACTTGAAAGCTCCCCAGAGTCGGCTCAAGACGGTTTGCTGCCCTTCCTCACTTGCAACCTCGTCATACTCCTCGTAATAGAAGTATGCAAAGGGCACGACAAGCAAACACAGCACAGCATCCAGGCTGTAAAGTGTGTAGTAGACGATCTTGAGGGTGTACAGAGTATCATCGACTTTGTCCGGTGTAGCCCAATCCTTCTTTCTCCCCAGCTTTCGATTTGTTGTTGAAGATACCAGCGCAACATCCACTGGCATCAGGAGGACTGTCGCGAGCAGCGCGAGCATCGTGAGCCAACATATTATGGTGACGCCGAAGGTCCGCTCGCCAGGCTTCTGATAGACGAAGACGAAGATGGCGGAGATGAAGAAGAGGATGCCCAGGCAGACCGCGTAGGCGACCCAGATGAGGGAGGTCTCGATGAGCGCCATAGTTGTGGTGTGCGGGTGTGAAAGTCGAGTCGAGTCGAGCTGGTGTTTCTGCTCCCGCGCTGCGCCGGAGCGCTCTCCGCTTGTTGATGTGAGTGATCGAGTGTCGCCGCCTTGAGTTTCGCCTCTTTCTACGAAGCTTCAGTCCCTTACACGGTTTTCAGCACTGCCTCCACGTCGCCAAAGTGTGGTAGTTTGTGTGAAAGAGGAGGTGGGTAAAGAGGGGAAGGAAACAAGGCAAGAGCTGTAGAGTTTGAGTGACGTCTGAACGCATTGCCCTTTCTGGGTGAGTCGGCGGCGCGTTGGAGCTTTGCAGCTCATCCACACTCCCGATCGACGATCCGACAAAGGCGATGAGGATGAAATACTGCTGATGAAGAGGCAGATTCAAGATGCAGTGCTATACTGAGCTGGTCCCGCCCACCGCCGTCACCCACGCCGTCGCTCTGCCGTTTCTGGACCCCAATGCCAACAACCTGGTCGTCGCGAAGACCTCGCTCCTGCAGGTCTTCGATGTCACGCGACCGCGATCAGAGAATGCCTCGGAGAAGCTGGTGCTGGTTGGCGAATACCAGCTGGCGGGGACCGTCACCGCGATAGCCCGCATCAAGTCCATCGAGACCAAGACAGGGGCAGACGCATTGCTGCTGGCTTTCAAGGACGCGAAGCTCGGTTTGGTTGAATGGGATGAAGAGAATCACCGGCTCAGCACCATCAGTATCCACTACTACGAAGGCGAGAATGTCATCACCCAGCCTTTTGGACCCAGTCTCGCCGAATGCGACACCATCTTGACTGTCGACCCCAACTCGCGATGCGCCGCTCTCAAATTCGGCGCGAGACATCTCGCGGTACTGCCATTCAGACAATCAGGTGATGATCTGGTGGGCGAGGAAGAGGAAGGGTACGATGCGGAGCCTATATCAGCCAATGTCAAGAGGCGAGAGTCGACGTTTCCGAACGAGCAGGGAGAGACGCAGGAAACACCATACAGGGCTTCGTTCGTTGTGCCTCTCACGTCTTTGGACCCGAGTCTGAGCCATACAGTGCACCTGGCCTTCCTTCACGAATACCGAGAAGCTACATTGGGTATACTCTCGTCGCAGGTCGAGGCCTCCACAACCCTTCTGGCAGAGCGCAAAGATGTCCTCACCTACAGCATCTTCACACTGGATTTGGACCAACGAGCATCCACAAACATGTTTACTGTCAGCAAACTGCCATCAACACTGTGGAAGGTCGTGCCACTGCCATTGCCCATTGGTGGAGCTCTTTTGGTTGGCACGAATGAGGTCGTTCACGTTGACCAGAGCGGGAAAGCAAATGCGACAGCTGTCAACGAGTTCGCAAAGCTAGAGAGCGACTTTGGCATGCTTGATCAATCCCACTTGAACCTCAAGCTCGAAGATTGTGCTGTCGAAGTTCTGGACCCAAAGACTGGAGAATTGCTTCTGGTACTGAGAGATGGGTCGCTTGCGACGTTGCAGTTTCAAAAGATGGGCCGTAGCATCAGCGCGCTGAATGTGTCGCGAGTGACGAGAGAGAATGGTGGCGAGGTCATTGAAGCACCGCCGTCCTGCATCGCAAGAACAGCAAATAGCAGCATTTTCATTGGCAGCGAAGATGGAGCTTCGTCATTGATGGGCTGGACACGACCTACTGCTTCGCTGAGTCGCAAACGCTCCCACGCAAAGATGCTGGGGCAGGAACCTGAGGAAGAGGACGAAGAGTCAATCGAGGAAGATGACGACGATCTCTACGACGCTGAGCCCGAGACGAAGAAACGAGCAATGTCCGCAGGAGCCGGTATTGCCGACGCCGCTGCCACATTTGATGTTCGAGATGTCCTCCCGTCGATAGCGCCCACCAACGATATATCCCTCGGCCGCACGAAAGACACCTCCATTGACAGACTACAACTCGTTCTAGGATCTGGACGAGGCCGAAGTAGCAAATTGTCTTGCCTCAATCGGGATCTCGTCCCTGCAAACGTTCGTTCGAGCACATTCGAAGGAGCAAAGAATGCGTGGGCTATCCATGCTTCATCTTCCTCAGACGACGAGCCCGAATTCGACAATCTGCTTTTTGTGTTCGATGGCACAGATACGAACGTGTACGATATCTCACAATCACCCGACGATGAGACTGGCTACACCGAGAGATCTGCACCGGAGTTTGAACGTGAAGGCGAGACTATCGACATGCGGACTTTGGCTAATAACTCGATCGTCGTCCAATGCCGACGGACCGAGATCAGAACCTACGATTCGAATCTCGCCTTGAGTCAAATCATACCCATGATGGACGATGAGACGGACGCGGAGTTCAGCATCGTACATCTCTCTTTCTGCGACCCATACCTGCTCGTGATTCGCGACGACAGCAGCGTTCAAGTGCTCCAGGTTCAAGGCAAAGAGATCGAGCCATTGGAAGGTGAAGGAGCTGTGTTTGAAAAGAAATGGCTGAGTGGATGCATTTACTCAGGCGCTCTCACCAAGGATGAGCCCGCGCTGTTCCTGCTCGATGCCAGTGGCAACATGCAAGTTCTCAGCCTTCCAGATCTTCGACCGATCTATTCGCCACCATCACTAGCGCAGCTGCCGCCAGTCTTGTCATCGGAAGCCACGCAACGGAGAGCTGGTCCCAAAGAGACATTGGCGGAGCTGCTGGTCACGGATCTTGGCCAGGATGACTCTACACTGCCGTATCTCATCGTTCGAACAGCTGTTGATGATGTGGTCCTATACGAGCCCTTCCACTACCCTCAGCCCAAGACCTCCGATTCATGGCCTTCCCATCTTCGATTCAGAAAAGTGCCCTTGTCATACATTCCGAAGTACAATGACACGTTGGCCGAAGAGGAGAGCGGACGATCACCACCCTTGAAGCCTATCAGAGTCGGGTCTTACTCTGCGGTTACCATTCCAGGTGCACCGCCTTTACTGCTTCTCAAGGAACCGTCAAGTCTGCCGCGAGTGCTGGAAGTCAGACCCTCAAAAGATTCCAACCAAATTTGGAGCTTATCACCAATCCATCGCCAAGGGTGCGAACGAGGCTTCTTATTCGTTGCACCTGTTGGACACCTGCAGGAATGTCAACTTCCGTCAGACACTTGGTACGGAACCGGTTGGAGTATACAACAGATCGATCTTGGGGGTGAGGTACGACATCTGGCCTATCATGAATCCAGGGGTGTGTATGTGGTTGCGACCTGCAAGCCGGTCGACTTCTACTTTGCGACGGAAGACCACAGGCACCCCGAGCAAGATGGTAAGTCCCTTCCCTTCGTGTGAGAGTGCATGCATCGCTAGCATAACGTCCTCCTTAACATCTGTGGGGAGAGGCGTCTACAGTGGATGCGAAAGTGAAACTTCCTTCCTATTCAGCCTGCCCATGTACTTGGTTTGGGTTCGTGCTTTATTCCAAAGGATACATCTAAAGCCGCTCAGACTTGCTTGTGGAACTCAGTACTGACTTGTTGCAGAAATATATCTCCGCCCACAAGTGCCACAATACAGCATACACCTCGTCTCGTCAAAAACTCACAGGATTATCAACTCCATCGACTTGCCATTCCTTGAGACGGTCAATGCGCTCAAGGTCATGCGTGTTGAGGTATCCGAGAACACGCATGAACAAGACCTTCGGATCGTCGTGGCGGCAGCAGCTCAGCGTGGAGAGGACATGCCAGCAAAGGGGATAATCACAGTATTCGACATAATCGATGTTGTGCCGGAACCTGGCGTACCAGAGAGCGACATCAAGCTGCACCAAGTCGCCCGAGAGGAAGCCAGAGGAGCAATCACAGCGCTTGCATCCTTCCCTGGCGGCTTCATTGGCACGGGCCAAGGCATGAAAGTCATGGTGCGAGGCATGAAAGAGGACGGCTCTTGTCTGCCTATCGCTTTCCTGGATGCGCAGTGTCATACTCATACCATGAAGACGCTTGGTGGAACCGGCATGTGGCTCACCGGTGACGCTTGGAAGGGACTGTGGTTTGGTGGCTTCACCGAGGAGCCGTACAAGATCACGGTGCTTGGCAAGACCCCGAAGACGCACATGGAAGTCATGGCTGCGGATTTCCTGCCCTTTGATGGGTCGCTTTTCCTGCTGATCATGGACGCTAACCTGGACCTTCACGTTCTGCAGTATGACCCGGAGAACCCAAAGACGATCAACGGCCTCAGACTGCTACACCGAAGCACTTTCCATGTCGGACACTTCCCTACCAGCATGACGCTCCTACCGAGTACGCTCGCGCCTTTCCAGCAACAGCAACAAATGACTAATGGCGCTGGCGAGGGAGACGAAAGCCCTCCGAACCAGCTGTTCCACGTCCTCACCACTTCCCTTTCTGGATCCATCGGCCTGGTCACGCCCCTGGACGAGGCAGCGTATCGACGACTCTCGGCTCTGCAGACTCATTTGACCTCTATTCTGGAGCATGCGGCTGGGCTCAATCCGAGGGCTTACCGTTCGACTGAGGCTCTGGGCGTTGTAGATGGAGGAATTGTGCGTAGGATTGGCGAGCTGGGCGTGCTGAGACGTGCGGATGTTTTGAGTCGGGCGGGGACGGATGCTTGGGGGTTGAGGAGCGATTTGGAGATTATTGGGGGTGGTGGGTTGGGGTATCTTTGAGCGTGGTGGTGGTATGCAATGGCTTGATACTGGACGCAGCCTTCCGGCGTCATGGCCGCCATCCATGAGCTACTGATGTCTGGGCACATCCCCGAAACGTTGCGAGACCACATTGCACTGGTATGCCAGTATACCAATCGAGCTATTCAATCACAGTCTTCATTTGCACTACAGGAGAGGGCGAAGAGTGTCCAAACACCGAGCCGGACTGGAACCAGGCTTCGAGGAGACACAATCCATCTGCGGCTTCCCGTATCGTGCGACATTTGGAGGCAACCTCATTGCCACTTTCGTGACTGACAACCACGTCAGCTTTGTGCTTTAGATAATCAGGCTTTGAGAGTTCGTACTCGAGCTGGAAGCGCTTTGGTCGGCCGACCGTCTTCGAGCTCACTCCTTCAGCATTTCCTCTCGCCGCTATACCAGAAGGACATCATGGCCAGCGTGGGAGATGTCATCGCCATTGCAGAGGCTGCGCATGCTCTTTTCAAACTCTTCGACAAGGCCAAAAATGCGCCCGAAGAATGGGAAGCTTTGAGGAGAGAAGTCGTGGCGTCCAGGAACACTCTCAGCGGCCTGGATGCACAGCTTCAGTCCAAATCCTTCCAGACACAAGATGCGCAAAACATCATTCAGCCCCTGTTCTCGACAGACGGTCCGATTCGTGAGCTGGAAGGAGCATTGAGGAAGATTCAAGCCGGACTCGACGTACCCAAAAGTAGGTTCGAGGAGATTGGACGGGTACTGAAGTGGCCCTTTAAGGCTTCCGAAATCGAGGAGCTGCTTCGCCAAATGCAGAGAGCGCAGAGCAATGTGCAGACGACCTTGCAGCGGACAAACATTTACCTGGGGACGGAGATCCGGAACGATTTCAAAAGTGCTGGCTTCGACAAAATTGTTGACTCGGTATCCTCGGATGACTTTCTAGCCATGCAACAGTCAAAGCGGAAGAAAGCGCTCCCAGGCACCATGAGATGGTTTCTGGACAATGTGCATTTCCAGGGATGGGCCGAAAATCGGACTGCTGCCATATTGTGGTGCCATGGCATGGCAGGAGCTGGCAAGACGGTGTTCGCATCGTGTGCATTTGATGAGCTCAATGTCAAGTACACAGGGCGAAATGTGGCAATACTGATCGCCTTCTGCCTCTTTGACCGAAGGGAAACGCAAAGCACCACAACGGTACTTGCTGCGTATCTCAAGCAGGCTCTGCTGCTACAGCACAAAGTCTCCACACAAACCCAGGCATTATACAGCAATCATAGGGCCAGGTTGCTTGTTGATGCAGACAAGGTTTGTGAGGCTCTGGCAGCAGAGTTGCAGAACTTTGAGAAAGTGTTTCTCATTCTAGATGGCTTGGACGAGATGAATGCAACGGAGAGATACTCGCTACTTCGAAAGTTGGAAGGCATTGTGCCTTGTCCCAACCTCCTCGTCACGTCTCGAAACCTGCCTGAGATCCAGCGGTGGTTCTACGAGGAAGCGTCCCATGGCAAGTACCGCATAGAACACAAGGAGGACCTGAAGCGGCCTGAACATAAAGATCCGCATTATCGCCGAGAACGCTGCGACCAAGGACGGAAATTTCGCCACAATCGTTCTCTTTCTGACGAGTGGTGGAAGTACGAAGTCTGCTACTGCTGCACCACATGCAATAGTCGCATCTGTGTGTGCTGCTACGACTCCAGCGAGACATGCTTCAACTGTCAAGAACAGAAGTCTCTTCACACCTGGGTCCACCAAGCGACTATGCCCGTTGCGTTTGACTATATTGACATCCACAATGTCGTGCGCCAATACATCGATGCAAACAGCGACCTCAACAGGAATGTTGAGGAGGCAGACAAGGCCGGGGTTGACCTCCGTGACCAGATAGCGGCGAAGGTCAGAACCAATCGTCAAAATACGTGAGCAGTCTCCATGGTCCATATCACAGCTGTGCTCTAACAACGGAACTAGCCTTCAGCTCGTCATTCATCAATTGGACTTTTTGGCTCGACATGCCTCCCCTAGAAGATTGATGAATGCCCTCGATAACAGTCTTCCTACGGGAATGGAGCAGGTCCATAGCCTGATTTTGTCGCGCATAGGAAGCCTCGCTCAAGATGACATATCTGCTAACATTGCGAACATGATAGCTGTGATAGCGAGCGCGCGGCGACCTTTGAAGTTGAAGACGCTTGAGCACGCACTCTCTGTGTCCGTCGACCACAATGACATTGATTGGCTGAGCATCCCTGACGCCGGGCGTTTGATATCTCAAGCGGAGGGCCTGGTCGTGTTAGACAAGCAGAATGCCGCTCGACTGGCCCATGCAACTACAGCTCACTACGTTAAAAATCACGCCCAGGATATCCCGAGCGGGGATAAGTTTTTGGCTGTCGCGTGTATCGCATACCTGCAGCGTGTTCCTTTCCATAAGCCGGAAACCATCGAGGATGAATACGACGATCTCGAAAGGAAGAAGGAAGAATATCCTTTCCTCCAATACGCCTCGACGTACTGGGGGTTCCATGCTCATAGGATCCCAGGTGGGTATTTGGAAGGCGTCATCCCTTTGCTCGAGGATGAAGACTCCGTGAGAAGAATAGCGATTTTGATGTGGCAAAGTACCGATATTTGTACAAGCGGATGGGATGCGACACAAGATGTCCACGGGCTACATCTAGCCGCCTACGCTGGTCACACAAGCGCCGTCGCCCACTTCATCGAAAACGGCACCGATCCAGACATTCTCGATGATTTCGACACAACGCCATTGATGTACTCCGCAATGACGGGAGAAGTGGATGCCGTTGCCGTGCTTCTAAGGGCTGGAGCCGATCCATCGCGAACATGCACAAGAGGAAGAACGGCACTCCACCGAGCATGTCAAAACCATTATCCGGAAGTCGTAAAAGCTCTTTTGCTGTCGACGAAAGACATTGCTGTTGATGCCATCGACGTACCGTACGATCGGACTGCGCTTGCGTGGGCAGTCGATCTTTCTCCTGATTCCGTGGAAATTATGCGACTTTTACTTTTTCACGGTGCCATTGATCCAACTCGGGCTGTGTATAAGCATCGGCATAATCATCCTCTGATACGTGCCGCATTCTTGGAATACTGGAGAGCCCACTTGGAGTTACTCCTTGACGATGGGCGATTCCCGGTGAACGCAACTGACCACAACGGTGCCACGGCATTGACAGGGGCATGCTATGGTGAAAACTTCTCTGCGATTAAGCTTCTGCTCGAGAAGGGAGCTGATCTGGAGGACCGAGACGACCAAGGCAACACGGCACTGTTGTTCTCAGCTCGCGCAATGCCAACCGATACCGTAGATCATTTACTACAACAAGGAGCAAATATAAGAGCTGTGGATGATGCTGGACAGAATGTACTACACAAGTGTGCAATCCGGAATTCCTACAAAAGTCGTCCGTTGTCCGATTTCCTTAGTCATGTTGATTGCCCAGATGTCAACGCACAAGACAGCAGCGGTGCCACTCCGTTGCACCTTGCAGTCGAAGGCAATAAGCAAAACGCGGTCGAATTACTGCTACGATTCGGCGCTCGTAGTGACATTGCAGCAAACACAGGCTTTTCTCCATTGGACGTGGCATTTGAAACGAGTCGACGCAGTTTGTGGCCCATTTTGAAAGCAGGGATAACAGGGAAAGCCCGGGAAGATCAAAAACAATCCGCCCGGATGCCAGAGACAATTGCAGAACACCCAATGGAGGATGGACACCATCGCATAGACACAACTGACAAGGGCATGTCGATTCGGGATGCGGTCATGGAAATGGACGCTCAGCAGCTTGCCTCGTACTTGAACAGTCGCGATCCAGGATGTCCTGATTTTGATGCGCAAGACGGCTACTTTGGGCAGACCGCTCTCCACGTCGCCATCGAAGCAGCGAGTGACCAGCACTCTCGTATCCTTCTCGAAAGAGGCGCCAGATTCGATATTGCTGACCGAGACGGCTACCACGCCCTTCATGTGGCCGTGAAGAAGCGGAATCTTGAGCTGGTTGAGGAGCTGGTTCATCGTGGAGCAGATGTCAATGCCGCACAAGCTGATGGACCTCAACCTCTAGAAATTGCGGTCGTAACACGGCCCTACGCCAAGGTTGCATGCTTTCTTGTCAAAAATGGCGCTGATATCGATAAGGACATCACCGGGATGGTAAGGCTTGTTGCTTTCGCGGCAGAACTAGGCGAAATGGAGGTTATTCGAAGAGCCGTTGAGGCAGGGTTGCCATTTGACAAGCCCGACCAATCTTTGCCCCATCTTGAGCCTCGTAGAGTGGCTCAGACTTGCAAGCATGATGAGATTGTCAGGTATCTCTTCGTACAAAAACAGCGAGAGTGGAAGCTGAAACGGGGGTCGAGACCCCGCAGGCGCATGAAGACTCGGTTGCTGGGGAATGGAGAAGAAATAAACAGAACTAAGCTGTACGGGATCAGATCGAATCCAGAAGAAGCTGATACTGTAGCTGGTGCGAACGACCCGCGATGCCAGGTCACCGAAGCTGAGCCGTGGCGAAAGAGGGTGTTTGGGCAAGTCGCAGGACTTCTGGAGCTGCATACCGTTACGCTCACGACCCGAGATTGGATCGGTACTTTCATCATCATTGTTTTGGCTGTGCTGCTTTGGAAGCCCTAGGCGGGATCCATTGCTCGACTAGCTGATCTATACACTCACTCTCAATCCCACAAAATCCCCACAACCTTCTCCCACCCCTTCTTCACCCTCTCCGGCTCCTCCGGCTTCCTCTCAATCTCCTCCAAAACCTCCCTCAGCGGCACCTCCTCCAACTTGACAAACCTCGTCTTCTTGAAAACCTTCCAAAGCACAAACGCCGTCAACACAAGCGGAATATCCAGATAACTCGACACAAACCCACTCGTGCTCCAATTGCCCCTAGTGAAATTCTCAAAACCCGCCGTGAACAATATAATGACACACATTACTAACGCGATCGGCGTGGAGAATCTCGTCCAGGTGTTATGCCAAGGGAGGGAGCTTAGGGGGATCGATTGGACTTTGAAGGCGAGGAGGAGGCGTTGGTGGTTGATCAGGATGGAAATCCAGGAGATTAGCACGCCGCAGGCTGTCAGGTCGACGAACCACCAGAAGACTGTTAGGGCGCTGGAGGAGAGGGACATGAAGGCCAGGAACATGAATGTCGTTTGCACGATGACGCAGACGTAAGGGACGCCCCAGGGTGTCGTGCGGAGGAGGATTTGCGGGGCTTGTTTTTTCAGGGCCAGAGCGTAGAGGACACGGGTTCCGGAGAGCAGGGCCTGGTTTGAGGAGGACCAGGCGGAGGTTATGACTATGGCGTTGACGATTGAGGGGATCGCTTTGATTCCTGCTTCGGAGGCGGCGATTACGAAGGGGGATTGGGCTGCTGTGCCGGATTGGTCGTCCAGACGGGGGTCTTGGCTTGAGACGAGCATGCCGACGACGAGGACGGAGAGGATGTAGAAGATTGCGACGCGGAAGAAAACGCGCTTGCAGGCTTTGGGGATTACTTGGCGGGGGTTGCGGGTTTCTGCTGCGGCCATGGCGACGGATTCGGTCCCGGCGAAGGAGAAGACTGCTGAGCTCATGCAGGCCCAGTAGCCTAGGAATTGGCCCCAGGAGCCAGATCCGATGTATTCCACGAATGGGCCGGGTGCTTTCCAGTAGTGGAAGCCCAGGCGAGGGACTCCAGGAATTCCCCCAAGGTTGATGACCAGTCCCAGAATAATCAAAAAGATTATAAAAAGGATCTTGAGCAGAGCAAACCAAAACTCCACCTCCCCATAAACCCTCACAAATGCAATTCCCACGACAAAAGTCATAGCAATGACCAACAAAATCCAGACACTCGAATTGACATCCGTCCAGTACTGGAACAGCACACAGATGGCGGAGATCTCGGCCGGGATGCTGAGCCAGTTGCCGTAGACGATGTTCCAGCCGATGGCGAAACCCATGGCGGGATCGACCAAGAATTCGGCATGCCGGACGAAGGACCCGGTTACGGGGAGGAAGGCGGTGACTTCGCCGAGGGCGAATTGCACGGCGCAGACGATGAGGCCGACGGTTGCGTAGCCTAGGAGAGCGCCCAAGGGGCCGGCGGTTTGGATTGAGGAGCCGAGGCCGAGGAAGAGGCCTGATATTGTCAGACAGAGGTGAGAGTGATTATGGTGTGGACATACCTGTTCCGATTGCTCCAGCGATGGCAATGAGAGAGATGTGTCTTTGCTGGAGGCCGCGATTTAGGTCGCGATCTTCATTCTCGGTGACGAAGTCGCCTTCGTGGTCATTCGATCGAGAAGGTCCAGCAACGCCGTTGAAAGTGTTGTAGTCCTGTGTGACTTCGACGACCGGGCCATCGTGCTTCGATTTGCCGACGGTGGCAAGGCCGTCTTGTTCGGCCATGTCTATTCGATGTCTTCAGTTGTCACCGAGATTTCATGTTACGCCTGGTAGGAGGAACGAAAGACAAGCTTCGTGAAAGCTTGAGAGGGATAAGACAGCCATGGTGGTATTAGGTGATGTCGAACAAATGGCGTGCTGTTATCTTGCCGAAGAGGATTCTGTTAGTTCCCGTCGAGCGGGTGCACCTGCCCTTTTCGCTACTGCCGCAAATGGCAGGCCATCTACAATTATGTGCTGAGTAGGTCCTCAGAAACGCTTTAGTCTCGAGAGCATTGAGCAGAAAATACGTATGAGATTAAGTAGAAGGAAGTGGAGGAGAATTGCGGTGTCGCAGCATGGTCACATAAGTTGGTGAATTCCTGGCTATCAAAGGGCTTGGACCTTTTCCCTCACTCAATTGTAATCCCCATGCGGACTCATGTCTGAGCCCACTCCGTTGACGCCATGCTTCCTTTTCGTAGATGCAACACCCACACCATACCCCTTCCCGACGCTGCGATCATGCGCTTATGCGACGAGGGTGCTGGCAGTGGCGCTCTCGTATCTCCAGGTTGGTGGGAGGGCACCGACGGTCTTGTAGTAGCGGGAGAGACGGTGGATGCGGGACTCGATCAGAATGAGGCGGAACTTGCTGTCCTTGTCCTTGCGGTTGCGCTCGAGATGCTTGCGGACAGCGACGGCCTGAGGGAGCCATGTCAGTAAACAATGTCCAGGCCCCTCTTCTATACAAGTGTGTTTTTATGACGCACCTTCTTGATGAGCATGTAAAGGTCCTCTGGAATCTCTGGTGCGAGGCCTATAATCACTCTGTCAGTCTATGACCAAGCAGAGGCATAATATTGTGCATGCGACAATCGCGCAGCAGTATATTCCATCTTTTGCAAGCCATTCATCGAGGCTTCTTTCAAACTGGGTGGACGAGAAGTGGTGGTGGCATACCGTTGCCCTTCAAGATACGGAGGATCTTGTTACCTGCGCGAAACTTTGTCAGATGGCCAGTCTCCTATGCTTTCTCATCCCACATTCCACATACCGGTGACAATCTTGACCTGGGCGACGCCATGGCTGTCACGGAGGTAGACACCAATCTGCGATGGGGTGGCGCCCTTCTTTGCGAGCTTGCAGATCTGGTCGACGACCTGCTCGGGGGTGGTCTTGAGCCACGAGGGGGCGGTGCGCGAGTAGGGGATGGCGCTCGAGGAGATACCCTTTCCGTTGCTGTGAAGGCGACCCATTTTGGCGGTGGTGGAGGGCGATGGAGTACCTGGTGTCGGTCGTGTCGTGCGGCGCGGCGAGATGAAGCTCGACCCAGAGGACTTTGAGTGCGAATTCGTCGCCAAGAGTGCGCGCGGCCGGATTGGCGGATCAAGCGAGGTGGTCTGAGCGTGGCACGCTAGCGACGACTTCACCTCTTCGCTGCATCCTTTTCTCCTCCACCATCAACTTACATCCATTCTGCACATTTGCTCAATTTCGTTGTCTACAATGTCATCGTCTTACAATCATGTGTCTTCCAATGGAACGTGCTCGGCACACTGGCCTCTGCCTTTCAGATGCCTCCGTGTACTCGTTTGCTTCACAAGCAACATGTGCTTTGCACGCCTCATTTGATACTGATATATTGACACAAGACGGCAAGTGTGCTCATGCTGCAACATGTGAAGCTCTCAATCCCATGTGCTTCACTTCTCAGCGGCCTATATAGGTTTCCTTTCTTTTCGTCCTCCAACCTCAACCTCTACACACACTTCCAACCACCACTCGCAGCCAAAACACTCTTTCAACACTGTCAAGGCTGACCAACACTCTCTCATACCAACACAATCCTTCAGACACACCACCAATAACACACCCACACAAGACTTTAACCACCACACGCAAGCAAAGTGCTCGACATGCGGCCCTTCTTTCTTTGCCTCGCGGCGCTCGCTGGATTCGCGGCGTCGCAGCCAAGCACGCACACACCGGTATACACGCTTCTCCCTACAACCGCTGCAGCTGCGGTCGTCACGGTTCCAAGCTCTTTCTCGACTGTTCCGACTCCAACCATATCAGCACCTGCCATTCTCCCGCGTGTCAACGACCCATGCTCTTTGGAATAGTCAGTAGCTTATACACAGACTTGAATAAAAAAGCCCGCTGACATCCATTCCAGTTTTGCGAACACGGTCACCGAAACTCAATACATCAACGGCGCTCTCACGACGCTTACGGAGTCGGCGGCAGGTGCGTACTGTCGTTGCGGACCTACTCTCGCACAAGTCAGTGGAACCCTTATCGGCAACAACCTCTACTCTGTGTGCAAGGTAGTACCACCACAGACTGTTGGCACAGTGGAGCAAGTCAACAATCGAGCCCGTCAAGAAATTACCCAAGAGCCGGCCACCACCCAAGAAGTGGAAACCATCACAACTAAACACGCCACAGAGACACGCCGCGAGCTGTGCGATGTCTTCACGTGAGTAGATCTGATCTACTCCAGATGTCAAACGAGTCAGCTGACGACTTTTGCAGTACCCCCACCACCAGTCAGACTCTCATTACTGATGCCACTACAACATCTACGAGCATCACGACAATGAATGAGTATTGTTCTTGTGGTACGGATGGAATCCAGAGCATATGGAGGGAAACGGTTGGAAGCGTCGTAAACACCTGGTGTAACGTCCGTCCGCCTATAATCGCCGCCTACGAGACCCTTTCCGGCGTCGCCGCCAGATCCGAGTCTACTACAGCACCAACTATTGCAACGACGACCGATACGACCACCATGGAGACCACTATTACCGCTAAACCTGCCCCCACGAGCCCTTTCACGGAAACCATCTGCAGTCTTGTCAGGTGAGTAAATGGAAGTCCAATCCAAAGGTCAAGCAGCCAGCTAATGAGCTTTGCAGTACCGCGGCTACTCTCACTGAGAATCATATTGTCGCTCTCAATTCGACATCAACGAGGACCATGACACTGACTCAGCCGTACTGCGCTTGCGGTGCGGATGTAGTGGGTTTGAGGGTGGAGACGACTGGCAGCACCGCCTACACCTGGTGTGATGCTTCCTCGACTCAGCTCATTGGTAGCTCTGTCCTCCCGACCACAGCTACTACCACCTCATCCCTCACGGAATCTTCTGAATCGGCTTCTGCAAGTGAGACTGGCTCGTCGGCCTCAACTTCGCCCTCTACGGGTGCTGCAAAGAAGATGGGTGCTGGAATCGTCGAGGCACTCGCCGTGGGCGGCCTCGGTGCTGTGCTGGCTTTCTTCTAAACCCGTCATTCATGGCCGAATGAACGAACTGGGAACGTGCATACAATACCCATGAAACGACCTGAAAGCCGACGACGACAGCAGACATCTCTTTACCACTATTTACGACCCTTTCACGACAGTCTAATGGATTTAATGGATTGATGGCGATGGCACAGGGCTAACCCGGGATAGAAGCATTTGCTTGATCATTGTATTACGAATGCCAATACCCTCTTTCCTTCATTGTCAGCCTTTCCCGCTCGATTCTAGTATCTCTAAAGGGCAACACGTGATAGGCTTGCGGTGGAGCATGCCGAAGCGCAAACTCTATTCCAACACCTCCGCACCTTCTTCGGTTATAGCTCCGCCCTCACCCGCCTCCGACCACTCCCTGACAAGGCATTATTAACAATCGCTGAAGGCTGACATGCGCAGTGATGTCTGTCAATCACCATCGACCACACCGTTGAGAGCCTCCCCTTCGTTGGCGTATCAGGGTCGCAAGCCAGTCTCCACGAAAAGTCAAACTTCATGCAGTCGACACTAGATACGAGATCGAAGACAAGCAGCAAATGAAGCTTTTCAAAAGCAGGTCCTCGGGATGTCTGCTCCGAAAAAGACATGTCGCTGGGCGGCCCTCTCTTTGAGTAGCATCGCGACTGTCTTCCTTCCGGATCTGCTTCGCCAGGAGGATACAGAGTTCCTCCATGAACTATGGTGTGTCAGCACGACTGGTACTGACGAACGTGCAAGGAAGCTCTTGGAAGGCCTGAAGATTCCTCGCCACGATATTGTCAAGATATACAGCTCGTGGGAGGAGATGCTCAAGGAAGCCGAATTCGACATCGTCTACATCTCCACCCCGTCGGCACTGCATTATGAGCATACGGTAGCTGCCCTGGAGGCTAAGCGCAATGTCCTGGTGGAGAAGCCTGCTGCTCTGAACAAGAAGCAGTATGAACGATGCATTGAGTTGGCCAAGCAGAATGGTGTCGTGCTGATGGAAGGCCTCTGGACGAGGTATCTACCAGCAACCAAGTATTTTCTCGAGGAGCTTCTTCCACAACTTGGAACTATCCGGAGAGTGTATTCGGAGTGGTCGTTCCCAATCGTTTCCAACGAAATGCCGGAATCGTCTCGCTTCCTCGACAAGTCGATGGGCGCAGGGAGTCTGATCGACATGGGGTGCTATGCTCTCACCTGGGTAGATCTGGCTTTGAACGGATTAGAAGTCAATCCAGACACCAAAGTGGCTTACTCGCACTACCTACCCGTCCCAGATCGACCTGGCGATATAGACGACATCACGACAACGGTCCTTACGAATAAGCATGCAACCGCTGTGGTCACGACGAGCATGACACTCCCTGGGTCAAGCAAATGCGCTTTCTACATGCGCTTTGGAGCGAACAAATCCGGGAAAGCAGTCCGAATAGAGGGCACGCGAGGATCAGTGGCTATTCCATTCCCTTCGATTCGGCCGGAGGAGCTTTTTGTGCAATGGTATGGCAACGACGTCGTTAACGATGATGGGACCGAACGAGATGAGGTAATCAAGATGGAGGTCAAAGGTTGGGGTCTTTGGTACCAAGGCGATGTGATTGCGCGAGCGGTCAAAGAAGGACAGACAGGTGTTGTCATCGGCGAACAGGAATCTTTGCGAGTTTTCGAATGGATGGATCAAGCAAGGAGTTTGGCTGGAGTCAAATATGACGAGCAGATTGAGCGTGTTTGATCAGCGACCAGAACCGACAGGATGTATGCCTCATGACGAGGCGGATGAAGAAGACGACATGCTCATACATTACAAGGCATAGACCTGGTGGTCACGTTCAATTAGGGCCATTTACTGGCCTTCTAACCAGGAAGTAAGATCAGGCGCGACTATTGGTCTCGGATCTGGGCAACGAAAGATCCGAGACAGCAGCTGGCGAAGCATGAAAGCTTGGTTCGGGACCCCGACCAGAGTCTATGTGCCTCATTACTAAGCTCATGTTAGCTCTGCTGATCCAAGCGGTAGGGACATACCAGCTAGCCCCATGTTGCCAACACAGGGCGTGACAAAGATATGGCAGGCTCATGCCTTGTAACAACCCAAGACCCTGTGCTACCTGCTGCCTTCACATTGGACGAACAGACTGGCACGACCTGGACGCCTGAGAGGCAATCGCATACTAGACCACTGGCCGCATTAATCATCAGTGATGCTTCAATCCTGGTTCGTCGCTCGGAACGGCTCTGATATGGACCAGAAAGATCAACGTTGTATCTCGGCCGCTGAAGGATGGCTATATAAATGATCGATCTTCCACTGTCGAGTACTTTCGAAACAGTGCGAGAAACAGACCATCAATCGGCCACTCCAAATCCTCAACATCAAACATACAGCCACCATGAACACCTCACACCTAACACCCCACGATTCAATCTGCGACGCCGTCGTCCGCATGGTCCAAGCCCTCGACGACAACGACTCCGCCCTCCTCGCCAGCGCCTTCACCCAAGACGCAACCTACGACCTCCGCCCCTTCAACTTCCTCGGCCTCCCCTTCGGCATCCTCACCGGCCGCGACACAATCGTCTCCACAATCCTCAACGCCGTAGGTAAAATGGACACCACCCACACGCTCTCCAACTTCCGCACCCAAATTTCCCCCGACAAGAAATCCGCCCACTTGACCTGCTATACCTACGCCCAGCATTTTCGGCCTGGTCAGGGTAAGCCTTATGTTTTCAGCAATGGGTTTTTGATGGGGAATCGGTATGAGGGGGATCTTGTGTGGGATGAGGAGGATGGGGTTTGGAGGTTTGGAGCGTTTGTGCTGTGGTGTGTGTGGAGTCAGGGTGATTTTGGGGTTTTTGATTTGGAGGGGTGGAAGGTTGTTGAGGAGGCTGTTCGGGGTGGGTTGGAGGGGAAGCAGGGGTGAGGTTGGTTTTGGGTTGCATGGGTTGACAGGGATGGGGGTGTTCTTGTTTGGACGACATGACGTTGTGTCGGAGTAGTTGTGTAGAGTGATATTGAGCTGGAGATAGCGGTAGCAACAATCGAGCCATTCAGAACACATACGTTCTGTCTAAATGTTGCACTGTTCTGAACACTCACATTGTTTGGGATGCCGTGCGGCCCGATTGCCCTGCATCTTTCCTTCCGTTTGACCGAGTGAGTTGACTTCGTAGCAAGGCAAGCTCGACCTTCACCTTTCAGTCATCTTAGCAGGAGCAGTTGTCACGATGGTATCAACACGAACGTTCGAGCTCTTCTTAGGAGCTTGGTCGCTGTTGAACATCACCAGGTCTAAGATAAAACCCTACCACAATCGTGTCCAAATTCAACTGACCCTCCTCTCAGAACCCAACACGGCACCCCCATCCCCGACTCAACCTACGGCGACAAGCCCGCCGGCGTCATCATGTACACCCCCAGCGGCTTCATGAGCGCCGTCTTGACCGCCACATCTCCGGCTCTTCGTCCAATGGATCTTACACTCCCCGCGCAACCAAACCAGACCGATGCCGAATGGGCGCTGGTCGGCAAGCACTCTCTTTCGTATTCTGGACCTTTCCATTTCAACCTTTCCATCCCGCATAATGAGACTTCGGGGCAGGTTGTCCATGGGCCATTGATTGCTACCTCTTTACCGGGGTTTGTAGGGAGTTTGCAGCGGAGGGATTTCGAGTTTTTGGATGGGTTTAGGATCTTGAGGTTGGTTGGAGAGTTGGGCGAAGGCGTGGTGGATACGTTGTTTTGGGAGAGGTTGGAGAGGGAGTTTATGTTTGGTCATTGGGATTAGATGGAGGAGGAGTAGCAGCATCACCGGCCTCCGGCATTTGACTGCGATCGAGGCACATGCACACGCAGACCGTCTCTTCGTCGACTTTGTCCCGGTATGATGGAGAGATTTATCACAAGCCATCGGCCGTACTCAAGAGAATTATGAAGGGCGTCCAAAAGATGGATCATGGTTGCACCGTCCACCACCGGCACACGTGGAAGAGTATCCGCCGATGGTCACCCACGTGTTGCAGAGGCCCTCCCCCGAGAAAGCCCCTAGCTTCGAACCGGCCAGCGAGACCAACAAACTTTGAGCCGCATGGTCGCAGAGAAGTCTCAAAGAGGCAACCGCGAAAAGAAGACGGGAATAATTTACAGGCGGTCAGCCACTGCATCTGTCCCAACGAGTCCGTATCAGCCGTCTGACTGTCAGATAGGCTGAGGTAGCCGCTGGTTGACTCCATTGAGGCTCCCGCTTGACATGCGGCTCGCGAGTCTCGCAATCCCAACCATCACTGGCGCTGATTGTGGATGTCGCTGTGCGGTGTGCGGTCGGACATGTGAGAGCGAAGGGCCTCATCATCAGAAGCGTCATGGAAGCGTGGCAAGCAGTGTTCAGGCAAACACACATCGATATCGCAACGATGAGAGACATCCGCCACGAGATGTCGTTCTCGCGAATGACCATCAGACTCGTGAAGTCACGACATGTGAACAATATCGATGCCTTCGGCATGCTGCGAAGGAGATCTCCCATTCCATCCCGAAAGGCGGCTACACCGGCAGTCAACCGGCTCATCTCGAATCTTCACGCAGAATCCTTTCAGCCTCAACGCCTCTCCCGTCATCAGCAGCGCCAGCGAAATCGGATGACTGATCTCTGTCTATTTCGACATTCGCCACAAGGCATCCTTCATTCTGACCAATCGAAATCCGGTGCCTGAAAGCAAAATTCCTTTTACCGAGGTCGACGGCTGCGAGTAAGGCTGTCGATCAAATGGCCCGAGGCGCTACGGATAACTCAATGCCAGAATCGACCAGTCGCAGGGCAGATTGGGACGGTACGCCACGTTGGGACCCGAACACGAAAATGTGTTGCCTTACAGGTACCTTTGTACTGTCCTATCCGACCGGAGGAAATTCGTTTGCCTGACGCCGACTCTCATGTCCCAACGATTACTGTGCGAACGACATGTCGGTGTTGGGCCGGGTATGATGTTGTATGCCGAGGAATGGCAAAGGTGAGAATGGTATATAGATCTCTCTTGGTTCCTCGTTGTCAATCGCATCATCAGCATCACCACAACAGTCTTCTCAAGCATCAAAGCAAAGACAATTCAAAAGCACTCCACTACAACGCTCATCACTCCACAACAACCAAGCCAAACCAACCAACAACAACCACCACCACCACCACCACCAACCACCAAAATGCTTCCAATGATCACCAACGCCTCCACCGTCGAGGAGCTCCCCTTCGCCAAGTCGAGCGAGAAGCTTCGCGCTTTCCTCTCCGGCACCAAGACGCCAAAGAGCGGTGCCAACACCCCAGTCAGCGGCGCGCAAACACCAGCAGGCGCATCTACTCCCGCCACCCCACGAGCACGATCTCCAGTGCGCAAGCTCGACGTCAACAAGTCCGCCAATGCCAGCCGTTCCACTTCAAGAATGAGCAAGGCCATGGAGAAGGGTTACTACGCTTTCTAGAAGCCTAGTCAATGGATTTTCTTGCGTGTATGGAAAGCGGGATGGAGTTTTGGGCATGGCATTTTCGATACCCAGTGCATTTTACGATGGAGTTCGATATGGAGGGATGATGAATGGAGGAAAGTTTCTTTTGTTAGAGGGTGGAAAAGATTCAAAAGAAGGATTGGAGACCAGTAGTCTACCACAATGAACTCGACTTCTCAGTTACCACTGCTGCATCCCATTTTTCCTTCATGATCATGTTGATTCTTAACACTTTAGCCGTCATGCTCTCCATCTCGAGATGTGCCTTGCAGGTGATGGGAGGGAAGTCTCGACCTTGCGCACGCTGTCGCTACTGCCGGTGTGAGTGGCAAGTTACCTCCCAGCTGTCGCAGGTAGGCCAGCAGGTGGGCCATCAGTCCTCACCATCGTCGCCCCCCTCATCGTCTCCAGCCTCCGAATCACCCTTATCATCCTCATCACCCTCATCACCCTCATCGCTCTCGTCATCTTCGTCTTCGTCTTCATCATCCTCGTCGCTCTCGTCGTAGTCATCCTCCTCATCACTGTCTTCGTCGTCCATCTCCAGTTCCGCCATATCCTTTTCCAAGGCCTCAAGCATGGCCTGGACCTGTCCCTCAATAGCAGCCTCTAGTTCAATCTTGTACTCATCCAAGACCACCAGATCATAGCCACCAGGATGTCCCGTATCGGTCGGCTTGACTCGATACACCACTTGGTTGCAGACGTAGCTCTTGTTGAGCTTGCTGAGCGCGGTAGACCACTTTTGATGACGGAACAGCAGAGAGTACTGCCGACGCTCGGTGGGAGTTGGCGGAAGAGCCTCGTTGATGCGGAAGAACTTGGCGTGGAGGTGGACGCGGGTAGTGACGGTGGCTTGCTTGCCCTCGAATGGCAGCTCGAGGGTGGAGTCGGCCTCGGAAGCGGGTTGGATAAGCTCTTGAGATGGGACATCGTAGATGTGGAAGAGGAGGTCGTTCATGATGGTCTTGACGTTGGGCAGGTATGGCAGAACGCAGTCGCGGGGCACCACGGTTTGATCTACTACTTGTTAAGTATTTGCCGATTCGCAAGACTCGAGATGCCTACCCTCCGGATAAGAGCGATCGACTTCCCAGAGCCTCATCTCGAGGTTGGAGACATGGCGCAAGCAGCGATGGGCTCGAGGACCGTCGTCGAGGAGCAATTTTGGCAAGAAGCTGCTCTTTGGAAGTCCGATGCGTAAGGTGCTGTGGCGTCCGAGCTCATTCTCGTACTCTTCCTTGAATTGCTTGGAGACTAGCAGTGGGTTCGTGCTCGGGGCGCCGAAGAGGCTGGCCTCGACGAGAGTGCGAGCCCAGACGGGTAGGCGCTTTCCGCCGGCATCGAGGACAATATTGAACTTGACGTCTTTGCCGCCGACAAATCCGTAGACCTGAGAGGATGTGTCATTTCTTTGTCTCGAGTGTCTTTGTTAGGTCAATAGCTATGCTTACTCGGTCGCGCAACTCGCGCGGGAGACGAAAGAAAGGGGATGTCGCCATGTTTGGGCCTGTCTGGATTGGGGTGTCGAAAACAGGTGTGAGGAGGCGGAAGCAGATGTGGCGGGGATAGCTACTTAAAGTTCTTAGCGCGGTCGCATGTGACCCAATCGCTGAGTGAATTGCTGGTTCGGCCCGCGAAATCCATGGCGGCCCACGACGGCTCGCCCTGTGTGCGTAGTATGCGCATGAGTGAGACTCAGAGAGTGTTTTAAGAGTGTGTAAGACTTTTAGTACCATTTACTCTACAGAGTGTCGCATTCTCAACGCTCTCGAGATTTTCGGTCCTTGACCATACCCGTGATGGCTGGTGCTGCACCTTCTATTTGGTTGTCTCGTATTGAAGCCATGTTCTCCTCCGCTGTTCCTGAACCTCTGATGTGTGCCGTTCCTTCTGCTGCTGTGAGCAGCTAGCCCGATCATGTCCCAAATCGCCCTGCGTAGTGAGATTCCAGATTTTGCAGCAAGGCCTGCTCATCGAAGGAACCGGCTTCGAGCAACTCAAGTTTCAAGTCCCCGGTGTCGTTGGGTTCAGTTGGAAGGTTCACACGCCACGTGGCATAGTTGCTTTTCAAATACATGTGCAACATCCCCTGAACACGATTGTCCCCCTGAAGTAACCGTGTAATGGTAGGGTACTGATCGCGTTCTGCGGCAGGCGGTAGGTACGGATTGGGCAGACTGAACAGAGGAGTCGTATAGAGTAGGCCTTGCTGCACTGCAATGTTTCGATCTCCATACTGCAAGATGCTCTTCTGGAATGCGTCAATTGCAGGCCTCGGCAGATCTTGACCGTGGGAGATCAAGTGGCAGTCGTCGATGGTGGCGGATTCCAGGCTGCTCATGAACGGCAACAGAGCACGTAGGACCAAATTGCGGGCATCTGCAAAGCAGTCAGTAGGTCAAACCTATTATACAAAGGTCGGCTCTGCGAACCTTCTAGCGTTCCAGTGGAATCTTTCAGCCTGTGCTGTCGAAGTCTGATCGTCATCCTTGAGATAGAACGAATATGGTGATGGATGCGGTCGCCTTCTTCCAAATGGAACGTCCGATGCCACATTGAATTGGCTGGCTTCACCAAAGCGGACGAGTTAGACTGAGTCTCGCTCTCGTACTCTTTCTTGAATTGGCGAGACACGAGGATGAGGTTCGGCAGAGGCAGAGAGTGAACTGTCATGCGAAACGTCGTTGAGCCCCTGCTTTTGACACCAATTTGGAGACTCAAATTGAAGCTGACGTCTTTGCCACCAGCTTCAGCGTATATCTGCACAAGCGCCTAGTCAGCGCGACATCTCTCGTGCTTGTGGTGTAGCGGGCATGTATACCTGGTCGCGCAACTCGCGCGGGAGGCGGAAGAAGGGGAAGACCGCCATGGTCGATATCGGCGCTAGCGACCGCGCGACTCGGAGTGTAGGTTGTTGGCGTTTGTGTGGCTTCACGGAGGAAGCAGCGAGAAGGCGCACAAAATGGCAAACGGCACAACGGCACCAGCACGGCCCGCTGCCGAACAGGGGACCGTGCTTTCACATGTGATCGAGCGACTCGTTTGAGCTGCTAAGAGAAGACATCCTTCATGGCTCTCACTTTTCATACCTCCCCTTCAACACCCTCAGCTTACTCAAAAACGGATCCTTATCAATATACCCGCCCTTCAACCACCTCGCCTTCCCCACATCACCCGCTTCAAAGCCCCTCCTAGCATGCAATACCCTCGTATTATCGAACAAAACACACTCCCCAGGTTTCATCAACCGCTCATGCAAAGAGTCCGGGCGATGGAGCAAAGCGCTGAATTTCCTGGCGGCCGCGTGCCAACGATCTACTTTTTGATTCAAAGTCTCTCGAGAGGTTTTGGACGGATACGATGGCTGAGCAGACTGCTCTTGCAACGAGAATGGAGCGAGGAATGGTGGTCCCCAATTGATCTTCTCGAAGCAATCCTTCAGGGATATGTCGGGAAGAGGTGAGCCCTCGGCTTGCTTCTGTTTCCAGGCGGAAAAGTATTCTTTGACTGTAGGATAGATCGTGTCGCCAATCTTGAGAGGACGAAGCTCGAAGACGGTTTTGGTTGTGTGGTAGAGGTTGTCGTTCGGGTGATAGTATTGGTAGTTGACGGGAACAGAGGCGAGGGTGTTGAAAGCGTCCTGATCGGCTAAGTAGAGGTCCTCGGCGGATTTGAAGGCGTCTGCGAAGACGCTTGCTCCTCCAGAAGATGATGACTGGATGCAGTGGAGAAGCTGGACATGTGGCGGACTTTGGAAGTACAGCAGGTCGGTGTGGAAGCCGAGATCTGCGGAGGTGTACGCTGCATTGATGGCAGAGGGTACGGTGCGCACTGTAGATGTGTCAGTGAAGAGTCGCCACCACGATGATCAAGCCACCTACCATCCCAGGTATATCCATAGAACGTATCTTTCATGGGTCCCATGCGAGTTGCGATCTTCTCAAGAGCGTCCTCCAGATGGGGAATGTCCGTGATGAACACCAGTCCATGCGTACGTAGCTGCTTCATGACTTGATACACAGCCCAATCATCCGCCAGGTAGTCTTTGAAGGTAGTGTCTGGAGGCTTCTCGTCGGCAGCACCCCACAAGACTTGCCGATCAAGACGATTTTGAAAGGGGCCTGGAGCTGCGCCCGTCTCTTGAAGGCTTCGCAGAGTATTGAGGCTCAGTACTGTTTCGTGCGTTTCACTGAAGCCAGGGGCGTCGGAGTGCCATTTCAGTACGATTGCATCTGGAGTAGAAGAACATGACTCGACCGATCGGGCTTTGATGTTTGGAGGGATGTCGGCAGTGGAGTAGAGCTTTTGGTTCGTCGATTCGTGAACGCACGCCGGACATTGACACATGTCGCGAAGTAACAAGGCAGAGAAGTCAGCATTCCTGCCGTCGATGGGTAGGTTTACCCTGGAGGACATGTAGTCAGAAGGAGTTGCCGAATCGATCGAAGTAGCGGGTAGATGGATAGGTCGATGGTGTGGCTTCGTCAAGACGTTTCTCTGTTGTTTGATGCGAGGTAGCTGCGCGCAATTAGTGATAGCGCACGAAGGAGAACGAGGTCGTTCAATACCGTTGCTCGCCCTGCTCGAGGGATGCTCTCGTGGAGGCTGGTCAGAGAACTTGCCTGCTTTCTTATGCATGACTGTATGCTCGACTTGCTCCATCCATGGCAGGGATTGGATTTTGAGGCAGCGCCTCGCACGAGTCCGAGGAATGGATACATGGTGAACGTTGGGCTGATGAATGCTGTTAGCTCCATCGTTCTGAGCCATTATATGCCTTGAAGCTGCCACATCGCTATCCACGTCGAATGAAATGGCCAAGGTGTCGCTAAGGTACTCCTCGTACTAAGCTTCTCAAAGGGGAAAGGGAGTACCGCTAGCGCGTCCCTCTCGAGCTTGTGTGGAAGATATCTTACTTTTTGCCTGCTAGGAGTTAGCATTGTGACATCGCACCGTAGGCATTTTCCTGCTTATTAGATGCGCATCTACTCCGCCATCTCTCATCTCCAGTCTTGAGCACCAAACCACCATGGCACCTCACGCAATGGTCAGCCTAAACAACGAGCGAACCGTGCCTTTTCGGCTGGTCGAAGCGGTCAAAGGCACAATGAAGGACGAGAAGAGCAAGACACCTCTCGAATTGATCTCACAAGGAGTATGCCTTCCAGGCATTCCACGCCATCCGACGTTCGCAGCGCAGAGGCAGTGGCTGCTCGAGAGAATGGCACTCGCGTTTCGAAGTTTCGCAAGGAAGGGATACACAGATGGAATGGCTGGACATATCTCTGTCCGAGATCCTGAGAATCCGCACACGTTCTGGACTGTAAGTGTGGTTGGGGCTGGGTTCATGGGTACTGCGCAATGCTGACGATGGCAGAATCCGTTGGCAAGGCACTTCGCCCTGCTGAAGGCTAGCGACATGATCCTTGTGGACTACTCTGGCAGGCCGATTGGAGGTAAGGCCATTGGCCCATTCAGAGAACAAAGGAGGTAACTGAGGCTGCCAGGCAACATGAGTCGCCCAGCGAACGCCGCTGGCTTTCTGATCCACAGTGCTGTCCATAAGGCTCGGCCTGATGTGATTGCCGCTTGTCACACCCACAGCCCATATGGAATGGCCTGGAGCAGCTTCGCGCGTCCACTGGAGATGCTGAATCAAGACATTGCGTACTTGTATGGTGATGCTCAGGCAGTGTATCAGGTAAATCGGATTCGGCGTGAAGACAGCGACTCCTCTCTGCGCCAATGCGTTGCTAACATGGATCGCAGGACTTCGGCGGTGTCGTGCTGACCGACGAAGAAGGGGAGAACATCGCTGCGGCCCTTGGTACGTCGAGCTCCGCGGGACTGTGAGCAATGGCTGATGCTAACGATCCTGGGCAGGCCCAAAAGGCAAAGCAATGATGCTACGCAATCATGGCCTGTTCACCGTTGGCACGACGGTCGAGGAAGCATCCTTCTTGATGAACCTGATGGAGAGAGCGTGCCAGTGCCAACTCCTGGCCGAGGCCGCAGCGGCGAATGGTGTTCCCAAGGTCTTTGTGCCAGATGAGAGTGCAAAATATACGTTTGAGAACTCCAGCGATACGGAAACATTGTATTGGGAGGGGTATCCAGATCTCGAGTATGAGGTGGTGGTAAGTGGAGGGGAGCATAAGCAGTGACGAGGGCGTTGGAAAGGAGGAGGCGCTTATTGCCGTGGATCTAGCCTATTCAAGATGCCATACGAAATATTCTTGAAATTAATGTAATTGCTCCTCGCCTATCTCAACGCCTTTCACAACGTCACCTCGCTCTCCCACCACAACAATTTCCGAAATGCAAGACACTGAGAATGCAGGAGCCATCACGAGCCCTTGCCGTGCAAGGCAGACTCGCACCCAACGAGGAAAATCCCGTCGTGGATGTCGGACGTGCAAGACTCGAAGGGTAGGTGGCGATGCCATCGATCGCCGCTTGAGTCTCTAACTCTGAAAGGTCAAATGTGATGAGCGACCAAATGAATGTGGCAATTGTTCGCGGCAAGGTCTTATATGTCCGGGATACGCCCAAGCGTTGCGATGGTCCACGAAGTACGAGCGATTGCGTCCTGGCCAAGACCGCACTGGGGCAAATGGGAGTACACAGACCACTGGACAAACCGAAGGTGCAATCGACGATAATCCTTTCACGAGTAAGTTGGACATGCGAACAATATGTTTATCTGAGTCTCATGCTGTCCCAGACGAATCTATGAGCTTGGACCTCAGCGCTCCTGGTGATTTGCCCGCCCAGATTCCTGATGCCTGGCTCAGTCTTCTTGTCGAAAGCAACATTGCATCCGACAGTGTGCTGGACTACACTCCAGGCTGCTGGGATCTGGATTGGCTTGCTCCAGCTCAGGACGAGATCCGACATGAGACGAACTGCTTGGACTTGGCGGGCCAAGGCGTAGCAGTAAATCAGCATCGACTATCCGAACTTCAACGAAGGTCAAGCTCCGCGTCGACCACTATTCCCCGGAATATACTAGACGTTTCGACGACCTTGATCGAATTCTGGTTCGCGCAAGTATGTCCCATGTGGTCCTCGTTTGATTCGACCACAAATTACAACCGCGAAGTGCCATCCAAGACCTGGTCGACATCCGAAGCCGTCTTCTGTACTCTGCAAAGCATGTCTGCGGCGTACCTTGCAAAGACGGTGCCTCAACTCAAGGCCAGACTCCCTTCACTAGCTAAGCAGGCCAACACAGCGATCAAGAATGCCATTCAAAGTACAAGGGCATCCAGCAAACCCAAGGTCACCGCAGAACTCGTCTTCGCTGTACTTGGGATGGGCACTTCTACACATTGGACAGGCTCGGGCACAGACTGGACGTGGTATGACGAAGCTCAAGAACTAGTGCATCGCTGGGGATCAAGCCTAACGCAGTCCGATTTCGTGTTGCATTCATACTTCAAACACGCCTTGGTATACTGGAGAATGCTTATGTCCACGGCCAATCCTGAGTTTAAGAACGACAACCTGGAGTTGAGGCGTACCAAGGCTCGAGACGTACTGCGCTCGGCAATGCAACTCAACGACCACAACGGACCAGCAGGTCAAGCTCTTCTTCCTGAGATGTATCGATCTAAAGAAGGGACAAGACCTAGCTCCTGGTGTGGAGCATCAGCTGAAGTCATTGATTTGTTCGGACAAGTGATCTCTCTGTGCCGTGCAGCACGAGCTCGGCGAAGGAACCCGGGAGTTATGGACACTGATACCGCCTGCGAAGTACTTTGCAATGCCAAGCTGGCTCGAGAGCTTCAGGCTGAACTCGAAGCCATTGATCTGCATGGCACGCTATCCATGGATGCACTGCAGGGCTTCCCGGTGCTCACGTGGGATGAGAGTACTCCAATCTCTCATTTGGTCAACACCGCCGAGGCGTATCGGCTTGCTGCGCTACTGCAGCTTTATCTTACCTTCGACGACCTCGAGATACGGTCGACATCTGATGACCACCACATAGCATTGTTGGCAACTCCGACTACAGATGAGAGGGGGTCTCGGTCCCGAAAGCTCATTGCTTTGGCCAACAAAATCACTTCTATACTTGAGACAATACCGCCGGAATCATGCTCGAGATCAATCCACCCGATGCTATACCTTTCCGCTGCTGCAGGCCTCAGATTCGAAGCGGATTCAACACTGGAACCGCAAGACTCAGAAGCAGTGGGAACCAGCCTTGAGCAGCCAGCAACGCCTTCTATCGATCCAACGCTGCTACTGCGGGGGTCAGGCACTTCTGAGCTTGTTACAAATGAGTTAGAAGGCTCCCGGCTGGAGCAAATATCTATCACTTCTTCCACGCTTGCCATCGCCAATGCTAGACGCTTCATTAGCCTGCGGATGAGCATCCTCCAACACTCACTTCCATCTCGTCCACTGGAAACTCTGTCGGAGCTAGTTAATGCGATATGGGCAAAGTATGACAACGAGACGGGCGCTGGAGTAAATGATACCCACTGGCTTGATGTGATGGATGATTCTGGATTGCAGACACTTTTCAAATGACCATATAATTGACATTCCCGCATAGCATGCTCAGCATGAACTTCCAAGGTCGTAGAATGCAGTCTCTATGCCGGCTCGGTTCACTCTGCTGCTGGACCACCTTGTGTTCCATTGCCACTTCCAACTGATGTCTCCTGTGATGAGAGCCAAGGCAGCCGCAGGAAACGGTCCGCCACGGCCTCCGAAAAATCCATCAGAGCGTCGATGGTGAAGTCACCAGCACTCTCAAAATCGAGAGCCATTCCCCAGGCTGAGCCTTCGCCAGGCGACGGTGTCACTTCGTAGATGGCGTAGTTTGAAGCGTCGCGGAACATATCGTTGACCATCAACTGCCAGTCCACTTGGGCGAGGCTCGGGTAGCGTTCACGATCGGCATCACTCATCTGCCACGAGGGAAACGCTGACACCAGAGAGGTCCTTACGAAAACGCGGGTCTTGCAGAAGATGATCCAGGGACCGAGCGGTGATGGGAAACTTGTTGACCTGAAACCATTGCGAAGCGAAATTGGCATGGGCGCTTCCAGATTGAAATCAATCTTGGCCACCTCGTAGATGGAGTCGTACGTGATGCTGTTCAAGCGCTTCATGACTGGGCCGAGATAGCGCGAGGCCACTTGGCGGTACTCGCCTACCACTTTTCAGTACGATCTCTCATCTAAGGTGATTTGTGCCGGACTGACCTTCCAGCTGAGTGCTGTAAGTGTGCCAGAACCTGAACTCTAGCTTCTGAATGTAGCTAAAGCAAAGCGAGGCTTTTTGGTCGCTTTCCAGACTGTAGACCCGCTGCTTCTTTTTGGGTTTCTGGTGGTCCGCATGGCGGACTTCTTTCAACATTGACATGTCCATGTGTGGACGTTGGATTCGCAGGGTCACGTGTTTCCAGTCCTCCTCTTCGTACTCTTGCTTGAATTGGTGCGACACCAGCAAGAAGTTCAATCTCGGCATTGAGTTGACCACAGCTTCGAAGACGGTGTCATGATACGGCTGGTAACGGCCGAGTGGAAGGCAATCGATGCATCGGAAATGGAAAGTGACTCTCGTACCTCCAGCCTCTGCGTAGATCTGTCTGCGCCTTTAGCAAACTTATACTGAACTCTGTGCTGGGGCACTTACTCGATCGCGCAGCTCACGAGGAAGGCGGAAGAATGGCGACGTGGGACTGTCTGCCGCCATCATGGATAACGGCGCTATGCTTTGGGTTGGTCCGGATTTGTGTTGTCTAGGGCAGATGGAGGCGGGAGTTGTCGGTTGTTTGAAGTTTGGAAGCTGCGTCTCCAAGCTTGACGCTAGCAGGAACAAGGATCTGCGACTGCCATGTGATGCTTTGAGAAGGGAAAGAGCAGACGGTGTTGGAACTGAAAACTGAAGGAACACATCATGCAATGTAAAGCAATACCGACCAACACAAAGCACAGCCTTCGGTCCATTCTCGACTGACAAGTAGCCGGCGATGACCGCTTATGTCGCCCCGAGCCAGTTTCTGCCATCTGAGTATCCTCCATACGGTTCTCTTCCGATTCCATCCATGAGGGAAGGGGTCAATTCATGCCGTTTGATGCAACAGAAGGAGCGAGGAAAGAGAGGGAAATTATGCAATTCATTGTCACTCAACAAACCCGGACTCGACGATGGAATCTCATTCGGCCTTCGGTCTCGCCCAAAGTGCCGCCATATGAGCTAGTCGCCCTCGTCTTCTATCTTCGATTCTTGTGCTTCTCGAATCTTCAAGCCTGCTTCAAACAATTCCAAGTTCAAGTTCGAGTTGGATCTCATTCTCGATGGTCTCCATGGCATCCTCAAGTGTGAAGTCGTAGGCGTGGAACACCGCAGACTCTACCCTTGCCGTCTCATCCTCTTCTCCGGAAAGTGTTGCCTCGAACACAATTCGGTTCTTGTGGTAATCCTGGATACGATTGCTGTATCCGCCGTAAGGGAGGGAAAAGAGTTCTGGGTACCGCTGAAGCTCTTTGGCGGTCGGCGTAAAGGGCCGAACAAGGGAAGCCAATGGAGACGAGAGGAAGACGCGGTTGGTGACTGGAATGGTGCCTTCATACGTTCTGGCCACCGATCCTCTGGCATTGAGGATGACCTTGAGATTGTCTGAAGCTGCTTGACCAGCGACATCTGAATACAGATTGAAGTCATTCAACGGGAGGAGCAAGTCTTGGGTGACAGTCTTGAGGCCTGTCATGTATGGGCATAGTAAGTTTTTGAAGTAGTCGTACGTACCTTTGAATTGTCAGTTCGCGGATCCGAGTCTTTCGATAGGCCAAAGAAACTCACTGGGTGCGCAGCATTCTCTGAATTTCCAGAGTCTTAGTTCAAGTCTGGTCACTTGACGAAGAGCGTGGTGGAGCTTGGTTTCTGGGCCGAGGAAGATTTCTGGCGCAATGTGCGCTTGTCCTGGACTCAGAGCACGAAGGACCATTCGACCACGGTTCGCCTTTTTGTACTCTTCCCCGAAGGCACGAGAGACGACCAAACAATTCGTATCGAGCATGGAGAAGATCTCAGCACTCACAGGGAATGTGACGCTAAGTATGTCCTCATCTTCTGGCTCACTTTCCTGGACACGAATAGTGAACCTGGCATCTTTTCCACCGACTTCGGCGTAGATCTGAGGATTATCAGCACATATTCTCTTGCCTCGCCGCGTACTTCGGCTGCCTACCTGATCGCGCAATTCGCGCGGCAAGCGGAAGAAGGGGGATGATGCCATTCTCGAGGCTGAGAGGTGACAATGTCTTCAGTCGGAGACGCGGTCGGTCGGATCGCACGTGTCGCAAAAGGGCTGCGACTGCGAGAGTTGTGGGGCGGGTGTCGAGAGGACTACCGATGTTGTCGAGGGTGTGACTATCGGTGAGGTCGTAGAGACTGCTTGTCTGAATAAGTGGTTCGTGAGTTAACTTAAAGCCGCGCTGCTTTAAGCGGCAGGTAAATTTGCCCGCCGCTAGTGACTTTAGCGTGAACGCTGTTACGGAAAGCAAGTGAATATTCAAGAGTTGTAAAATCTTGCCAGATGCCGTCATAAAACCTCGAGCTTAAAGTTTCTGCACCTTCACATCTTCTATGCCCTTTGTCCTTGACCCTCGACGTCACGAACTTCAACACAACACACCGCAGTCAACACACGGCAGGCACATCAAGGACCGCTCACTCTCGCCGCGCATAATGGCGACTCCTCCGTCTCCATTCTTTCGGCTGCCGCGCGAACTGCGCGACAAGGTACGTCTAATGCGGCGCTCTCGCCCTCTTCATCCCCATCTCCAGTGCCCGATCGTCTACTAAAGGTCACTACAGATCTACGCAGAGGTCGGGGGTGACGATGTCGCCCTCAATACCTACCCTCCTACCAGCCTTGACAAGGCCAGAAAATACGGCCTCAACTATGCAACCGAGGAGAAGTTACGAAAGCGCCTTTCCACACCTATTCAAATCCTTTCGTATCCGTCGACATCCCCTAAACTCGTCTCCCGACAGTTTGGAGACGAGTACGAGACGGAGATTCGTCGGCATGGGGTGCTGCGGATCTACAGTATGCCGACCGAGTCCGAAGTACCAGATCAGCTATTGGAGGTCGGAACGCATCTGGCGAGATGTTTGAAGTGGATCCCAGCCCTCGAGATGAGGCTGTGGAGCGAGAGCACGGGACGTTGTATGGATGCTTGTAAGTTTGACTGCCCTGATTGTTTGCATCGAGGTCTATGCTGACCTTACGAAGATGAGCACAGGATCGTGCGAAAAGTCTTTTTGCCATACATGCCGAATGTCAAGAACATCACGGACTACCTGCTCTTCCCTGTCGATGACCTCGACTCGGCCATGGCGGCCACCACATCACAGCGTCTGAACGAGGTCTACGACGATGCACAAGATCTGAAAGACAAAGCCGAGGACGACACCAACGACGCAAAGAGTATCAAGCTGAGCCCCCGGGTCTACCTCTCGGCTCGCCTCGTTTGCATGTCGAGGGCTTATCAGCCCACGAGCGCTGATCACGAGCGATTCCCTCTGCTCCATACTTATGTTCCATGGGATCGCATCAAGTTATCCAACAACGAGCACCCTTCCAATCGCATCATATTTCTTGCAATGCCAGACGAGGCCGGAAACTTCGACTTTCAAGTGGACCAAGCGTATGCTGAGACCGTTTTCGATTTCGAGGAGATCATGACGGGGTACGAGGATGGCCTTCGGAAGCGGATAGCCCGCAGATGAGAGGACTTGGTCTTCCAATTTCCGGGCAGGGCTTTGTTAGGATACTTCGGCGAGCGACTGAATGGGTTTGAGGGCATCGTAGGCAAAGGTGCACATATCGGCGAAAACGGTCCATTGCGCGGCTAGACTTCATAGTTAGCAGGAAGCAAAGACTCTACATCGCACTTTCTCAGACCATGTTACACTTAAATCAGTATCTCCATCTTTTCACGGATTGTTTTTGTCTCATTTTGCGACCGAATGTGATCTGACGAGTCGCTCCTTCCTTCTTCGCATGTGATGCGCTGATCCTTGTCACGCTAGCGACGCCACGTCTTTCCAGCTTCTCGTTTGCTCTCTCGACCTTCTTCCTTCGCACAACATCGTCCAGCGCCAACAACAGTCAAAGACATGGGCGTGTTCCAATTTTTTCGTCTCCCGCGCGAGCCGCGTGACCGGGTACGTGCTCCAATAGGAAGACCTTCAAAATCTTTGCTGACCACATGTGCGAGTAACAGATTTACGCCGAATGCGAAGAACGGCCGGACTGGTTCTACTTTGAATTCCAGGTTGAGAGACCAAAGCCGGCCAGCCTTACGACAGACGACAGCAGCGACGACGACAAGAGCACAGTGAGCACTCGGATTGACACTTTCACTGCTAAGGCAACGGTCTTCGGAGCGCCGCTTCCGAACCTGCTCCTGGTATCGCGAACCTTCAAGCATGAGTACGAGAGTGAGATACGGCGCAGTATGGTACTCGACGTAGATCAAGTGCATTCCGAAGAGGATGAGCTTTTCATGAGAGTGGATGAATTGAAAAAAGATGGAAAGCTTCACAACTGCTTTCGATGGATTTCCACGCTCAATATTGGGTTCTGGGGCAAGAACAACGGGACATATCCAGATCTTGGTAAGTTTGGGAAAGGATTGTATGCCGGAGCGTTGGCTGAAATATTGGCAGAGGAATACGAGAAAGTGCAGGAGCTTCTTGTCCCGTTCATGGCCAGTCTCAAGAGCATTACACACGAATATGTCTTCAACTTGTTTGGACAATTCGCAGATGACGACGAAGAGGCTTCCGGCATACTCAAGACTATCTTCGGGGCCAATGACCGACGGCTACCCACAGATGCCGGACCTGTCCCGGTCAAGAGTCGTACTTATCTGCGATCGCGGCAGTTGTGTGTCTCAAGGTCGCTGGAGCCTGCCCCCGAGAACCTCTGGCGTTACCGTACTTGGTCCGACGACTACGGATATGATGATAGCACCAGTATGCACAGACACATGGTGCAGTGGCACAAGAGCAACGAGATCGTATTCCTCGCCACACCATCGACCGACCAGGATCAAGTCTGGGGCTTGGACTTGTCTGTGCACTATTCCAGTGCTATAGACATCGATCAGATTGTTGATGATGCTGAGAATGAGTACTACCGTATGCTGCATGAAGACCTGCGCGATTACTAGGGCGATCACGGCGATGGAGTGAATGACGGATTCGGTGGTGAAGGCAGGCCAGGCAAACGTCTGGCAATACCATGGGAGAGGATCGGAGGTCAGAGAGGTTGAGGGTTGCGAGAGAAACAGCACTGGCTCATGGTTCCGGACAGCGAATGTATAATGGTACAAATTGTTGGGTTCAAACCCATCTGCTGGTGATTGTTTGAGCAAATGAACATGCTTTTATTACATCATCGCTTTGAGCTCTACTTCTTCTCCTATCTGACTGTTATCTCGTCGTCTGTGGGCTCTGCAAAGGTGACCCAAGGTTTAATTTCATGAGAGACTGCTCCTCCTTCAATGGCTTGCTCGAGCAGTCTCTTCACGCTCGCGAAAGCCTCGTGTTCTATCCAGACGCCGCATCGCCCAATCTCCTCCATCTACCATCACTTTCTCATAATCGGAACGCACGTCACCATGGCTAGTGGCCAAAGTCTCCACCATCATCCGATGGGACCACTCGGTGCCAGATCCTATAGCTCTGGTGTAGTCTCCATGAAGCCCATCATCTCTCGCACGTTCCCCTCCCACTCCGTCATCATCCCATCATAGTCGAAGGTCTTGTCGCGATCAATGTTCAGCGTGGTAAGATCGAAGCATCCGTCATCCGTAGGCGTCGCCCGGTACAAGATATTGTTCATGTGACTCGTGCGTACACCACTCAAGACAGTCTCCCACATACCCGTCTCATGCATCAAGGGGTACTTCTCGTGGTCAGAGTCGGTGGGTTCGTATGACTTCGACATTGAGACCAGGGGCGCCTGGAAGTGGATGCGGACGTTGAAAGGGATAGGCTCGTCACCGGGCTCTACGTCCTTTCGAAGGTCGGGGATGGAGTGCTTCTTGAGGGCGGAAGCCACTTGGTCGGAGGTCATGGCAGCTTGGGCTGATTCGAGGTCGTCGATGATGAAGACGAGGTCATCGGTCACGCATTTAATGCTGTCCATGTACGGTAGGATGAGCTTGTGGATTTTCTCGTTGGCTGCTGTCAATTTCCATGGTCAGTAACAATGCCATAATTCAAACAGCAGATCTGCACGACACGAACCAGTGGCAGCCTTATCGCGACTGTCTAGGCCCCAAAACCGAACCTCGAGTCTCGGAATCACACTCAAGCACTTGTGAAGCCTGGTCTGATCCTGGAGCAGCTGCGTCGGCACCTTGCTTTTGTCTTCGTCGAGCGGACGGAGGACTCGAGCGACGGAGTGACGTCGTATTTCTTTCCCATATTCCTCCTTGAAGACTCGAGACACGACGAGACAGGACGTCAGCGGGTATGAGCGAATCCTCAATCCAAGCGAGGGGTGAGTTGGCCTGTCCTCTTGGTGGTTACGAGGAGTGTTTGATCGCCTGGGGCGAAAGCCGAGATTGAACATGACAGTCTGCCCACCGACCTCCTCGTAAATCTGCAGAATGGTCAGCGATACCTCGATGTGTCTTCAATGGGGAAGATTTGTATGTACCCGATCGCGAAGCTCGCGCGGCAGCCGAAAGAAGGGAGAGGTCGCCATGGCGAGGGCGCTGTGTACTCCGGTTGATGAGTGTGTAGTCGCAAAGTGTGTCGCCGCAGGTTGCGAAGTCGCAACCGTGACTTCCGAAAAGAAGAGCGCAACAAAAGGCGCTAGCGAACGGGCACTCCCGTGCAGGGATCAAGGATCAGGAAATTTCACATGTGACGATGTCTAGTCGTTTGCAGTGGCATGTGAAGAATCGAAACCCCGAAAATCACCCATTAGCGCCTGCCCCGAGCCAGCCAATCGGCTTCTCGTTGCCGAAATCAAGGGCGTGGGTGAAGAAGTGTTTGAGTGACGGCACACGTTTGCCCGGGTTCTATCAGCGAGATCGTCTGAAGTGGAGAGGATGGAGCTTGGGCTTCGTACTTTCGGGACCCTTCGTAGGACATATTCATGTTTCATGCCACTCATAACTACACCATTACCCAAGCCCTCCGCTCTAAAACTTCCTCCTTACTTCCATGTTTTTTCCTACGATCTGTTCGAAGCGCTGCAGCCGCCCGCTAGGAAGCTCGCTGGGGGTTATCATAGAATTCGGGGTACCACATGTCTCATTGCCTAGCTACAATCTCCTCACCGTCTCCCCAAAAGCTCCCGAAAGGAATCTTCAGCCTCCATCATAACGCCCTCGCAATCAAACACAGTCTCCCGGAACTCCTCGATAGCTTCAAGATCAAAGCCATCATGTCCATCCGGCGCCGCCCGATAGATGATGCGGTTTGACGGATGATTCTGTATTGCGCTCCTCATATGTTGTGGTGGAAGTTGTTGATGAAGCAAGGGAAATCGGTTACGATCAGCAGGTGTCGGTCGGTACGTCCGCGAAGCGCTGGCGAGGGGCGCGGAGAAGAAGACGTGGGTTGTGATGGGAACTTTGCGGTCGATTGTCAATTTCGTGTAGGGCTCCTGGTAGGCGGAGGTCACTCGTTCGGAAGCAAGAGCGGCTTTGGCAGAGTCGAGGTCGTGGATCCGAAACAGAACGTGGTCCTCTATGTTCTTGATATTGTCCAGTCCCGAGAACCAGAGCCAGTGAAGTTTCTCGAAAATCCCTTGTTTTCACTGTTAGTCATCGCACTGCCGCTTTAAAAATTGCAAATGGAACGTACTCTTATCCCTGGAAGCATTGCAAACCGTATTCCACAGCCGAACCTCCAGTCTTGAACTCATCCTCAAGCAACAAGATATCTGACGAGGCATTTTGTTGTCCTTACTCCAACGAAACGTCGGCGCCTCACTGTCGGGCTCGGGGAGCAGGACTCGAGCGATCGAGTGCCGGGTGATCTCGGCCTCGTACTCGGCCTTGAAAGACCTGGAGACGAGCAGGCAGGGCGTCAGTGGGTACGACCACACTTTGACGCCGATGCGGCGGTCTTTCTGCGTAAGGCGGTCGGAGTCGGATCCTGGTTGAGTATGCTCAGGTTTGGGCCACTGGAGGTTGCATTCGATGTGCTGTCCGCCGATCTCTTCGTAGATCTGGGAACATGTTAGTAGAATTTCTAGTAGCTTCAAGAAATTGGGACCTACGCGGTCGCGAAGCTCTCGCGGGAGGCGGAAGAATGGGAATGGCTTCTGTGCCGGCGGCTCGGGATTGGATGAGAAGAGATGTGGCAGCGCAAGCTGTTCGATGGCGTGCCGTTGAACAGCAAAATGTCGCAGCAGCATCATGGCAGACGCAGCAACGGCAAAGGACCCGTTGGAGTTAGTGTCGCGGATTGCGGTGTCGAAGAGATGTTGAATATGCTTTCTGAAAAGAAGAGCGCATCAAACGGCGCTAGGGAACGGACGCTCCCGTGCAGGGGTCCAGGATGCGCGGCATTCACATGCAAGTGCGGGATGCGAGTGAATGGAAAGTCCATCGCTTCGAAGCCAAATATGAGAATGGACTATCACACGTTTAGTATTCTCATAACTCATACTCATATCTCATACCACTCATATCCAAACCACCTGTTACCCAACCCAACCCACCCTCATTACTTCCAAACCTGCCACCTCTTCTTCTCCCCTCCAGTATTACTCCTCCTCAACAGACCAGCAACGCCACCACCTTCCCTGCCCGCATCCATACTCTTCCTCCCACCAGCACCACCATCTCCAATCCCAAAGAACCTCTCCGCCTTACTCCCTCTCCTCACCGGTGCAGGAGGTTTATTACCCCTGGGCTCCACTTCCTCCTCATCGTAATCGCTGTACTCCTCGCTCGGCGTGAGACTGCCTTCGCTATCGTATCCTGCGCCGTCGTAGCCTTGAGTCTGGCGAGGGGGTGATTTAGTGTGTGCGGGTGCAGGGGCGCTGGCGCGGCGGTAGCCGGATTGCGGGTAGGGGTTGTTGTTCGCTGAGGGCGGTGGTGGATTAGTTCGTAATTGCTGGGTTGTGTACTTTCGCTGTGTTTGTCCGCCTGGGTACTGCTGCTGTTGTTGATGCTGGTGGATACCAATCGGTGGCGAGCTCAAGTTGTAGCCTTTGCTGTAGGCGTTAGTTGGCGCCGAGCCATTCGAACGGATCTCGCGTGGCGTTGCGTCCTTCAAGCTGATGGGACTGCCTCCATTTTTCCCGCCTTGGAATTGCGGTGCACCGCGACCAGTGCTCGTCAAGCCCATGGCATTTGCAGCCGTGTTGCGTTCCGTCGTAGAGTCGAATCTATCGACCGAAGGCCGCTCTTCGAAGCTGGGCGACCTGCTCCTGCTACCTTCGCTGCCTGTCCAAGATCGATCCTCAGCTGGGGTCTCTCGCTTGCGGTTCCATTTGAGCCGCTGCATCAGACTGGCTCTGTGGCTGCTGAAGCGTGCGGTGTTCACGTCACCCGTGCCCTCGTACCACAAAGCGGGCACGAGCAAGCGATACGGCACCGTAGTTCCGGTAGGATTATGCTGATCGACTTCCATGCATAGTGAGATGTCCAGTCCACCTTCAAGGTCGATGTGTCCAGGTTCCCGCCCATCCAAGTTGTTCTCAGCATCAAATTTGGCTGCAGCTTTCCTCGCCTCCTTGACAGAGAGATTCGTTGGCCGGCGATGAAAGGAGGGCCTCCTCTCAGGCATCTCAGGTTGAAAGTAACCGTTTGAACCACGCTCGTTGAGGCTGTTAGTCCTTCTCGGCGGCGGGCCTTGATCTTGCGCATTGTACGGCTTGACATGCTCAGGTGCCAAAGAGACCGGCGGGTTGCGACTCTTAGACGAACCCGACAATCGACGGACAAGATTCACTGGCCCACGAGTCAGACTCATAGTTCGCTTCATGCTGCCAGGTGGGAATCTTCGATCTTTCTCGTCATCGGCGTTTCTGTCAGCGCCGAAGGTAGCAGATGCTGGTGTGCCAGGCTCCTGCCTGTCTTCAACAGGCGAGTTGGGTCGCGTTGATCCTGGAACATACTCTCTGATCACACAGAAGTTCCGTCTCGGCAGCAGATGATTGTTGTTCCTTCGACTGCCGTCCACATCATGGCTGAACATCGGAATCATGTCCTCATCTGTCTCAGCATCCAAGTGGTGCACCTTGTTCCTTCGATTCAAAACATCGGCCATCATCGTCGGCGGAGGTGTGTTGACGATCGCAGACGAGATGACGTTTGGCATGTACCGATGATCCTTGTCCTTCGCAATGCCCAGCTTCTTCGCACTGTAGAACTGGCCAATGGCGCCAAGATGGACATCTCCTCCAAGGATCGTGATACGCACGCTCTTCTCAGCAGCCAGCTCTTGCAATTCCTGAATGAACCAGTTGCGCTCTGCTTTGTGATGCTTCGCAGTCCAGTGGTCATCGAGATCATCCAGAATCTCCACTCCACCATCAAACTTGTTGACAAACCCACCAAGCATTCCAGTCCGTCCAATGGCCTTGATAGGGTCCATCATTCTGCTGGTCAAGATGTTCTCCAAGAAGTTCAATCGAGGATAGGCTATGGGAACGCCTAGCAGCACGATGAGATGCTTGGTCTCGCCTTGAACGATCTCAGTTCGGCAGCGATTGAAGACAGCATCATATGTTGCCTGCGACAGAATCTCATCGCGCATGCGCTCGGTTCGACAGTCTAGACCAAGGAACTTCACGTTATTTCCAAGAGACATGAACAAGTTCCTACTGAGCTCGTTGATGTACGGTCCGGGGCTCTTTCCAAGAAGCCAGCTGGGCTCATGCTTGTCCGTCTCAGCGGCCAAGCTCTGATGCTGGAAGAGCATGTAGTACTTGAAAGCTACCGCGCCAAGACCGGTGAAGACGTTCGTGCTCATGAAGTGGTGTGGGTAGCTGCCATAGCCGTCGATGATGTCGTGATCGTCCCAAATGTTGACCATCGGAATCTGAGAGTTGGCCATGCTGAACAGACCCTGCGAGAACCACATTGCGTATCGATCGAGGTAGAACTGTTCGAGCTCTTCCTGCATTTCCGGGGAGAAGTCAGCGCCGTGCTTGTGATCGGGGTTCTTAGTCTGCAGCCACTCGCGGAAAAGTTCTGTGTCCCTCATCGCGGCATCATTGTACACCTGGTCGCCGCCCCCGATCATGACATGGAAAGGACGTGCCTGGTGCCGATTGAGCACGTCGCGCCACAGTGGATCCGGTCCTGAGAAATTTTTAGAATCCACAGACAGGGAGAAGCCGTTGCAAGAGTGGAACATGATGTTCATCGTCTCGCCCCGTGCGGGTACCCAGAATCCGATGGCAGGTCCTCTATTGATCCGGTACGCAACGCGCTGCTGCGTAGAAGCCAATTCAACTTCGATATTGAACCGCCAGAAGGTGAAGCCTTGCTCGGTGTGAAGACGGACAGCCTTCACGTCACGATACTTCCCAAGGCGCTCGCCATCACGCTTCTTGATGCGAGATTTGTCTTGGAAAGTGATGTGCTGACTCTGACGGCCATCTGGTCCAACGGAGGACTGTGGGCCTAGCACTGGAGTCCTCGTGGCCGAATATAGGCCTTGATTGTTCTCCTGACGACTAAGATCGACGTCGCCGTCGATATCGTGGACAGGTCGCACGTACAAGGCCCGCCCGGTACGTGACAGCTTCACCTGGCCTGCTACAGGATCCTCAACCTCCGGAGGCAGCTCTTGTGCGTCTTGACGGGGAGCTGCGGCCTGGTGCAGATCCATAGGCTGCGCGAACAGTCGCAGAACCGGCGAGACAGACAGGTCTGATGAATCGTCTTCGGTGACAATCATCACGCTGCCTCTCCAAACTTGTCGCTCTTGCGCTGCGCTAGAGCGTCTATCTCGTGATGGCTGGGCGACCTCCTTGCGAATGCCGGTGTAACGGAGTAGAGGTCCGCACTTTAAATACAATGGAGGCTGAAAGGCCATTGATTTCTCTTCGTATGGGCCGTCCAACTGCGCAAGGTTCGGTGGAGCTTGCCTAGAGCCGGTCGAGCTGGATCGTCGTGGTTTCTCCCACCAAGCGCCGTCCGCACCGGTATCGTTTCTAGCAGCTCCGACTGTGGCCTGCTCAACGTCGAGATCCTCGATTGTGAGTCTTGCGGTCTTGGCTTGACGCCAGTCCTCAAGTGGTCTACTTGATGGTTGATAGCTTCGAGCTTCTTGGCCGTGTCGATGGAACATGTCGCTGAAATGGTGATGCTTGTCCCTGGCACCAGTCTGAACAGGGATTTGGTCATCGTTGAAACTGACCTTTTCCCTTGCCTGCTGACCAGCAGCAGTCTGGGGCGGTATCGAGTATTTGACAGGATTTCCTGACGGATTCTGAACCTGCTGTGGTGGGATCGGATCTGGTTGGAGGTAGACTTGGGCTGCGTCTCGATCTGGCTTGCTCCCTGCCATTCCGCCAGTGCGTGCGGTCTGGAGGCTCTTTCTGGCGCCATACTCCCCAGAAAGTGGAGATCGTTTTTGAAGCTTCTTGCTGTCACTCCTGCCAACCCCAAGCCCATTCCTATCGCTTTCTCGTGAGACTGGGGAGACTGGAGAGCCTGCTGCAGAGTCTTGCATGGAGGCTTTCCGACGTTCGTATGCGAGTTTGCCCCTCTCAGCGGCCCCATCGTACGGCGACATGGGCACACCTGAGAATGCAGCCGATGCAGCTCCAGCAAAGCCAGCATCCCGCGCACGATGGCGATACTTGCCGCTCTGAGATCTGCCCAATTCTGCTGAGCCTCGTGGAGCGCTGCCCGTGCTCGTTTCGCGCGACATCTCGTTCGCACGAACATCCTGGGTTGGTTGACTGACGGCAGGTCGCGGTTCGGTCTGGCGAGGAGAATACTGATCTCTATTGCTCTCCTCTCTCAGCGCCTGGCTCGCATCGTGGAATCGTTGCGCAGGGGACAAGGGCTCAGAGACCTGCCTAGATCGCTCTTCCTCGCCTTCGCGCTGACTTGGCCTTCGCTGTGCCCCATCACTGACAACTCTGCCCTTCTCGCTTCGTAATGTGCCATGTCTGAGCAGCTCTCCTTCTCCTTTCCCAGTCGCAATACTCCTCTGGCGAGCCTTGTGTTCTGCCGCTTCCACTCTCGCGCGCTTCTCTTCCTTGCTCCAGGATTCCAGATTCTGCAAAGGGCTCCTTTCTGGGACTGACCCTCTTCTCAATGTCTCTGACCTGTTGGACGCATTGCTCGTCTGTCTCGACTTCTGCCGCGTTTGTATCGATTGTGTTCTAGGAGACATTGGATCCGGACTCCAAGCCTTCGCGCGAACATTATCCGGCACATAATTCGGATCGACTCTCAAAGGCGGCTGCTTCGAAGAACCGGGGAGCTTGGTGCTATTGACATGCTGCGTTTGCGCCAGCTCGTCTGACGTGGTCTCTGGCTGTTTATGCAACATATCGACGACAGGAGCAGTGATGACTCTCTCGGCGACCTCTCTTGCCGCCGCAACTTTGGGGTGAGTCTTCTTTTGAGATTCTGATCGATCGATGCCATTGGAGGTTGGGACGAGCGGCTCGTTCGCAGTGCGGTCGGAGTAAGAACGTCGGGCGGCATCGTTGGAGGCTCGGGCGGGTGGTTGGTAGTATGTGAAAGGACCTTGGGACGAAAGGGGTGCGTATTGGGTAGAGATCTGGGCCTTTGGAATGGGGGTCTGCTCATAGACGCCCGTTTCTGGGTTCCGCGCCCAGAGGCCGGACTGCCTTCGGTCGGACATTTTTGGATTTGTGGGAAGAGTCAGACATTACACGCGGAAACAGTCGGTCGCTCGAACGCAGCAATTATTCATCGGGAGTGGAAAGATGGCTGGGCAGTAGTGGTGAAGTTGGACATATCGTGGCTGGCACCAGAGCTCTCTCCGCGCCTAACGACAAGCGAGGACGACGGCGTCATCTCCCGCCGAACCTTCTCAATCCTGATTTGCAGCCAGCTAGAGATCTGATAAACAATTCATATGTGTATTTCTTTCTGTTGTTGATATTCTGAGACAGAGATTGTCTCGGCATGCTTGAAACGATGGCGACCACGCGGTCCACGCAAGGTACGCATGGAGACTCGTTGAAATGTCGGCTTGGCCGTCCGTCTCCTGTAACGTTCACGAGGGCCGGAGCCTGGAAAGGCCTTGGACAAAAGATCGATGTGACTATGTCAATACCATGGAAGCGCGCGTGAACTGGATTGTTTTCTTGCGTGCGAGGCCCCTCAATCGTTCTAATCGGACGATTCCCCGGCAGGTTGATTAAATCCATTCACTTCGATTAAAGTTTGGAGATCCCGGGGCGCGGATGTTCCCGCGAGAAAGGGTCTCGGCTGACTTTCTTGGGGCCGCCGCATTTCCCCTTCAATGAAGCCACCTAAGCTCACCACCTCTCTTTCTCTTTCACCCACATTGTCTCCGCTCCGCCGCCTCGATTTGGACGACATGAACCCGAGATAGCCACCGTCGCCGCGCATGATTGACACATAATCCACGCTCGCTCGCTGCTCCTCGTTGCCGACCTCCCGACCCTCCAAATTCCGCCAACATGCACTTATGGACGGGCATTCTGTCGTTACTGCTTCTTTCAGCAGATGCAGCACACCACAAGCGCAGCTACGACTCATCAGACTACTACGCCGTCCACATCCGATCAGGAGTCGATCCTGAGCTTGTGTCGCGACACCTCGGTCTGCGCAATGAAGGGCCGCTCGGCGAATTGGAGGACCACTACATCTTTAGCACCAACGAGAGACGACACGAATATGATCACATTAACACTGCGAAGCGGGATCTGAAACAGAGGAGGAGAAAGAGAGAACTTGGCGCAGATGCACCGCACATCCTCGACCACGTGCTGTTATCACAAAAGCAAGAGCTACACAAGCGCTTCCCTCTTGTAAAACGAGACGCGCCCTCAGAGCGCTCCATCAGACAAGGAACCGCATTTGGCTCAGCACAGCCCGACGCCGAGGCCGTTCAGGAGGGTTTGCTGATTGCCAAGAATTTGAGTATCCAGGATCCCATCTTTCAGGAGCAGTGGCATTTGCATAATACGGTAGAGCTCGGTCATGACATCAATGTCACGGGAGTATGGCAGCAGGGAATCACGGGCAAGAACAGCACCGTCTGTATTGTGGACGATGGACTGGACATGGACAGTGACGACTTGAGGGACAATTACTTCGCTGAGGGCAGCTACGATTTCAATGATCAAGTGGACGATCCGAAGCCGAGATTGTCAGATGATAAGCACGGCACGCGCTGCGCAGGCGAGATCAGTGCCGTGAGGAATAATGTGTGCGGTGTGGGTGTCGCATACGATGGAAAGGTCTCAGGATGCCGCATTCTATCCAAGGTCATTTCCGATGCCGACGAAGCGATTGCTATGAACTACAAATTCGACAAGAATCTGATCTACTCGTGCTCGTGGGGACCCCCAGACGATGGACGGGCTATGGAACAGCCCGGAATTCTGATTCGAAGAGCCATGGTGAACGGCGTTCAAAAAGGGCGAGACGGCAAAGGCAGCATCTACGTTTTCGCTATCGGAAATGGAGCTGCCAATGATGACAACTGTAACTTCGACGGCTACACCAACAGCATCTACTCAGTCTCCGTGGGAGGTATTGACAGGAAAGGACTGCATCCGTACTACAGCGAGAAGTGCTCTGCGCAGCTGGTCGTCACCTATTCTAGCGGATCTGGCGACGCAATCCATACAACCGACGTTGGCAAGGATCTTTGCTACGTCAACCACGGAGGAACTTCCGCGGCTGGTCCCTTGGTGGCTGGCATCTACGCCCTCATGCTCGAAGTGAACTCAGATCTGACATGGAGAGACATCCAGTGGCTTACGGTCATCACTGCGGTCAAGATCGATCAAGAAAGCGACTATCAGATGAACGAGGCCATGGGCAAGGAGTTCAGCCATCAGTTTGGCTACGGCAAAGCCGATGCCTACGCCCTGGTTGAAGCCGCCAAGACCTGGAAGAACGTCAAGCCGCAAGCCTGGTACTACAGCCCCTGGCTGCACGTCAAGCATCCCATCCCGCAAGGCGAGAAAGGACTCGCATCGAGCTTCGAGGTGACAGAGGAGATGCTTAAGAAAGCAAACCTCGCCCGTCTGGAGCATGTCACTGTCACGATGAATGTCGAGCATACGCGCCGTGGAGACCTTTCTGTCGAACTGAAGAGTCCCTCAGGAATGGTCAGCCACATCGCTACTCACCGCAGGAATGACGACGCCAACTCCGGATATATTGACTGGACATTCATGAGTGTCGCGCATTGGGGAGAGTCGGGCATCGGCAAATGGACTGTCATCGTCAAGGATACCAACATCAACGAGCACAGCGGCACTTTCACCGACTGGCACCTCAAGCTTTGGGGTGAATCTATTGATGGAGACAAGCAGAAGTTGCTTCCAATGCCTACTGACCACGATGACGACGATCACGATCAAGACGAAATTACGACCGAGACCGCCTCCGCCCATACCACCACTGTTGCAGTTCCCACTGAGACTGGCGCGCCTGAGGGTAACCCAACCGACCATATCGATCGTCCACAGCACCCTGGCAAGCCAACCTCGGCCCCGGCGAAGCCCACTCCAACCTCTCCCCTGGATCTCGGCCACGAAGACCAGCAACAAGACACCACACCAACGCCAACCCCCGGCGTCGACGACTCACACTGGCTCCCACACATCTTCCCAACTTTCGGCGTCAGCAAGAAGACCCAAATCTGGATCTACGGCTCCATCGGCCTCATCATCCTCTTCCTCATCGGCCTCTGCGCCTGGATCTTCTACTACCGCCGCAAGAAGCGCTGGATGAATCGCGACGACTACGGCTTCGAAATGGTCGACCATGACGACCACGACGAAAACGCGCCGCTCGCGAACGGGAAGTCTAAGAGGAACCGGAGAGCCGGCGAGCTGTATGATGCGTTTGCGGAACATAGCGATGATGCGGATGAGTTTAGCCTTGGGGGCAGTGATGATGAGAGCGAGGATGAGGATAGGAGGGGACATGTTGGTGGGGGAAATGAGGAGAGGTATAGAGATCATGAGCCTACCCGGGAGGGTGTGGATGTGAGGTAGTGTTTTTGAGGGAGTTTTGGTCTCTGGTGCATTGGGTGGTGTTTGAAGCTGGGTATACTCTCTCCACGCGCGGATACTTTTATGTATGCATTTGAGAGGGGTATACATATCGATAGGAATGTGCGCTGAATGAAGAGTGTTCTTGCAACCCCCTTCCCCTTTCCTTGGTTGCATCTTGGAGCGGTGAGGTGATGACTGGTGACGATGTTTTCCTCATCGGAGACTGACGATATTCTTTCTGTCAGTGCCGGACGGATCGACCACTGAACCGGATCTCGAACCTAACTCTTGCCAGCGCCGAACGAACGCATGCACGAGAGCCCCATCACCAAGGACCTCCCCGATCGCTGCGCTGGTAGCAGAACGCAGGAGAGAGAGGAGTAACGAGGCGGCATACACGGTCCGCTATGAGCCAAGATGATCGATGCGATGCAATCTGTGGGCAATGGCGTAGCCGGCGTGGCCGTCGGCCGGAGCAGGCAAGATAAATTATAGCATGGCGTGCAGGCGCGATAGCCGAATTGAAGCGTACAGCCATCAACGCCATGGTTATGTCAGATTGGCCGAACGGAGCAACGCACATCTCATCCTGGCGAAAGTAAACACATGGACAAGCACGACCGGCCTTACGGCGCTAGCAGACGCCACGATGCCTGTACAGCAAAGGAATACCTTCATACGGCCGGTCATGTCTGTCCATGTGTTTACTTACCCATGACGCCACGCGATGGGTCGTCCAGCTCACTTCGGTGCTGATGAGAAGTCTGGGGCGTAGCTTCGACCCCGAAAACGAAGAAGGCTTTGAGCGACACGTGTCGGTCAGATCAAATTTGCTATGGATGCCGAGCTAGAGATGAATGTGCAACCTGGGAGAAGAGGCCGCTGCGGCCACCGACATGGTGCAGGTGATGGGCGAAGTATTTGAGGAGCTGATATCCTCGAGTTCGACTTGGAGTTGGAGGTACATTGACATCTGACTACGATCACGTGATGGAGAAACTTGCTTCTTCTCAAGCAGAGAGCGACCTACAGCGGGAGTTTGAGCGGTGGCTAAATGAAGCTCAAGGTGGTCAGGACACCGAGAACGACCTTCAACAACAAATTTGGATGGATGTTCTTCAAGATGGCCATGAGTCCTATCTGGGCTTCAACAATCCCGACTGGGTACCTTCTACTTCGACCTGGCAGCCTATCAACAGACCCGTCACGAACGATACTCGAGAATTGAAAAGAGCTACGACGCTCGCTGCAGACAGCCTCTCTGACATTCCGCTGCATGGCTTCACTGGCGTGCAGTCTTTCAACCAGGCTTCTCGGGATACCGACTACGCCTTTGATACTGCATCCGAGGTCGACGAGGGGTTTCGATGGACATCGATGGCATATGGAGCGTCACAATCACTTGGCCTAGAGACCAGCGACGCTACCGTTGCCAACACGCTGGATCACGATCCATTCGATGACGCCGTCGCCAATCAAAGACTTCATATTACGCCAGACCTTCCAACCTACACCGCCAAGCAACGATCAGACATCGACTTTACTGTCTCACACACCCTGATCCCCTTCTTGCCAGGCGCACCGACCGGGACAAAGCAACCGTCAGCAACTCCATCGAAAAATCTCAAGCCCGTAGACTGACATTAAACAGAGCGCCAAAACGAACAAGGCCGAAGCCGCACGTGTGCTATGCGTGCGACAGCGCTTTCGCCTACCCCAAGGACCTTCGACGACACAGGCTTGACAAGCACTCCTCTGAGAGACCATATAAGTGTCCTCGACAGCACTGCGACTTCCACAGGAGAGGTTTCAAGCGACACGATGCTTGCATCCGTCATTTCAGAACATGTCATTCACTCATCTGACACCACAAAGGGGTCTTTTCACTGAATGAATATTGGGGTCCAAGTCGACAAGATGCACAAATTGAAAAACATCAATAACCCATTCTAAGGACCTGGTCCTTAGAGATGTCGAAAAACCAAAAGACTGAGACGGGACACATAAATTCATACACTCGATCAACCCGCTCCGCCCGCCGACAACTCACTCGCCTTTGGCCCTGGCTAAAGCCAGGGCCAACGCCAACCTCCGGTCGCGAACAGAGATTTCGAACGAGAGCCACGAAATTGAGGCCGCTGGAGCTGAATGCGAGCATTTGAAACCTCGCACGCTTCTGCGCTTTCTGTTATGTTTTGCGAAAATGTGCGCTTCTTTAACAAGTGTGATGGAGGTTCGGGAAGCCGGCGTTCAGGCACCCTCACGGGCAGCTGTCGCCACCACACAATCGAACGCGCCTCATGGTGCCTCAGGCAACCACACACCACCACCTTTCGATTGGGATGACCTTCTCGACGTCGTTTTCGATGACTACTTTGATACAATCGACACAGGTACCGAGCCTGGCAATGGTCAAGCAGCCTCTGGTACCGCGGACCATTCCGCCACGTCATCCTCGCCAGAGACCTTCACTACATTCTCCGACATCCTAGGTAGATTCGACAATGGACAAAACGCTTCGGTCTCCAACGCTGCTGGAACTTCATTCCATCCACAATTCACTCAGGACGGCTGGACATCCTTTAACGACCCCACTCTCCTGCCATTCGAGGACACAACGCTCGCAGCCATTGACGTCGCAAGCTATTCGCCGCTCCAGGATGGCGCACAAAATACTCAGCGCGATGAGAACGTATCCTCCTCGCAGTTCGTCGTCCCTGAAATTCACATTGTCTCGCCAATACTGATACTTTCCAGATCATCAGGCCCCGCCGACTCGAAGAAACATCGATGCCAGATCTGTGACAAGCCGTTCAAATACCCGAAGGACGTAAAGCGTCATCACAAGTCGATGCATTCTTCGGACAAGCCTTACAAGTGTCCCCACGAGTTTTGCAAGTATCACGAGAAAGGGTTCCCGCGCAAAGATGCGTTCAAGAAGCATATGCAGCGACATACATGATATGGATGATTGAATGATTTACGAGCTGATGGCAAGGCGTCGGGCTGTTCTGGGCATTCGATGAGCGAGGAATTCTTATGTTGCTCTGACATTCTATTGCGTATGTTCTATTGTATTTGAGCGCTGACCGGGTTTATGCAGCAATTTAGTGCATTTATTTAATATGCCCCAGGATTCTCGGGCCGTTGGAAGGATTTCAACCGCTCCCGAGTCCCGACCTCTCCTTCACGCTTTCACTCACCGACTTCCTCACCACCATCGTCTCGACGTACCTATAGAACGTCGACACAGGCTGCAAGAACTGAATGCGATGCGACCAATCATGATAGGAAATACTGACTCTACGCACGAGATGTCGAGCGACGGCGGAGGAAACCCTCCGAGGGTCCACAACGATTTTTGGATCATTAGGGCTCATCACTGTACCTGCACTGACGCCGGCATGAAACATGCAGCCAGCTACCACTAGACCCGTACAGAGCCCCAACTCCATCTCGAATCCTGCAGAGCTTGGCTCAATGTAGACATTCGAGCCCGGGAATATACTCACTCGCAGATCTTTGGTAAGCTTGCACAAAAGTGGTTCACAGCATAGTCAGCTGGAAGGCTGAGTCCATCGTACGATGGATCAATACTACTTCAACCCTCAACGTCACCTCTTCGTGGCTGCCTGGTGTCTCTTAAAGAGCATGAGAAGAGCCAAGCCATGGCCATGATCATACATCGCTGGCGGATGCCAGAGCCCGGCAACATGAAGAAGAACTTCGATTTTGTCAATGTCACTGCACCGAGCGATAAGTCGAAACCGGAGTACAGGCGACAGGTCCATGTCCAGGCGATGAAATCCTTTCGACGGAAACAGAGACTAGCGAATGTTGAGGCTTACGAACGAGCAAAAGAACAGGAAACAGCGAAGGAAGAAGACTCCGAGGAAGATCTGGCGAAGAGCATCGTATTGGATTGGAGCTCGAACGTCAGCGCAGCTTCTGTCGACCCTTTTCACGCATTACCACCCGGATTCGAGGAACATCAAGATCTTCTACGCTTCTTCCAGACTCGCATAGGACCGATGCTCCTCCCGGACGATGCCCACGTCCCAGGGACCTCGTGGTCAACGCAATGGCTCAATTTCGCGCTTCAGTCCCCACTTATGCTTGCTGCTACTTGCAGTCATGCGGCAGTCTTTCTTGATGATGTGCAAGGGAAGCCGCTCTCGGCAAGAAGCTTTGAGCTGCAAAGTCGTACTATGCGCTCCCTGAATCAATCGTTGGAGAAAGGAGTGAGCGATGAGGCCATTGGGGTGGTGCTAATGCTTTTTGCGAATACTGTATGTGTGGTGGGCTTTGCAGGTGACGTCCAGTACGCTGATATCTTTGCAGATCATCACTGGCAGCATCGAAGAGATGAACATGCATATGATGGCGCTGGATCGGATGGTAGGAATGCGTGGAGGCCGAGAAAGTATCGGTGGCGATTCTTCTATGCAGATGGGAGTCCTGTGGTAGGTGGCATGATCATACATGCTTTGTCGGGAGAGAAGCTAACTCGCTGCGAGGCATCTTGGAGCCTTCTACGCTTTCATCAACCCACAGCTCCCATCGTCAATCCTCGAAATCCCTAGGGTCCCCGCCATCGATACGAATCATCAGTTGTCCACATTACTCTCCAAATGCAGACAGCTCACACGCACACGACGAGAGCTCGAGTCAGCCCGGGAGGTGGACAAGCTTCGAATTCGCCAATTCAGCGACCAACGATCTGTAGTCGAATGTCAACTCGGGCGACTGCGTCATGAGCTGCAGGACCATCCTCGAGCCAATACCGATGCCTCACTCATGCTCCACCGAGCAATGTGTTTAGCGGCACTTTTCTACTGCTTTTTCTACCTGCGGAGATTCCTCATGGGCGGGCGCTTTACGGACAACATGATCTATGAGCTGGTAGATACCTTGACTCAGACTGAAGACTTTCTCTTCGCATCGGATGCGGAGACAAGCTTGAAGCAAAGAGAAGCAGCTCTCTGGGCAACAACCATAGCTTCGAGATTCGCGCAGACGGCCGCGCAGCTCGACTTCACCAGAGCGTATGCATTGAGACTTGCTCGCTCTCTCGAACTGACGAGCAAAGAACAAACGATAGAGAAACTTGGTCGCTTCGCATGGCCGAAGGACAGTTCCTGGGATTCAACTCTTGTTGATCTGATTGCCAACCATCCATCTTGAAGGGAATTGCTCGTCTGCTTGATTCTACATTCGCCCCAACCCTGGACGTGGTTCGCCGAAAGCCTTTCGAAACCGGTATTGGAAGATTGACAGGCTCAGAGCCGGGCCAGGAATGCCGTCCCATTCTCGAACACCGGGGGTACCGTCAAGAAGGTCAAATTACAACGACTGCGGACGTCCCAATATGACAGCAAGCACGAGAGAACATGTTCTCGCGACCTGCCGTAACACGAGGTCTATCGTGCGAGCCACGTCATGTCATTTTTCACATTTGGCACTGCGCACGGCTGCTGTACCACCGTTCTCCACTCTATTCTCGGATTTGCATGCACGAGTCACGAACAGCCGACCAATCTCACGAGTCAAGGACGATGCAGAAAGCCAGTTCAATTATGCTGTTCCGTCTATATTGCTCGACTCGAAAATGCAATTCGACTCTTGTCACACATGGCGACGTTTAGCAGAGCTGCTGCCCGACATCTGGCGTCGTCCTACTTTGCTTTTCTTTTCACATATCATGCCTTTGCGGTACCGTCGCCATGAGGCTTGCGCTACTTCTGTTCAGTCTATGCTCGGCATCGTTGGGAACTGTACTACTGGATGAACGACAGACTTCAACGCTTAATACGACTGCGCTGCTCGATTTACCACCATGCTTACTGCAATGCGCGACGAAACTCCTTCCCGAATTCAACTGCACAAGCGCACAATGCTTCTGCGACACCAAAGGTCCACTCAAAGATGCCATGACGGCTTGCATATCCTCCGCATGCACGGATCTCGATGATGAACTCAAAGGCATTCGATTGCAAGCCGAAATCTGCGGGCTCAAACCACATACCGATGCGCCGCCAACCGAGCATACGGCATATGGGCTGTTCGCCGTTGTGGTCGTTTTCGTCGCGGCTCGAATGCTGTATCGCTTGCCTCTCCTCAAGGGAGTCGGATATGGGTGGGACGATTATACGTTGATGCTCTGCTTCCCTCCAGCAGTTGGCATGACTGTTACGGCGCATTATGCTGCGAAGTATGGGTCTGGAGTAGACCTTTGGCTACTCTCTGCGGATCAGTTGCAGAACTTCTTCATCGTGAGAACACCCCCCACTCATTCAGACCCTGAAGTGCTGACGTCTTATCACAGTGGGCATACGCTGGCGAACCCTTATACCCAATTGTGACTTGCCTCACCAAAGTCTCTCTGGTCCTCTTGTACCTACGTATCTGGACCGCGGACACTTTGGGAGAGAAGTCGAAGTTCCGACTCGCGTGCTGGATCATTGTGGGCGTGTTGCTGGCTACTATGGTGGTCTTCGTCCTCACGTCTATCTTCGCCTGCACTCCGATCGAGGGTGCTTGGAATCTGCACACGGGAGAAAACGTAAAGTGTATAAATCGGACGGCACAGGGATATTCTCTCGGCGCCATCAGCATTGTCATGGACTTTGTGGTGCTCCTGTTGCCAGTGCCGAGATTGATCAAGTTGAATATCAACTTGGGAGAGAAGATTGGGTAAGAAGAAGCCGGGTTTTGGAAGACTGACATCAGCTAATGATACTGCGCAGTGTCCTCACCACCTTCCTCCTCGGCTTCCTCGTCACCATCTGCAGCATCGTCCGAATGTTCTACATCTACCAGACCGCGAACGTCACCAATATCACCTACGCCTACAGCTTCGTCGGCCTCTGGAGCTTGGTCGAAGTCTACTGCACCATGGTTTGCTGCTGCGTTCCTGCAGCCGCCGGGCTTGTGAGGAGATATTGGCGAGCGATAGCAAGGAACTTATGGTCCGTCGTCACAAACCTTAGAACATCCTCAAGACACAACGAAATGACACAAGATACGGAATTCATGTGGACTGGGACAGGAGGCCGAGACTCCGCACAACCCGCCTACGAAATGGACGCCGGCAACGACGGGATCAAGGGCGGATACGCTGTCCGATCAGACCTCGAAAACCCTTCCTTGCCGCACCACTTCGTGCACTCTCATGGCGGGTGGAACACTCATTCGATCTCGCCTACAGCGAAGCCAGAGAATACTTTTACCATATTTCCGCATCCGAGGAGTAGTGCTTCGATCAGGGAAGGCTCGCAGTCTCCGGATTTCTGGTATTATGATCGGCCGAGTAGGACGGATACGCCTCCTGGTCAGAGGCCTTTTACGCCGACGACGCCTATACCTGCGAGGTTTTCGGATTTTGGGGGTGTTTCGAGTGGACGGAGGGCTGGGCCGAGGAGATGATTGCTAGGCATGTTTGGTATGTCTCTCGTCAACACAAATTCAGACGTGGGCTCTTTGTATGATGCACGGGTGCTATTTCTGTCTCGCTCTCCTGACTTTTGGTGCAAGGCTGCAGATGCGCTTTTTTTGGAGTGCTCACTCGCTGTTGCTAGGAGATTTGAGCAATCACGAACAATGGCTGACTGCATGCAGTTCTTTCGCGAACCTGATGGGCAGCAGCTTACAGCAAACATGGTCTTTAGGCTTCTGTCTATCGCCCGGATACATATGGTGTCTCTTTACCTCCTAAACTCTGGCCAAAACAACCGGAAACTCAAGATTTGAAGAAACACAAGAGCAAATGTCTGAACTCGACATCGCAGAAGAACCAACAGTCATCGGCCTCTATGGCCTGCCTGGATCTGGAAAGTCGACCATCTTGAGCAAACTTCGCAGCGACCCAGCATACGACCACTACCTTCTCGTCGAAGGCTCTGAAGTAATCGAAGAGCTTGTTGAGGGAGGCCTCGATGCGTTCAAGAAACTCGACGCGCAGCAGAAGCAGCAGATTCGCTGTCAGGCGATTGAGAAGATCAGAGATGACTGCATCAAGAGCGACAAGGCTGCTATCGTTGCTGGCCACTTCTCATTCTGGCCCAAGGTAGATGAGGACATGACTGAAGTGTGGACGCCATCGGATGCGGAGGTCTTCACACACATTCTGTATCTGCATATCCACGGCTACGAACTCTTGCAACACGTCGAGCGGGACATCAAGAAGCCAAAGGAGACCAGGCGTGTTCGGGAGGAGTGGGGAGCGGAGCATCTCAATGCCTGGCAAGAGAAAGAGTTGAGCCTTCTCCGTCTGCACTGTGAAAACAACAGAAAGAACGTCAATGTCGTCCTGATCGAAGGTGGCACGGAATCGACTATTGGGCATGTGAAAAAGGCGATTCAAGACAACCAAATCTGGGACGAGAATGTGAACCGCGCTCGCGCCATTCACGCTCTGAAAGCATCGTTCAACCATCCTCTGTCCAAAATCGATGCGGTCTTGCTCATTGACGGCGACAAGACCCTGGCTCCTCAGGACTCTGGAGGGCTATTCTGGGACCCGTTAGACGACAAGAATCCTCTCAAGAAAGAGTTCGAAGAACATGGCTATGGCTTCCAGGCATTTCGTCGGATTTCAATGCAGTATGACAAATATTGTGAAGATGGAAATACACTCAGCTTTGTTTGTGATTACGTCGCTAAGCAGGTGGAGATCCATGCTCAGTTCAAGCGGTTGCTCGAGAAAGTGGCTCAGGCTGAACCAGTTGGGGCCGTTGTGGTCACCTGTGGTCTTCGTCTGCTTTGGGAAAAGGTTTTGCGGAATGCTGGACTTTCGCATGTCAAGGTCATTGGTGGTGGCACGAGCAAAGACTACGTCGTTACTCCCGAGATCAAAGCTGCTGTTGCGAAGACGTTTCAGAACGACGGCGTTTATGTCTGGGGGTTTGGTGACAGCCCATTGGATTTGCCAATGTTGCAGCAGACCGACCAGGCAGTCGTCGTTGTTGGGGATGAAGAGAACCGCAGCAAGTCCATGGAGGATCAATTGAAGGAATCCTTCGACGAGAAGGGCCTCCAGGCTCGCCAGCTCCTATTGCCGCCAGATGTCCCTTGCAGACTGGACGAAGACCGACTCCCCAGTGTCAGCATCGAAGACTTAGAGATTCATCAGGCTCTGATCGGAGACTTCAAGCACATCCAAGCGACCAACAAGAACGCCGTCAAACTCCTGATGACACCGATGCGAGACGCCGCCGTCCAAGGTCCTGCATTGAGAGAAGCTCATCGCAAGGTCGGACAGTATCTGGCCACTGAGTACCTTTCTGATCTCATCGGCGTGCAGCAGTATCGCATGGACCACGTTCAGTCCGGCAAGAAGGCAGACGGATATCGTCTCTTCCACGAAAAGAAAACGGTAATCATCCCTCTCATGCGTGGCGGCGAGCCCATGGCTTTCGGCGTCAGCGACGTCTTCCCACTCGCTCCATTCGTTCACGCGAAGCAGCCAGAAGACCTCCAGACGAAGCATCTACGCGGCATGACCAACGTCATACTCGTCGATGCTGTCGTCAATTCTGGCGATTCGATTGCTGAGTTCGTCAAGAGGGTTCGTGAACTGCGGCCAACGGTCAGGATCCTGGCTGTGAGTGGTGTGACGCAGGAGGATGCTGTTAGCAATTTGGCCGGAAAGCTGGAGGGATGTGGCGGTGTGACTTTGGTGTCGTTGAGGACTTCGAAGAATAAATTTACAGGGAAGGGTGGTACGGATACTGGGGCGAGGTTGTTTAATACTACTGAGATGGAGTGATTGTGGATGGTGGCGGGAGGATGAGGGGTTGAGGGAATGGGATAGAATGCTGCCAGGTCTTGTGATAACCTGTTGATATGTGGATCGTTCGATAAATGTCTGAGAGATAGCGCTGCACACAGCACAGTTTCTTGGAGATGCCCAGCGAACCATCTTTTCCGGGCCCGAATTCCAATTCATTGACATCATAACCCAGCCCTCCCAAGCATTCCTCCTTCGTTCATCTCTCCACCTCCACTACACAATCAACCAGTATGTCCACCCACGGCAAACCCTGCACCCTCTGCTCAACACCCCGAGACGTCCTCGTCCGCTGCCAAATCGACGATACCGGCAAGTGGCACTTCGTCTGTCCTGGGGCTTGCTGGCGAAGCGTTTCCGGCGGCGAGGAAGATGCAAGGGGATTGAAGGATCAGTATCCTCATTATCGATATGGTGGGATGTGGAAGAATAAGCATGCGGATGGCCCTGTGAGTGCGAAGAAGCCGCAGAAAGTGAAGGAGAAGCAGAGGGAGAGGAGGGCGGAGAGGGAGAAAGAGAAAGAGGAGAAGGTTGGAGATGGGGATGGGGAGGATGGGGTGGACGGGTCTTGACCAGTTTGGAATATTGGTTTCTGGCAACGTCTGTCCATGGCTACGCGACCTCTGTTGTCGAGCGGGATGCCAGGCCACCGTTTTTGCCAGTTGGCATGACCAAAACCGGTGTGCAACAAGCTGGCTCAGAGTCCCGGGATTTCATCTCTCGGGAGATCACGGCCTTGATCGCATCACGGGCTCCGTCGAAAGCATTCATGTACTCACAAAGTAGGAGATAAGGGCCTGTGACGCTTTGACGCGATGTCAGCAAACACAGCGCCGGCGCCATCATGACCAAGCTTGTCGACGCCGGAGATATCATAAGGCGTACTCATTTTGTGAGTAGGTCGAAAGACATGCCCTGGCGCTGGGTATTTTGCCAAAGGATTCGGCGCTTCGGCAAAGCTGTGCGGTCGGTCTGGAGCTGAGCATAGCTGGTAAATTCAGCTATGCATATTCCACCGCATGAGAGGCCGAGCTCTCGCCTGCCAGAAGTGGCAAAGTTCAGCCGCAAAAGACGCCCCATGGGCGTACTATAAAGCCGCAAGTCTGACATGTCTGCCTTGCGTTCTTAGATCTCTCCAGGCATTCCGACCACCGCAAGACATGGCCACACCAGAGGACTACCGCCGCCTAGGCGTTTGGGCATGCGTCAAAGATCCAGACCAAAACATCGATCGTCGAAAATGCTCTCGCCAGATCCCGATGGAAGTACTCTGCTTCGGACTCCCTCGAACGGGAACGCAGAGCATGCAAGAAGCGCTCCAAATCCTTGGCTATCCGACGTACCACTACTCATCTATCTTTCGAAATTGCCGTGACGGCGAGATGTGGAAAGAAGCCATCGACGCCAAGTTTCATGGCGTTGGCAAATTTGAGAAACAAGACTTTGACCAACTGCTGGGGCATGTCAGTGCAACGACCGATGCGCCTTCGGTGCTGTTCTGGGAAGAGCTCATGGCGTACTACCCGGAAGCGAAGATCGTCCTGGTGGAGCGAGACATCGAGAAGTGGCATGCGAGCATCTCAGTCCTCCTGGAAGGCGTTCTCCTACCGATCAACAAATACGTGTTGCGGTATACCGATCCTGGTTACCACGGCCGCATCGGAGGCTGTGGGATCATGTGGATGGAGGCGCTTTTTGGGTCCAGGGACTCTCAGACGGCGAAGGCAAATGCTCGAGAGGTATACCGGAAACACTATGAGCGGGTCCGGGAAACTGTACCCAAGGAGAGAATGCTGGAGTTTGAGCTGGGCCAGGGGTGGGAGCCGTTGTGCAGCTTCTTGGATAAGCCGGTTCCTGACGCGCCTTTCCCGCATCGCAACGAGGCGGAGACAGTCAAGGCTGGTATTGAAGCATTCGTCTTCAAGGCCCTTATGAACTCGCTACGCAATATCGCCGTGGTTGGTGGGGTCATTGCTGCAATCATCCTCGCGTGGCAGTGGCGATGACGAGGTTCAGCCGCTGGCTGGAAAGCATTGTTGTTGATTGGGTATGGTCCCTTTCGTTTGGCGCGGTCAATACCGTGTTTGTGTAACAGAAGAGATGTCGTTGGGCTGAGCCCTGAGAGGTGAAGAGAAATGAAAGGATTCTGGGTGGTCTGAGCGCCACCAATCACAATCACATGCGGCTGATCCGAGCACGGAGATAAACTCTCCCCCTAATCCCAAACGAGCGCGGAGATAAACTCTCCCCCTAATCCCAAATCGTTCGCCGAAGTCAGCCGAACTCGCCTCACCCTTTCCTCGATTGCTTTCTCGTCCTCACGACAACATCATCGGCGTGGTATGGCTACTAAGCGAAAGCGTACCCTGGTTTGTGATGTCTGCAGGGAGAGCAAGGTGAAATGTGAGTGTCGTACTGGCAATCGATATTGCATTTTCACTGATAAGAAAAGACAGGTAATGGCGAAGTACCATGCACCAACTGCTTGGATCGTGGCGAGAAATGCTTCTTGACGGACAAGAAACAGAGACGCCGGCTACATGCCGACGTAGAAGATCCCATCGACGCGCGCTTATCACGTATTGAGGCTTTGCTGAGTGAGAAGTCTCGTCAGCCTCCAGATAGTCTTTCACAGAGGCTCTCTAGTGACAAGATCAAAGAAGCCACGGCGAATACTCCGACTGTTTCTGAGAGACCTGCTCAAGAACATGAACCATCAACGAGCTCGCCCTCTCGTCTCGCGTCGCTCCACTTTGCAGCCGAACGTCCCCCTCCAGTCTCTGAAGATGGCACTATCTACTGCGCTGAGACATCCAACCTGGAGTACGTCGGGCCACGCACATTTCTGTCCATCTGCTCTGTGCCGGCAGTCTCCTGGATCTCCAATAGATTGGGCAATGAGACGTTCCAGCCGGCTGCTGCTCGCCTATTACGTGACATTACTCGACGACTGAGGCCATCTCAATCCTTTCCCTTGGAACGCAAACCAGAGCCTTCACCGGAAGATGCATGGATGTATACTGAAGCCTACTTCGCAGATGCGCCAGAAGCTGCATTTGGCATTGTGAGTCGAGCCAGGTTTGAAGGTGCACTTCGGAAACATCTTCAGGGTGGTCATTTGATGGAGTATGACCCCGGTTGGTATGCTCTCCGCAACATGGTCTTTGCTTCTGGAAGCCGTATCCTCTTGTCGCGGACTATAACTTTCCAAGAAGTTAATCGCCAGTCCCAAGGATGGTTCTTTAACGCTCTTGCAGTTCATACAGATTTGCTCTACTTCCGCACTTCAATAATGGGTTTGCTGGCCTTAATATTAATGGCGCGTCTGAGATAAGATTGACGAAGATGTTGAAGGTTAACATCGAGGAGTTGTACTACACCGAAGGCATTGGCGGATCGTCCCTCCAACACATGCTTGTCGCATGTACGGTGCGCCTAGCTTTTGCGAAGGGTCTACATCGCCAGCCATGTCCTTCCTGGAAGTTGCACCCTGATGAAGCCTCTCATCGTAGCTGGACATTTTGGGCGGTCTACTGTCTGGACAAGCACGTATCAGTGCGCTCGGGAAGACCCTCTGTGTGTCCAGCACCATATGTCGTAGCATCGCATGCTGACTCGCTTCCAGGCCGTGGACGACGCGGAGGTCAATTGTACTGTCCAATACAATTCTTCGACAGGGAGCGCCGCGAATACATGGTATTGCTCCACAATGGTCTCAATGGCAAAGCTGCTTTCAAGGATTGGCAAAGAGCTCTCAAGCGCCACTGCCATGGCTCAAGATCCAGAGACAGCGTTGGACCGAGTCAGAGCGCTCGACGAGGAACTTCAAGGACTTGCGGATTCTGCCAAGGAAGTGATGGACCTGAAGCAACCATCAAGTGTCCCCACGATGGACGGTCTGACTCCAGAACAAGCCTTACGAGTTCGTTTGATGTATTTCGAAGTGGTGTTCGCACTTCACTCAACCATCTCACGACCGTGGCTACGATTCGTCTGCCCCAAGCAGGCTGAGAGCGTACCGTATCAAGACCAGGTCCTTTACTCGACTGAGATAGCTGCCAATGCCTCTCGCAGTGTCATTCTGGCTTGCTCGCAGATGCACTTGAGTGCGCAATGCCCTCATTGGTAAGACTCCAAAGTATGTAGGCATTATGATATTACGCTGATGATGGCACAGGACTGCCTTGACGGTACCGCTGACTGCTTGCATCAACTTGTTCTTATACATCTTGCAGGATCCTGACCGCAAGTCAGTACAGAGCGACCTGTCGCTTCTTGACGTCGGGGCTGGCCATTTTGCCCGGCTTGACTTTGCTACTCAGGGCGTGATCTCCCATTCGTTTGCACGAGAGATTGCTCAGATGGCGAGATCAATGGTCACTCAAGCAGCAGAACCTTCGAACAAGAGACCTCATGCGCCTTCGCAGCTATTGAGGGATTTGGATCCCGACCAGCAGCCTCGCGATTTGCCCGATGATGTGAGTACCATTCTGTTTGTGACCCGGCGTCTTGTGATGAGTTGACCTGAACGGATGACAGTATGATCTTGATGCATGGTTCAACATGGAGATGTGGCTGCCGATCGAGTACTGAGCTCGAGATGCTCTGTCCTCAATCTTTCCAGAGACGCATCGTTTTCGGTCTGAGGCCACTCTCGCTCTGGATGGCGACCTTGATGGTACATTCTCCATGCCATGCATCCAGCAGCTGCCAACACGAGGACACGAATCGGAGGATTGCTCGAAAGCAGTGCATCTCCCCGGGGCTTTTCCGCGCAGATGACATGCCAAGGTTGGGTGTCAGTTGATATCTATTCGCAAGGTCAACCTGCCTATTCGAGTCAGGCATCAAGAAGGCCATGGAAGCAAAGGATTTGGCGCCAACCCGGTTTGAATTGCGTATTTCGGTCCATGTTCTCAAAGATCGCACCAAGCCGAAATGCCTACACGGATACTCACGGCCTGGCAACCAACACTTGAGCGAGAGAGGTAGGTGTCAGAGATACCGGACTTGGCAAGGAACAAAGAGATAAGTATTGCGTGCTAACTCATAGACAGCTTCAACTTACTGCACGTTATATTGCGCTTCCATTGGATGGCACACTTGTCTAAAGCGTGCGTAGCGTGCTTGCAGGTCGGCGAATTGATTGCGACTGAGCTAATGACAACCCCCAGCGATAGCCTTATGAGGACAGGGGTGCTAACTTTGGTCATGAGGACGATTGACCGAACCTGCCCGTTCCATCCTAGCATCTGCGTGGGGTGTCTGTAGGGACTGCGCGTGTTGGCGGTCCTCGTGGCCCGGTTACAGAGCCTGAACCTTGCGAGTAGTCAACGCTTGCACGTGAAGACTGTTTGAGGCGAACTGGGCTCTCCGAGACATTTTGGCTTGTTGTTGTCATCGATCGCAGCCGTTGACGACTTCGACGTTTGTTGTTTCTGCATCGAACACGGTCGAAAGCTGCTGTGCAACCCGCCTCCAGCAACGCTTCGCCAACGAAAACGTCTGCGGCTTTTGTGGCGAGCATGCTGCGCAGCTGCTGGCTGCAGGTACGCTGGGTCAAGCCCGAGAAGTCCCATGGATATCGGCGGCAGACGAGACATGTTTCTCCGCAGACAATCCATCGATAATCAGATGCTACCGAAAATTGATTGCCACTGCTTGACAGGTGGGATGGCGAGATGATCGACAATGCTCCCCAGCTATCCACAGTTGGAATTGCCGCCGGTTCTCGCAATATCGACATCCAACCACTGCGCTTTGTGCTTGCGGCCACATTCAGTCCCTATCTTGGATATCGAACCTTCACCGAAGCCACAGGATCTCGACGTTACAACCCTACTGCGACAAGCTCTTTGTTGGCAATGCTTGGACAGCAGACGAACTGCACCGCAAGTGGCAGGTGGAGGTTGAAGCTGAAGACCAGTAACGGTGAGGTCGATTCTTGGTACAGCAGCTAAAACCGTTTCTGTTCAAAGTGCCCAGCCTGAAAGCTCGGCGCGGGCTACTCAACTTCCCCCAGCGGGAAGGATCTACCTTCAGCCAAGCGCGCGGGAGCTGGTCAGGCGAACAGCGGAGACAGCAGATTTGGTGGAGGTGCCGACAATGGACATGCAGGTGTTCGCGGGAGACGATCATGCATCTTCCCGCCGCCCTCCCTCCGCCCTTCCAACCACACGTCACGCCAACTCTGCAAACCACGCAGGTGGCCGAACGATTCTCGCAGGCAGTGCTGCAAGAGAACAATGCCCTGGCCGTTCGCTGCATGCCATGCACTTCCGCATAGGGAAGGAGATATTCCCTCGTCAACTTTACCGCTCTGAACAGTCAACAGGCTTTCGAGCTACACGGCTCGTGGACACAACTGGCTGGCGATTGCACATCTCCTTCCCACCACGCCCGACAAGCGAGACAGCACGCGAGATGCCATCAGCGGCCACGCCAGCCTTTGTTGCGGATGGCAAGACGACGCCTCGGTTACAACATGGCGATAGCGTCCTTGACCACGCCTCCACGAGCTCGACGGACGTCTATATAAATGACCTGCTTTCCCGCCATCAAGATTGATATCTGCATCCAGCACCAGCAGCCTCTTCTACAGCCTAGTCTTCATCTTCACTTCTTCTCAACATGAGGTCCTTCTTCAACTTCCTCCTGGCTGTGCCAGCAGTCCTTGCCGCTCCTCAGATCAACCGTCGACAGGACGCCAACACTGTCCCCGGCAAGTGGATCGTCCAGCTCAACGAGGACTCTGCCCTGGGCAGCGTTCTCAACACCTTCCAGAGCCTTGCTGGAATCCAGGCGAAGCACAAGTACGAGTTTGCCGGTTTCAAGGGTTTCTCCTTCGACGGTGACGATGCGATTCTCGACATCCTTGAGACCATGGGTGCCGTAAAGTCCGTTGAGCCAGACCGAAAGGTCTACGCCAGCGCTCCTGTCCCAGAAGCTGAGCTCACCGACCGTGCTCTTGTCCAGCAGAGCCCAACTACCTGGGGCCTTGCTCGTATTAGCCACCGTTCGCGGGGTGCCAACAACTACATTTACGACAACACGGCCGGCTCTGGCACTTTCATCTATGTTGTTGACACTGGTGTCTACACTGGCCACCAGGACTTCGGCGGCCGTGCCTCTATGGGTGCCAACTTTGTCGAGGGCGAGTCTGCCACTGATGGCAACGGCCACGGAACGCACTGTGCTGGTACCACTGGCTCGACTACCTACGGTGTCGTAAGTCGGACTTGAAATGTAGTACTTTTGTTGGTCAAGCTTCTAACATCTGATAGGCCAAGCGCGCAAGCATCATCGGTGTCAAGGTCCTCGGCAGCGACGGCAGCGGATACAACTCAGATGTGATTGCCGGGATCAACTGGGCTGTCAGCGACGCTCAAAACAAGGGCCGCATCTCAAAGTCCGTCATCTCCATGTCCCTCGGCGGCGCCTACGACCCACAGTCGAACAACGCCGTCGCTCAGGCCACCTCCGCCGGCATGTTCGTCGCAGTCGCCGCTGGCAACGACGGAAAGGACGCATCGAACTATTCCCCAGCATCTGAACGCTCCGCCTGCACCGTTGGTGCCACCGACAGCTCAGACAACCGCGCCAGCTTCTCGAACTTCGGCTCCATCGTCGACATCTTCGCTCCTGGTGTTAACATCATCTCCACCTGGATCGGAAGCTCGACTGCTACCAACACCATCTCCGGTACTTCCATGGCCACTCCCCACATTGCCGGTCTCGCCGCCTACCTGATCGGTCTTGAGGGCTCTCGATCTCCATCTGCTCTTTGCTCTCGCATTCAGTCTCTCTCGACGAAGAATGTGATTGCCAATGTTGGCTCTGGCAGCCCTGTAAGTTCTATCACATGATTATTTGCCACCCGCCAAGACTAACGATCTTGTAGAACTACCTTGCCTACAATGGCAACGGCGCATAGATGAGAAGAGAATTGGACCTCCAAAAAGCATAGCGATGCATTAGACGATTTGTCGAAGGAGTGAATGATGATGCTTGATGGCTGTTTTATGAGGAATGCATGGATGCGATGAAGTTGCGGGTCAACGGGAAATTTGAAGGTGCATTGCACATACTTTGCTGCCTCGATCTTCTTATGAATGGATGTTTTTACGGATCAAGGCTTTGTTCTACACTTCAAGTGTCCAGGGTGAAAGAGTGAAGTCTAGGTAAGCTTGACAGGGGTGTGTGGGAAGGAGCCGGTGATATCCCGAGGGTGACTTCTTATTTGGAAACCCTTGAGGATGTTGTTGCTCTCCCGACAACAGAATCGTCCAGGGAATCTTCGACTCGACATGACGGTGACAGGCCTCCCTTTGCGTTCGAGCGATACGAGCGATACGAGCAATGCCCCTTGTCCTCGTCATCCCCGCAATGAACTCGATCTGCCCTGACGAGCATTCCACAATGCCCTAGAACCTCCAGCGATGAAGTCGAAACAACATGCTGACGGAGGCGCGTCTCGTGTAACCCACCCAAACCCAATGCATGCACGCAACTGCCGCGCTCCAGTTCCAGCTCTGCTGAGCTGACGGGCCCCGCTTCGTCAGCTGGCTTCAGAGATCTATCGTCCGGGTTTCTCATGCTGCTGGCAAGGAGCGTCACCTAATATTAGAGGCTTCAAGAACGATACATTTGCTGCTTGCAGGGTCATTCGGGCGTAAAGGGCTTAATAATAAGACTCGGCTGGGCTGACTGGACTGTCGGAAAGCTATATCAAGGGCAAAGTCCGAAAGATGGGAAGCTCGTGAGTGCGGCTTTTGGGTCTTGCATCGTCTTTGAGACGAGAGAAGTATGGAGACTGTTGATCTTGTCATTATTGGAGCTGGCTGGAATGGCATTGCAATGGCGAAGACGTATCATGAAGCGGATCCAGGAGCTTCGATTCGAATCGTCGACTCGGCGGATTCTGTTGGAGGGTGTTGGGCGGCTGAGAGGGTTTATCCTGGACTCAATACGAGTATGTCGTCTCCACTACGAGATGATAGACGGTGATCACTAACGAAATTGAGTCTATAGACAACATCTTGGGATCGTATGAGTTCAGCGACTTTCCAATGACTCCAGCACTGGTTGGATGTCAACCTGGCTCTCACATTCCCGGAGAAGGCGTTCATAGGTACTTCTGCGAAGCCGTTCGATACTTCGATCTCGAACGCTTCTTAATGTTGCGGACCAAGATTGAAACGGCGAGGCTACGAGATGACGACTCTTGGGAACTTTCGTATTCATCTACATCATCCTCAACTTCGGGAAAGCTCATAGCGAAGAAGCTGGTCATTGCTACAGGATTGACTTCCGAACCGTACATGCCAACCTTCAAAGGCCAGCAAAGCTTTCAAGGCTTACGAATACATTCCAAGGAGTTGAAACCTCGAGCCGAAGAGCTCGCAAAGTGTGACAATGTTGTGGTGATCGGAGGAAACAAGTCAGCATGGGATGTCTGTTACAGCGTTGCACGACGAGGCGGCAAGGCACATATGGTTATGAGACCTTCAGGAGGTGGACCTAGTTGGGTCTGGCCGAGACGATTCAAATGGTTCGGATGGCAGACATCGTTACCAAAGGTCACCATGACCCGGATGTTCAGCTTGTTCGATCCGTGGCCTTTTGTTGAGAGCGGGACAATCTGGAGCAGTGTCAGAGATCTTCTACATCGCTCGAAGCTCGGGATGGCTATCACGAATAGCTTCTGGTTCTTACTTGGACAGCGCATATCTCAAATAAACGGCTACTATGATCATACTGGGACCGAGAAGCTGAAGCCTTGGTCATCGGCGTACTGGATGGGAAACTCACTGAGTACGCTGAATTATCCGACAGATTGGTTCGAGTTTGCGAGAAAGGGTAACATTGTTGTTCACCATGCCGAGGTCGAATCGATGGGCGAGAGTAGCATTCAATTGACAGATGGGCTGGTCGAAAATGCGGATGCGTTGGTTTGCTGCACCGGCTGGAACGCTATGCCGCCAATCGATTTTCAATCCCCGGAGATCAGGAAACTTCTTGGGACTCCACAGAGGGAGACGGCTTCGCATGAAGTGACTGCCCAGAAAGCCAGGAACTGGATCCTTAACGCTCGGCCTCAACTTCGAAATCCTTCGCGAGAGATAGCGAATGTCGGAACTCCCGAGATGTCTATGAAGAAGGCAAAATCGACACCCTATCGACTATACCGCTACGTAGTTCCAAGCAGTCGAAGATTCCTGACAGCAAAGAACCTCGCCTTCATAGGTATCGACTTCTCCTTACACACGATCGTGCTCGCTCAAGCACAAGCCCTATGGATCACGGCCTTCTTTCAAGGTAAGCTGCCGCAGATGCAAGTTTTGAATCTTGACTACGATCGCATCCTGCATGACACGATTGTGCAATCGGAGTACCAAGAGTTGCGACGACCGCGGATTGCTGGTGGTGCAGGAGAGAAGTTTCCGGATCTGGTTTTTGATAGTATACCGTACGTAGACTTGCTCCTGAGAGACTTGGGGCTGGAGACGAGGAGGAAGGGAAGTTGGTTGGAGGATCTGTTGGTGCCGTACTCTTTGAGGGATTACAAAGGGTTGGTGCAGGAGTGGGGACGGAGTCTCGAGAAGTGATTGCGAGATCAAGTATTTTGTGAAGGTGCTGATGAGAGCAGTCGAAAAACGTTTTGACAGGGGGGGCGATTCTTCGATTGACATGTGACAGGCCCTGGAAGTGAAGGAAGGAGTTCGCACTAGTGGCTTGGCGTTGCAGTCGCCCTTTCCTGTCAGCTATTGGTCTTCGACACGAGCTTTGCAATGCTTTTCGATCATATGGAGACCCAGGAATGCACGTTCAGCAGCATTTCCAGCTTCATGTGCCAGCGAATGCACGAGACCACGAGGTCTCATGATGTGCATTCCTTCTTTCCCTTTCAACATCACCTCCTTCCTCCACAATATCAACTCTTTCCATTGTCGCCGCCGAGCTTCAACAGTCCGATCTGCCGACCAAAATGGGGTTCATCAACGACTACGCTCCACTCGACGACATATCGAACCGACTGGCCATACCGTCTCTGATCTTCGCCTTCCTCACCCCACTCTTCGTCGCCGCAAGATGCGCCTTTAGCAAGCTCAGAACCAAGGGACTCGGACTAGACGACTATCTACTCATCATTTCCGCCACGCTCGCAGTCCCTGGAACCGTGCTCATGATCGTGGCGAGCAGCTGGGGATTCGGCAAGCACGAGCGTGACCTACTCAGCTACCCTCCCGAGGAGCTACCATTCGGAGACGGCAAGATTCTGATTGAAAAGACGCTGCAACTGTTCTTTGCAGATCAGATCATCTACTCGATCGTCATGGGCCTGTTCAAAGTCGCCGTCCTCGTCTGGTACACCCGCATCTTCACGACTCCCAACAAGAAGAAGTTCCGCTGGATTTGCTATGGACTTGCATGTGCAATCGCAGCTTTCACAGTGGCTTCGGTGTTTGCCACGGTCTTCCAATGCGATCCGATTGATGTGGCGTGGAGAAGTCACCCAGGGCAAGCGAAGTGCTTCAACGTCCAAGCATACTGGGACTTCCGCGCTTATTTCAATGTCATCACCTACTTCGTGGTCACCTTCCTGCCGATGCCATCGATCTTTGGATTCCCGCCGTTTGTCGACGGTGTACACACAACGCGAGCAGAGAAAGTCTCAACTTGTGCTCTATTCGGGATTGGAATCTTGTGAGTCGAGCAACCTCTCTGATGCAATATTTCGACTAACCTTCTCTCAGTGTTAGCATCACCTCGGTATTGCGAATGCAAGCCATTGGCCTTGCAGCTCTTCAGAAAGATCGCACGTGGAATGCCGTCGACCTCTGCATGTGGTCAATCATCGAAGACAACGTCGGAATAATCTGCGTGTGTCTTCCTTCCATTGCGAAGCCATTCACCGTCTGGCTGAGGACGATTTGCGGCTATCCGCCACCACCTCCGAAGTCGAGGACCAGCAGTACAAGTACAGCTGTGTTATTGCAGGCGGCTTGTGGCGTCGAGAAGGGGCGCGTCGGAAAGACGCATTCTCCCACTGAGTCGTCTGATTTCTCGGAGAAGCAGTCTGTTTGAAGGGGTAATGGTAATTCTGGGAGGAGGAGAAGGCGTAGCAGAAGAGGTGTCATGCTTGTAACATAAGCAGGCCAGAACGCCACCCAGCCGTCTATCGAACAGTACCCTATCGAAGTCGGAATCTATTGAGATCAGCAAGGAGATCCAGGTAGCCAGTAGTACGGTGATCAATCTAAACCACCTCCTTTGGCTCCACCAAATCAATCTCTTCTTGTCTCCTCCGGCACTGGACCTCGACGGTAGGACAGACATTCCGCTGATTTTCAAACTCGAGGTCTTGTGGCGGTTCGTAACCTGGCGCAAACCGCCAGTCGTACTTGAGTAACAGGAAGCAGAACAGTATCTTGATCTCGTTGCTAGCGAAGAAGCGTCCTGGGACGATACTCAGCATATTTTCACATTAAATTTCAGGTGGAAGGGGGATTTGAATTACCTGGGCAGGCATGCTGTCCATGTCCAAACATCAGGTTGTCGGGCGACGTCGTGACGAATTGATGGCGGTTCTCTTCGCCGGGCTGCCTTCTCATCTTAAGATACCTGTATGCATCGAATTTCTCGGGCTCGGAATAGAAAGTCGCATCTTGGGGGCCTTCATCAGCGATCATCACTGTGCTGCCCTTGGGTAGGACAAGTCCATTGGAGAGCGTGACGGGCCGCTTCACGTATCGCTGCATCGAAGCTAAGATGGCCATGTCAGCAGAAGTGTCAACGTCGAAGCTCACACAAGGGATACTTACTTATGCCCATCTGAGAGTATCTCGAAACCTCCTTGATAAAAGAATCCAGCAGTTGCATCTTGTACAGCGACGTCTTTGCCCATCCGTCCTCTTTCAGTACCCGGATCATCTCCTCCCGCAAGTCCGCGACCACTTCCGGGGTCCTGCAGCATTGCAACAGAGCCCTCGAAGTCATCTCCGTGGTGGTATGAATGGCTGCCATACTCAACATCAGTTGTCCTTCGGCAAAGTGCACCGGGCGTCCCTTCGAGACGTCGACCATCCAGCTGAAGGCATCGGATGTCTTCTTGGAGAGTTTCTCGCCTGTGACACTGGCGTTCTTGGCTCGCGCTTCCATCTCCTTGACTTGGGGCGCGAGTAAGCGCTTGGCATCGGCGACCTGGGTACGAAGATTGCGGCATACTGGAAGAAACCAGATCGCAATAGGACGAAGGAATGAGGGGACTTGGTGGAGAACCTGGGCACCCATAAAGACGGAGACTGTGTTTTCCTTGGAGATGTGGAGATAGTCCTGCGGCGTCATGTCAGTGATGTAGATAATTGGATTCGCTCCGTCTCATAATCACCTCATTCCGCGCAAGGTCAACACCCGCGAAAACCCTTGTAGAGATTCGAGCGACAATGTCGAGCAATGCTGGTTTGATCGGGAAAGTCTTCCACTCCTTGCTATCACCAAACCACTTGTCGATGGCAAAAGTGGCTTCTTCTACGACGTCCTGTGTGACTAGGCCGAGCGCTTGCGTTAATTTGATCCGTACCACATCGGGCATGAGGCCGTCCGGACGGAGACCTTCTCCCATGCTTTCAAAGCCAGGCTGACGCGCTAATTAGCTCTGCCACTACCAGACGCGACCATTATCCCGGTTAACCTACCTGAGCTGCATGAAAATCCTTCATAAGCGCCTCGCCAAAACCCAAGTCCTCATTGTTACGAATCTCTTCCGCGAACTGCCTGGGGAGGACGATCTTGTAGCCCACCGCCGATCGAAGTTGATATATTCCAGAAGTACTAGCCAGTTCCCTGCCCTTGGCCATGACCTCTCGCGGCGAGAACATCCATGATAGCTGTGGTAACAGCCGCGATTTGAAGTCCTCTTTGTCGAGAGTGGCCACTGGAATACCAGCGTACGGTCGATGGCCGGTCAAGTATGTGTAGATGACGCCGAGTATGATGGCGCCAATGATTGCTTGGATGGAGATCGGTAGGCCACCGAGCAGACTTTGAATAGAGGTCGTAGGGATTGGGGGTAGTGATTCCATGGTGCTTGGCAGGCTTGATTCTCCTGAGATGTCGTGATAGTAGGAGTACAGTAAGACGGTTTGCAGGTATCTCCTGTCGAATCTGACGGATCTCCTGGGGTCACTTTTGTAGTGCGCATCGAGGACCTGAAATATTCTCCCTCCGTGGAGAGGATGTCGCCGTTCCCGAAGCCGTCCCTCCGTTGGCAGCATAAATCTGCCATGTAGTGGCAATGAAACCACGTCAATGCCATGGCATTGGGGCTGCGACTTTACACCGCTGTACTAAACGATCTCGAAACGCTCATATTCTTGCGCGGCCTGTAGTGATTCAAGTTTAGGGGTCCACTATGCTGGGATCATGTGCGTTGAGTTATGCCAACGCAAATTCCGGAGCCAGCGGATGCAAATCGGTCCGGAATTTGCTGCACAAATGGTAAGTGAATAGAAGTTATGCAAAAAGCGGATAGCACGTGACGCATACATGCCATTTTCTGCAAGTCATAGCCAGCCAGATGATGACGATTAAATATGCATAGCTTTAAGCATGCGCGATCTTCGATGAGGCTGTCGTCGTTGTCGGATGGCCAATGCGGATTTGGTGTTCCGATGTCCTTTTCCGCTGCACTGTGCCGCAAGTGCTTTTGGAGGATAATGCCTCTGCAAGCGGATCGTGAGTTGTGCGAAACGGCTTTGAATTGTAATCGCATGGTTGGCCGTATCGATCGATAGCAAACGATTGCTGCGCACATGGAATCGCATCTGACTCTCGTTCAGACCTCTGCGATCTCGTCGTTCCGGTCGTGTGCATGACGGCTGAACACAAATTATCTTCGGCGACTGTGTTGCGGCGGTCGACTGTACTCTCGCTCCGCCGCTTATGGCTGTACATTTTCGCGTCCCAGAGTTCAGCTAAGAAGTGCAAGGTACCATGACGTGCAGTAGCAGGATTCTGCTTCAACTCCGGAAGTTTTCTCTCACGGGGTCCCAGTATCTTGATGGCGTAACATGCTCTGCAGTTATGATTACTTCGGATGACTCATTGTGTGCTGTTTGGCTTATTTCCGGGGTTGCAGCGATGTCTTCGAGGACAGCGTCGTCTTCGAGTGCCACGTTCGGGCTTGTCGACTGAGTCCGCCTTCGATTGGAGCCGCTGTTCCGTTCATCGCGGTAGCGAAAGACGTGCCTAGCAATGCAAAGTCAGCAAAGCTCGAACACACCAGGGACGCAGTTGCTCGACAAATGGTTGCGCACCAGAGAAGCCATCGAATAATCCAATTCTCCTCGATCTCGCCGTCTCGATCATGGCCAAGCCCATACATGATCTTGGTCTCAGGTCTCGCTGTTTCGTAGATGTGGAGGATCTCCTTGTGGACCGCTGCTTCATCCAACTGACTGAATGTGTACGGAGGCTCGACATTTGGGTCGTCTTTCAGCCCTTCCATCAGTGCTTCCCGGTTGGCCGTCATTCTCGTCCAGCCATCGGCAGCCTCTGTCTTGAGATTGATTAGCAAGGGGCTTCTGAGAAAGATGTTAGACGCAATACGTACCTTCATGAGTGAATAAAGATATCTGTGCATCTTATTACCTTCGTTCAGACCCAGCCGATTCATAAAGCGAGTCTTGGAATCGGACTGCGCCAAGGGAGCGGCCGTTGGCGCCATCAAGTCTGTTTCGAAGGCGTGGTTGATGCCAAGATGTCTAGGGAGATACAGTGTCTATGAAATAGAGAGCTCATCCAACAACTAGCATGAGATGCAACTTAGGGCTGACCTCAGGAGATCCGGTTCTGAGTCCCGGATCGAATACCAGAGTCATTAGGTCCGCGCGTACGGCCCATCACTGACAAGAGGGCGAACCTTGCGGCTAATGGGGAGCCTCCGTGCATAGCCATGAGCATCTTACTGGTTCGCGTTGGTGTGTCGCTGTGCATGAATGAAGAGATGGGAAGATGGACTGCCCTGAAGAGGAAGGTGCTTAGGCGCGGCGTGTTGCTCTGCATCCGCCGCTCAAGCACTTCCGACGGCCCGAAATCCTTTCATTCCGGGCCGGCAGTCCAGACCTGGCATTGAGGAAGTGCGGCCATAATACGCTCCCGTGACGCCCGTGACGGCTGGATTCAGACGGCCTGGATCTTTACGTGATGATGGCCAGGCGCGTATGATAGGTGCGACGTGAGATGGGACAGGCGAAAACTTCGAGTCATGCGAATTGACAATTGCCATTCATTGGCGCGGCTCTTTCCAGCCCGCATCCAAGATCACTGCAAGGCGGGAGGAGATGCGGAGCTGAAGCCTTCTTTGGTGGCGTTGGGTTCGGCAATCTAGAACTTGGGGCCGAATCCTGACGTCGTGTGAAGAACTTCTGTCTGTCAAGTTAACAAGCATCTTGTCCAATCATCACGACATGCGTAATATTATTACAGGCGTCGATCATGCTTTGCGAAACCCAACCTACCATTGTTCAGGGCCTTGTACGGTCGAGAATGGTGGAATAGTATGGTGACGAGAATCGGTCTTGGCAACAACCAAGTCTGAGGACCTTCGATCCGTCCTTTGTAAGCCATTCGGGGCCATGAAATCTGCAGGAAACTTGAAGTTCGAACAGGCTCAATTCTCGCGCAGCGTCTGCAAAATCGTGTGGAAGATTGGCCTCGTCATTCGTCCAGATGATGATGTCTCGCTGGGCCTCTTGGTGTAATTATGCCCATAGTCGTAGCGATCTCGCATCCCGACCGATCTGATCTTGATGGCGTCAACCGGCGCGTGCCTCGGCGAGATGTTTCCGCAGTCGAGATCGTGGCTGACAGTTGGCAGCTTCAGAATGACGACGGTTCGTTCTGCAGAGGACATCAGGCTTTCTCGAGATAGTACGTTTTTCGGGTCGCTTCGTATCTTGCCGTTTGTGTTGCAAATTGTTTCAGTTTTGGGTCGCACACGCTTCAATGATACCGTCTTGAGAGAGTGCAAGGATGACATATGCAGTCCGATGTCATGATCCAGTTGCAGACTTGCATGCTAGCCATTCAGAGAGTGGTCGCGAGGTTGGATCCCGCCAGGACTCCGGCCCTCCATCGCTTCCGTGATGTCATTCTCGATGCCTTTGCAAATAATGCAGATGCGGCTGATGGAAGTGGCCATTGACTTTGACTCCGATACCCTCAAGCTGTGCCGCATGGTCTCTACGTGCTCGCTAAGACGACGTATTGAGGATTTTGTTGACCATGCATCGACTCCATGTAACCTAGAATGTCCGATCTCGAAAGTGTGAGCGGCACGAGGCATTGCACTCGCAACTCGATCGGGCGTCAATAGTCCAGAACTTGTCGCATATGTTTGGAACACAGCTCCCGGGTCATTTCTTCCTTTCAGAAACATTAGCCAAGTCTTTAAGGAGATGTGCTACAGTAGCCTCATAACATGGGTATGTAGATATCTTGCTCCGATAGTCCAAGTTGCATGTGAGGAAGTTGACAGAACCATAGAAGAAGTGTGGCCATTTCTGCATCCGTCACGAGATGTGCAGAGAGGCGCTGTCCCGAGAACCGCCGTCGTTTTGCACCTCCGCGCACGAGCCGCGTTTCAGAGATATCGATGAAGAGGATGGAGTGTGCCCAGACCAAGAAAAGCATCCGCCGGGTCCAGGGCAGCCAGTGCCGTCCATGGCAACGCTTCGACTCGACATAACAAGGACAAGCGGAGAAGGCAACGATTGGTATCGCCGTCAGAATCAGGGCCAGACCTGACGGAACTCAGGACACACCGGCGATTGCAGATTGCTCGTAAAGGCCAAATCGATGCGGGTGGTTGGCAGCGTTCAGAAAGGCCAGGATGGTGAAGGCACTATTGCATTGGTCGGTCGTCGAGCAAGAGTCTTGCTGTGGTCACGCATAGTCCGCAGTGTTTCATGTCAATGAGACGCATGGCGCTAGCGCCGCCTGTTGGCAGGCTCATTGGATGGTCTCGCAGTACATAGATCAAAAGAGACTCGTCGCAGAGAATGCTCATGAGCACTCACAGGAAGCCAGTCTCGCACGATCCATTGTTCGTCTAAGGCGAGAGAATGCCACGCTTTCGAATATCGTCTCGATGTTCCTCCATTCGCCTCGCGTTGGGACCGATGCCTGCGCAATCATGCTATCAAGGGATCCGGTGCTGTCCTTGGCGCTGTCGTCTTGCGCTGCCTCCCTGAGTGTAGGCACTCTGCCGGGCTGATGGCGGGAACCATCTTCTTGCGAGTATCTAGGTCACCATGATGGCTGAATATGCGAATGCATTGAAGAAAGAGACGGTGACGTTGAAGGAGAATGTTTTGGACTGGAAATCGACGCGAGAATGACGCGCGTGAGGCGCTAAAACTAGGCGCTAGGCGCGGCTGAGTAAGCGCTGGCGATGCGACCTCACTTCGTGTAACTCGAGCAGCACATTTTGCATTCTTCCGTGCCGCTCTCCATACCGGTGGTATTCTCACTCCCATCTGCATCTATTTTCAGCCTATCAGGTACTCAGATCGTCGGACTTGGCTCCTCGGAGCCCTTCCCAAGGCGGCAATGCGGCAGACATTTATCCCATATCGCAAGGGGCGTCGCCTTCTTCACCCTCATCTTCAACGCCAACGAGGCGGCCCATCGCAGTAATTTGTCTCAGCTTGGAGATAGCGCAGCTATAGAATGATTCACGATCAATCCCAGAGTTCGTCAGGTAAGTGTGAAACTTTCCACAATACAGTCCATTGTGGCCAGACTGCATCCCGTCCAAGAGACGAGCGCATTCTTTGCCTCATGGCGCTGCCGACCTGCTGGAAAAGACCCACAACGACCGCAGTCGCCACCGAAAACATGGCTACAGCAAGGAATGCGTCAAACGGCAACCTGGGTCGCGACGTTCATAGTTTGGAGAAACACTTTGCGACAACGCGTCCAATGCTATCTCAAGCGGTAAGGCCGATCCCGCGAGCTTGCTCAGTTCGCGGTAATGAAGCAGAGGACTGCGCGCTTCATACTTGGCCTGTTTGTGCCTCTTGTAGCGCTTGCCGCAGATGAAAATGGTATGTTCCAGCAAAGACACCGTGTGTGAAGAAGGCCAGCTAACCCGTCGGCTTAGGCGTGCGAGTCATCACCGTTATTGTTCAGAAATACTGCGGTGTGCCTGTGCGTACGGCAAGTAAGTATTGGAGTCGAAATGGAAAGCAAGATCATCATATTGACCACGGCAGCACTCACTTGCCCCGAGACAACATGTCCAGCGTTCTCCATTACAAGAAGATCTTCATCGGCAAACTTTACGCCTCAGACATACCCACCCAGCGGGACGGGCTCTGAGATCTTCACGAGCGCGCATAGTGGATCCTATATTGGCAGTAGCGACTTCTACAGTGGCACGCTCTCTACCAGGTCCATTTCTGCAACAAGCCGCAATGCTACCTCACCTTCCAATGGCGAATCCGAGGTGCCAATTAGCACGAACTCACTCGGTCAGACGATCACACTGTCGCCTACGGAAGGCGGCCCAACACTGGACTCATCTGTTACTGCCTCTGGGTCTTCCCCTGGAGCGCCTTCTTCAGGAGCACCTTCCCCAGGATTACCTTCGTCTGGGACTGGATCACCTGCAGCATCCTCTGATGCAGTATCTACCTCCGCAGCCTCGAACCCGTCGCCTGATCCCTCGACGCGGCTCTCGACATCGTCTTCATCTCGATTAACAATGGGTCCGGATTCAGGCACAGCCGCCACTAGCTCGTTTGGAAGCAATGCGTCAAGCGAGCCAGGTGTTTCTGGAACACAATTCTCTGAGGATCAATCTTACTCTGTCAGTTCCGGGTCGCCTGAGTCGAGTCGGTCAAGCGAGCTGTCTTTCACTGTCGGCGAAAGTAGCCCAACAGCTCTCCCATCATCGCTCTTACCAACGGAGAGCGGCGACACATCCATGATCTCGTACACACCCTCGCCGAATCCATCATACCCGGGCATCACTACAACGTCTGAAGTGTCGTTCGAAACAATAACGGCGCCTCCAACCTTCACTACCGTCAACAACACTGGCTATATCATTAGCGCGATCGTCTTTTCCGGCATCACAGAGCCGCAGACACTCACAGTTATACCACCGAATGGAACAGCTCCCGGCACGATTCTCTTGGCTTTTCCGGCAATGCGATATGTTGTGGTCATTGCACAGCCATACACGGGAACTTCAGTCCTTACCGGACCATCGACCGTTACCTCAATCCCTGCAAATGGATCTGATGTAAGTTGCAATCATCTCAGGGTGCGGACTACCTGCTTAACTCTTTATTCAGCCCGCTACTGTCGTAATAGCAACGCTACCCGAGGACCAGTATTCTCATGTTTCGACCAGCCTTTCAGATTACATGACTTCTCAGCCGCCTTCTCCTGGCCTGACTGGGAGTGTCTCTGCGTCAGCAACACCAACGCAGGCATCGAGTGAGCCGACTATCTCGCCTGCCTTTTCTTCGCCTCGAGAATCTTCGGCGTCATCGCCGCTCGGTGAGTCTTCTGCTGTAACATTCTCGCAATTGACAAGTTCGCAGGCGCAGCCATCCACTTTGAGTGAGTCTATCTACTACACTACCTTGACAGGGCAGGGAGATGCTGGAATGACAGCCCCTGTGACACGAACGTTGACACCGAGCTCCGGGAACACATGGACAGTGATTGTTTTGGAACCCAGCTCTAGCAGCTCGTCGTCTACCTTCTACACAACTCTGACCCAGCAAGGAGACTCATCATTGACCGCAGCTTCCTCAACGACACTCAGTCCCAGCTCCGGGAATACCTGGACCGTCATAGTCTATGAGCCTAGACCGACTACTTCACCCAACGCTGTCTATACAACACTCACGACACAAGGCGATTCATCTCTCACGGCACCGTCGACTACCACGTTGCAGCCAAGCGGCGGAAACACCTACACCGTCATCATCCTCACTCCAGTGGTGTATACTACCATCACGCAGCAGGGCGGTCCCTCTTTGACAGCTGCTTCAACAACGACTCTGCAACCAAGCTCCGGCAACACAGCCACCGTGATCGTTTACAATCCACCCAATGCGTCTACGCCGCCCACTCCTGAGAGCACGAGTCTGGCGTCATCGATCCCGAGTAGTTTCACAGGTCTTACGACGATCACCACGGCAGGGCCTGCTTCGATCACAGCGCCGTATACGACGACCTATTACCCAACCGATGGGCGGCCTGGCAGCATTGTCGTCTTTACTCCAGCTGCGCGTTCTGGTGAATATACGACGATTTATACCCAATACACTGGCACGAATCCCACGCAGCAAGCATTCGTATCGACAGTCGACCCAAGTGGCACGGAACAAGGAACTGTGATCATTGCAACTCTTTCAGCAACTTCGAATTACTTCGTCACGACAACGACTGGATGGACGGGCTCGATTACCTACAGTTCTACTATTGCTTACCCGAATGGCGAGACGCCAGGAACAGTCTTGATCCAGCTTCCCAGAAGATACATCACGCGAACGACAGGCAATCCGTCCATTCTCACGACATTCAGAACGACGCTCAGCGAACCCAGCGGCACGAATCCGGGACTTGTGCAAGAGGAGACCCCATATCCCGCAGAGACCAACTTCGTGACATCGTCAAGACCATATTCTGGCTCGTCACCTTTGTTCGGCCCAACGACGGTCAGCACTGTGCAGCCTTCAGGAACCCAGCAAGGTACATATTACGTCGAATATCCCACCTCTGCGAATTTCTATGTTACCTCCACACGGCCTTATACGGGCAGTACGCCGCTTTCTGGACCGACAACTTATAGCACTGCCCTACCATCCGGCAATCAGCCTGGCACATACTACATTGAAGTTCCTGCCTCCGCCAATTTTGTGACAGTCTCGAGCCTGTGGACGGGTAGCTCACAGATCAACGGCCCTACGACTTTGTCTACTGCGTCGCCTTCAGGAGCCCAAGCTGGGACATACTATGTCTATTACCCGAGCTCTGCATCGTACACGACTGTTACTGTACCCTGGACGTCGCCCTCGCCCGTCGCAGGGCCTACAACTTTCAGCACGGCATTGCCTTCTGGAACCCAACAAGGCACATACTATGTGGCAATTCCAAGCTCGGCGTCGTACGTGACAATTACAAGGCCGTGGACGTCGCCCTCGCCAATCGCTCAGGCTACTACCGTCAGTACGGTATTGCCGTCTGGAGGCAATCCGGGAACGTATTATGTGGAAGAACCGCAGTCTGGCTACTATGTCACATCGACGAGACCATACAGCGGAGCAAGTCCGATCACAGGAGCGATCACAGCAAGCTCCTCGCCCCCGAGCGGCACCAATCCGCCCCTGATTGTCATCGAGGTACCTGCCTCTCAGTCATCCTCAAGCTCGGATGCAAGCCTGAGCCTGGTGTTTGTAACGTCCACCTCGATCAACAGCCAGATTGCATCTCCTCGCATTTACACGACTTTGCCGCCTGCAGCTTCGACGGATCGTACGAGAACCGTGGTCCTTGAAGTTCCAGCGTCTCAGACCTCGCAGGAGTCTCTTTACTATACGACCAGTACCTCAATCAACAGTCAAATCAATTCTCCCCGGATCGTTACAACCCTGCCTCCTGCCGCCTCGACGGACCGAACCCTGACTGTGATCTTGGAGGTACCTGCTTCGCAGACCTCGCAAGAGTCTCTGATTTTTACGACAAGCACTTCAACCAACAGTCAGATCAATTCCCCTCGGATTGTGACAACTTTGCCTCCCGCCGCATCAACGGATCGAACTCGCACGGTCGTTCTTGAAGTACCCGCATCCCCGACCTCTCTTGCATCACAGATCTTCGTGACCTCTACTCAAACAAATAGCCAGCTAACGCAGCCAACGATTCTGACTACAATCCAACCGACTGCGCCTGGGCAAAATGGGACTGTGATCTACGAAGTTCCGCCCTCTACCTCCTCGCAACCCTCTTATGTCTTCGTCACTCGCACAGAGGCTTACTCTGGCTCCGCGACGCTGACGCAGCCCACGATTGTCACGACTCTGAGTCCATCGAATCCAAATGAGATTACCCGAACCGTTGTGTTGCAAACGCCGGCCTCTCGAAGCTATGCTTTCACGACGCGGACAGAAGCTTACACTGGCTTGGCGACGCTCACGCAACCCACGACTATCTCGACTCAATATCCAACAGATCCCAACGAAAGTGTTGCCACGGTGATTGTCCAAGTTCCTTCCAGTGATGCGAGTTCTTCTTCGTCTGGGATCTATGTGACTTCATACCAGCCTTGGACAGGATCGAGCCAGATTACGCAAGCAACGGCAGTGACCACCATATCGCCTTCAGGAAGTCAGGTCAGTTTTAAGATCCTATTCTTTGCAATGTATAGCCAGCTCATGTGTTACTAGCCGGGAACGATCATCTACGCGACCCCGTCCAGCTACTCGTCGTCTTCTGCGGCTTCACGGTCCTATACGACAGTGTTCCAGCCCTGGACCGCCTCATCGCAGATTTCTCAAGCGACTACTGTTACGACAATCGAGCCCTCAGGCTCAGAGGTAGGTTGCGCAAGATCAAACTAATTCACTTGGAGAGCGGACGCTTACAGTTTGCTTCTCATTAGGTTGGTACAATTATTATCCAGACGCCGGCTAGCTTCTCCACATCATCTTCTGCCTCGCCAGTCTTCGTCACTTCATACCGACCCTGGACGGGTTCTTCGCCAATCTCGCAGCCCACAGCCGTATCCACAATTCAGCCGTCGGGTGCCCAGGTGAGAAAGATGCTTGACCCATTGCAATATTGATTTTCGGACCAAGCTAACAGATTGCCGAAGCCGGGCACCATCATTTTCGAAACGCCAGCCAGTTCTTCGTCTGGAGTATACGAGACTTCTACCATCTATGTTGGAACAGAGTACAGTGGACCCTCGACGTTGACATCTCGGCCATACACGGGCGGTCCGTCTGAAGGATTGGAAGTCGTCTATGCTCCTGGCAGCTACAGCTACACTACGATCTATTCTGAAAACGCCAGTCCAACGAGAATCACGACCGTAAGGTTCGAGCACAGAATATTGATTGCTCCAGGCTGACCCCCTTCCAGGTTCCGTATACCGGAGGGACATCGGCAGGACAGATAATTGTCGTGTTGCGCGCTCGTTACATCACTTCTACCCAATATGTGGCGAGCCCGCAAGCAACCGGCGTTTCCACGAGCATCTCCTACAGCGGAGGCACCAGCGATGGGCTTGTAATCACTTATGCTCCAGCACTCTACGAAACGTCAACACGCTATGTCAGCAGCGGAACGTCAAATCTATTCACCAGTCGCAGCTTTACCGGTTTGTTGTTGCCATGATTCTTCGATGGGGCTTGACGATGCTAATTTCTGTTTTCAGGCGGCTCCAGCTCAGGCCTAGTTGTCGATGAGCGCCCTGAGTTGTACTCCACCACGACGGTCTGGCGGACGACCCCAGCTTCTCCGGTGTCAACCAACATCTATACGAGTGCCAGCTATACCGGTGGAACATCTGCGGGCCTGATCGTCGAAGAACAAGGCCCATACTTTGAGACAACCACGATTTACCTCGAAAGTATTTCTCAGACCACTACCTACGTTTCGAGACCTTACACTGGCGGCCCGCAGAGCGGGTTATACGTTGTCGAAGTGCCGCTTTCGTACGTAACCCAGACCAGCTATTTCGATGCTTCTGCCACGGCTCAGACCCAGGTATCGACGACCACAGTAGCTCAGGCGACAGGGAGCTCCCAGGGTACTGTCATCGTGTGGAGACCGCAGAGATACTCGACGATCTACAGCTATGCAAGCTCGATCTCCTCGCGGACTAGTACGATTGCAACGTTTTCAGGGGGCGAAGATCCTGGAACGGTATGACTGAAACAAAGCTTTGTTGAGGCAGAAATGGAATGCTAATGGATATCAGGTCCTCGTTGAGCGACCTATTCTCTGGACAACAAGCACTAGCTATGGTGGCAGCGTGTCCTCCACGAGCACCATTGCCACTTACTCCGGCGGAGATTCTCCTGGGACGGTGGGTGCTGCAGCGCCATTTCTCGACTCCGACTGATGCTGACGAACAATTCAGGTAATTGTATTCCAGCCAGAACTTTACACCACGAGCTTCAGCTATGGTGGGAGTGTTTCCTCTACCAGCACGATAGCAACGTATGGGGGAGGATCGTCGCCCGGCGTGGTCCTTGTCCAAAGACCTGTCTTGCTTCGCACAACGACTAGCTTTTGGTCTCAGTCTACGCCATCGACAACTACGCTTGCCAGTAAGTTTGCGAGTCATTTTGACCAATGTTGAGAAGGTGGAGATTGACTTCTATCAGCCTATTCGGGAGGCGATGATTATGGCACGGTCCAAGTCTTTGCGCCAGTCTTGCTGACCACTTCAACAACATACTACAGCGCCGAATCTCTGGCGACTGCGTCCGTCGCTCAGTCAACTGTGGCTACCTACGGCGGCGGGATCGCTCCAGGAACGGCAAGTGCTTTCTAAGCATCATTCTTGATTCGAGCTCATGATCTTTCTAGGTGATCGAGTACCGACCGATCCTTCTCACAACTGTTACAAGCTTCACATCTGGCAGTGCATCTTCCACAACGACACTCGCAACGTACGGTGGAGGGACTCAAGCGGGTGCGTAATTGGAGATTTGGAAAATTTCGAAGGCTCGCTGACTTCCCATCGCAGGTACTGTAATTGTCTGGCGACCTGCCCTGTACACAACCTCTACTTCGTACTGGCAGAGCCCATCATCACGCTCTACCGTGCAGACGTATGAGGGCAACACTTCGCCTGGTGAGGAACAGAATAGTGCTACGTCCAGGAGATGATAGCTGACGAGATATGCGTTTAGGTCTCATCATCGAGTATATCCCAATTTCGACGCTCACCACAACGGTAAATCTTAGACCTATGTGCAGTCTGCCATTTGTGATTGCTAATTGAATCAATCAGGACACGGAGACGTCTTCAATCACGACTACAGAGATTTCGAGCAGTCCTTTCTCAACTACCTTGGTACTTACCTCCAATTCGACTATCTTGGCATCTGAAATTAGCACAACGACTCTTCAGTCAACGCAAGGCGGCAACACCATCACCACGAACCAAACGACAACCGAATACAGCTCAATAACATCTACAGAGCTTTCTGCATCTAGCCTCTTTGTGACTGGGACGACTAGCACCATCTCCAACCTGCAATCGACCATTTTGAGCACCGTTGATGGAACATCGACAGCTATATCGACCTTCAATGCCACCGAAACTGCGTCTACCATTGGGAACCCAAGCACTTCGACAGGTAGCCCTGCTCAAACCTCAACAATTTCGCCCTCGTACCTTACTCTTCCGGTGGAGACACGAACGCTGTCCTCCACTTCTACGACATTCTCGAGCTTCCCATTTACGGCCGGTACTCTGATCTCGACTTCTGATCTCTCCACTTTGAGCTCGTATTTGACAACTCTCACGTACGAATCCACCATCAGCGGAAGCGTCATCACCGCCACATCAGTCAGCACCAGATTCAGCACGTCTAGCTCAGTCGTCTTCTCTACTTTGAGCCTCACATCAACGCAAACCTCTTCGGCTTATTCCACGCTATCGAGAACCGAGACAAGCACTGCCCCAGACAGAACTTCTACCAGGATCTCATCGGTCTTTGAATCGCAGACAACGCGGACAACGGGCCCTACCAGCACGGCTACTGGTCAAGCTGTAACATCGACGTCTCGGAATAGCCTCACCTTGCCTGTTGAATCTCGGACGCTGACAAGTACTTCAACCACATTGTCGAGCTTTCCATTCACGGCGAGTACGCTGGTTTCGACCTCTGATTTGTCGACTGTCAGCTCCTTTATCACTACGCTCAGCCTGACTCTTACGTCCTCTGGTAAGCCTTCAATGAACAAAGAGCCAGTTACGTATCATTTGGAGCTAACTATGCAGGCACTACTGTCATAACTTCCACAATATCAACCATTCGAAGCACGGTGACCAGCAGTAAGTCTATCTCAGATCATCTCCGACGCAATCTAACGTGATTCCCTAGCAACAATCTCAACAAGCCAGACATACCTATCGCAAACTTCAACGCAGTGGAGCACGCTCTCTTCGACTCAAGTAAACACCATCGAAGGCACATCTACGTCAATATCCTCTCTCTTCAATACACGGACAACACAAACGACTGGGCCGACAAGCACTACAATTGGCCAAGCAGTCACATCCACCAGCCGGAACAGCCTCACCCTGCCTGTGGAATCCCGGACTCTGACAAGCACACGCACTACAACCTCCAGCGAGCCTGTTAGCACTACACAGCAGATCGTTTCAGATCTAACCGGAACGACAAGCTGGGTGACGACTCTTACGAATGTCATTACGTCTTCTGGTGAGCCATCTCTGCAATCTAATGAGATATCGGGCTAATGCAAGCAGGCAACCTCGTCACTACCTCGACGATAGCGACCATATACAGCTCCATCACAAGCAGTGAGTCTCCGCCGATCTCGCTTTAGAATCCCGCCCTTTCTAATATTGAAATTAGCGTACGTATCTACGAGCCCGACCACATTCTCGGAAACGACAACTCAGTACAACACCCTGTCGTCCACCGAAACCAGTATCGTTCAAGGGACTTCCACGGACATTCAAACTTCTTACGCAACATCATCGACCAGCACCATTGGTTCGACGTCTTTTGTCTCCGCGCCAACAGAAACTTCTACTCTTTCGCCTTCGAGAGTTACATTGCCGGTGGAGACACGGACGCTCTCAAGCACGCGGTAAGTACCGAAAGATTCTGTCAACTTCGCGGTGTTCTTGCCCAAGGTCTTTGTCCGGCTCGCACCTGCGTCCACCACAGAAGCTTGATCTACTCGCGCTTGCCTCTATCCGTGCTCCTTTCGCGGAGAAGAGAGAGGCGTTCGCATCAAGCTATCGCCACTATATTGCGTTCATCGAAAGTGCTGCTAGGTGTGCCTAAACGCACATATCGCTCTCGTCACAATGCCCTCAATGCCATGCAGGAGCGTCCTCCGAGTCTGAACTTTGCTAACCCTACTCTTCGCCTCACAGGACAACTACCCAGAGCTCCCCACTCACAAGCACACTGATTTCAACCTCAGATCTCACATATTCAACCTCATATGTCACAACCGCCACCACAGAGTCCACACAGCCCGGGCGATCAATCACGCAGACTCAAATCGCTACGAGCAGCAGCTACACAACGCTTATATCGAGCTCGCCGGTCTCGCTCACCTCTACCCGAACTACTACCGCCATATCTTCTATCCCATCATCAATTACATCGACAATTGAAGGGACTGTGTCGCAGACCGCATCGGGTGAGTGCAGAAGCCACGCTAAAGCCACGCCAAGACTTTCAGCTGACTTTTGTCTTCTCCTTAGTAACGGCCTCTACCCGTACGACAGGGCCGACAAGCACAGCTTCAGCCCCAACAGAGACCACTACACTGTCTCCGTAAGTTTTGTGACTGGCAGAACACGTGCCACCTTCTTCTTTCCGAGACTTTGCTGACGCTTCTCCTTCAGCTCGCGGGTCACTCTACCCGTCGAATCGCGGACGCTCACAAGCACAAGGACCACAACTACGAGCTCTTCGTTCATTGTCACTTTTGTCACAACGTCAGATCTGACATTTTCGACAACATACCTATCCACAACTACTCTCTCATCCACCGTGAGCGGCAGCCTGATCACCGCGACTTCAATATCAACTAGCACAAGTTACGGAACATCTACATTCGTCATTACAAGCAGCACAACTTCTGTGCAGACGACAACAGCCATATCCTCGATTCCGTCATCGATCACCTCAACCGCTTCCGGACAGACAACTGGAAGCCAGACAACATCGACTTTGATCACGGCGAGCACGACTGCTGCTACAAGCACCGCGACTGCTCCTTTTGCCCAAACTTCGACGCTCTCTCCTTCCTACGTCACCTTGCCGGTTTCGACGATCGTAAGCACAGTTACCCGCTCAACTACGTCGAGCAGCCCGTTCACAGTCACGACACAATCGATCTCGGATCTCACCACGACGTCCCCTCTTTCCCAAACAACGACTACCGTGAGCAGCCAGCCAGGACGGACTGTTACGACTTCGCCCATTACGACGCAGCCCTCGACCGTTACATTTACTTCAAGCGTCCCGACATCGCTATTTTCGACGCAAACGACAACATCAATCGCATCTCTGACCTCTTCCATCACAAGCACAGTCCAAGGAACGACGACTGGAGTATCTACTGCTTCGACTTCTGCCCAGACGAGCGTTACCGGGTCGGTCACTTCCACAGCGATCGCCTCGCCAGTGACATCGACTTCTGTAACTACCTTCTTCATTTCTACGTCATATTTCACGACGACGAGTTTCTACGGTGGAGCGGGAAGTCCAAGCACAACTACGTCAGGAGGCACTGTGAGTCCAAAGACGCAACCAAGGCTTGCCGAAATAAAGCTGACCTCTCACAGGTCTACGTTGCCCAACCTTGGGCCACGACCAGAGTCACCTCCTTTGCTGGATCGACTGGAAGAACTACTACGGTGGTAAGTGTGTTCGCAGAATAATAGAGATGAAACATGAACTAATACCCATTACAGGCGACCTATACTGCAGGAGTGAGTTATAATCCACATGCCGTCATGGCTCAGGGCTTGCTTACGTTCCGCAGACCGCGACCGTCTTCGTTCAAAGACCAACAACATATACGTGAGTATTTCGAGATGTCTTGCCATCGTTCCATTCGACTGACATTTGCAAGGACCATTACTCGCCCCGTCGATGCCACGCCCGGCGCTGCCGAAAGTACTTCAACCTCTGTCACCGCAAGTGAGTTTGTGCGGATTTTGGCGTTCGCAGTATCATAGACTAACAGAGATTCCCCTATCAGGTGGGAGCACGACAGGCACAGTCGTTGTTCTTCGACCTCTTGCCACTCTTGCCTGTGCCGGATACGGAATCTTGGCTCAACAGAGTACGCTCTCGAGAGTCGATCTCGGAAGTGGTGCCGTGGCTTCGAACACCAATGTCAATGTGAGACCTGAGTCACCTATGCCAAGATTCTTCTGCTTACAAGGGTCATCAGATCACTTCCGGCTTCTTAGACGCTATTGGCTACAACGTTCTTGACAACTATCTGTACGCAGTGACGAGGGGTGTCTCTCCGCAGACCGTGTACCGTATTGGAGCTGCTGGTGCGACTCAGGTGGTCTTGACACTTCCCGTCGACCAAGACTTCTATGCAGGAGAGTACGTCACCCCAATTCTACTCCATACGCTCGTGAAGCAGCCACTGACTAGATCTTCCTCGTATAGTGTGGATGCAAACGGCCAATTCTTCCTGGCTGCTCCAACCTTCAGTAAGTCAAGCATCAACTGCTGAGCTCCTGCCACTCGACTCTCCAAGGATCATGAGCCTGCAGCCACCCAAACTGCGACAACACTTTCGCCTTGAGTCGGTCGCTGCAAGCTCGGCTGGATCATGGCCTTTTCTGTGTACTGACTCTTCTTCACAGACCAGGGATTTTACTTTGCTCAGCTCAACTTGAACCCATCTTCACCGACCTACCAGCGAATCCAATACCAAGGTCTTGCCAGTATTCCTCCCCAAGATTCTGCGGACGTCCCCGACTGGGTTGGTGTTCCCGGACAACCCGGCTTCCTCTACTCTTTGTACGTCGATGGGGGCGGGGACACCTACCTACTGCAATTCAATTCTGCCACCCGCGAATGGAGTACTATAAACAATTTCGGACCTACTGTTACTGGAGTTGGGTCCCCCAGCTTCTCTGCAGTGTACAGCGCGAACGACGGATACATCTATGCCACGGAAGGAAACAGCGGTCAGATTTGGCAGTTCTCCTATGCCGATCCTTTCAGTGCAACGCGAATCTCTCAAGGACCAGTGGCCGTCGGTGCTGACGGCGCAAGATGTGGGAATAACAACGCCGCCGTAGTCCCTGCTCTTCCAGCATTCTCTTGCAACCAGTATGGATACCTGATGCAGGTAAGTTACCACCCAGCCACCATAAGACACTATAGATGCAGCACTAAATCATTCATAGTCAAACGCCCTATCTCGCGTCGATATCAACAACGGAAGCCAATCTCGGTTTCTCACATTGGAATCAAATCGCTTGTACAACGCAATTGGTTTCAATTCGGTAAGCTGGTCGCCCAACTTCGCAAAGTCTCGTCATTTATTAATCCACTCTTCAGCTGGATGGCTACATCTACGGCTCCAGAAACACCAATCCTGTCTCCATCGTTCGAATCGCAAGCAACGGCACGGTTCAGGCGGTTGTCAACTCCTCACCAGCCTATTGGCTACTTGGCGATATCGATGCGAACGGAATATTTTGGGCTGCGACGTGAGTAGACCTAAATATCGCGACCCTCGCGCTGCGCTGACTCGTTACTAGGCCTTCTGCGCCTCCAGGCGGACTTACCATGAACTACATAGCGTACAACCTCAATCCACAATCATCTTCGTTCGGCGCGGTGACGGCCAGTGGGACCGCTTGGCAATGCGGATACTACTTCGTCGATTGGGCGTATGTTCCAGGTGGAGGTATGTAAACTGCACGACAGGAGTCTTTTCGCTGCATGCCGGGAAAACATACTAATCGACGACACTCTTCCTTATTAGGCAGCAATCTGTGGGCCATTGGAACCACAGCCGCTGGGTCGACTGATGGCAATGGGTACCTCATGCAGTTCAGCATGACGACCAGGAACTGTAAGCCTGCTCACTGACCAAAAGCATTTGTGGCACATCTCACAGCACGTAGGTACTATGATCGCCAACCTCGGTCAGCTCTATCCTAGTCAAAACCAAGCGCAAGTTGGAGCAACCTATGCAAGTGCAGATGGATACCTTTACGGTTAGTCCCAATTACCCACTGGCATGGAACCTGAAGCTGACGAAACGCAGGAGCGGAGAACTTTGGAGGAAGGGTACGCAGATATCAAACAGCACGCTTATGGCGGATCAAAAGCTAACTTGCATTCTAGATATACCGCATTCGTGTCACGTCACCGTCACCGACAGCCGAGTACGTTGCAACTGGGTAAGTAGTACCACGGCCCACGCCTCTGCTAAGACCTCGAGACCCTTTTCACTGACGTCTGTGCCTTAGACCTCTAGCGACAAGTAATGACGGCGCTCGTAAGTTTCCCCTGTCTCTGGATCCACCAGAGCCTTGCTAATCGATCGTAGGTTGCGTCTGAGAGGGAACACAGAACCATTTGTAGATTTCACACAAGCAGACATCTTACTAGTACAAGCTTTACTGAATACACGACATTGGCATTGCATGCAGACGTTCTGCACGGCTCTCATCGGCATACCGATCAATTTAGAGTTTTGCCCAATCGAGGACCGAGGAACTTCATCCAGCCGCCACGCAGCGAATCACGAACGCTTCCACAACGTGCTAGTGGGCCCAAGAGTTCGTTCTTGACACCTTGTTCTAACATCAGGTCCTCCTCCTTCGATCTTCACACTCAAGGTTCCAGCAAAATGCCGTCTCGAACCACAACCTTCGCCATCGTCGCCGTGCTGCTGGCTCTCCTCTTCTCCCCTCAGCTCGCCAGCGAAGGAACCTCAGATGGCTGCGTTGTAGCCGCACCACCCTCTTTCGTCAAAGAAAAAGTATCTCCCCAACCCACACCCACCTCCAAATAACTTCATCCTAACCCTCCCAGATCATCGACTACGACTTCATCCGCACCCTGCAACTCACCTCCAGCTCCGGCTCCCTCGAAGCCGTTCGCCTCACGAAAGACGGCCACTACTTCTCCGCCATCCTCTCCAACCCCTCCGAAACCCTCGAAATCACCCCCGCGAGTCGCAAAGACTTACCCCGAAAAGCCAAAGTCGTCGCCAACGAAGCCTGGAAGTTTGTCTATCGGGAGGATTTTCCTTATGGGCAGAGGGTTGTGCATTGGATTTCGTTGCGGCCTAGTGGGAAGGGGACGATTCTGGAGTATGATCGGAGGTGGAAGGGGAGTTTTGTTATGTTGGTTTTGAGGAAGTTGGGGCTTTTTCAGGAGGGGATTGTGGTTGGTGGAGGGAGTGGGGGATTGGAGGGGATTAGGAGGGCGTTGAATGAGGCTGCTGAGGAGGGGGTTTGAAAGTGATTTGGTTGTTGGGTTCAATTTTGTCGTATCTTCATTAAGCTTCACTGTCAAGTGAGTGACATTTCTTGGGATCTGTCCTTCATTCAAAATCTTCCCGCAGTATTTGTCTTTACGACTCATTCAGGTTCTCCACGCCCTGGTACAGCGGTGGCAATTTCTGAACACTGCGCTGGCGCAGGATGTTCCTCCTGAACCAAATACCAGCAGCTTTGAGCTGATACTTCGAGTGCTTCCACGTTGGAACGCTAAAGACTTGATCAAGTTCTTCAAGCGTTAGAGCTTTAGTTTCTGGCATAAAGAGTAGTACCAGGACCCAAAGGATCAGACACCAGGCGGCATACCATCCAAAGGCACCCTCTGGCTGGAATGCTCCGACTAGAGATGGCCAGGTGAAGCTGTGGAAAGTCAGCAGGTCCCTTTTGGGCAATGGAAAGGGAATTGCTTACGATAGGATGAAGTTGAAACACCATGTCGTAGCCGTAGCCCACGACATCCCGACATCACGGACATGCATCGGGAATGCTTCAGCGGAGTACGAGAACGGCACAGGGCCCATGCCTGGACTGTAGAATACTTCGAACAGATACATGCCTGCGTGAATGTTTAGTCAGTCACAATTGCTTCCCATCGAATAGTATTGATCTTACCAGTGGTAATCATGGCCGTACGAGTCACTCTCTGATCCTCGGAGATCAAGAAGCTAAGACCAGTCCAGAGCAACGTGATGCAGAGGAACGGATATGTGATCAGTAGTAGAGGCCGGCGACCAAAGGTGTCGATCGTGAAGAAAGCTGGCAGAGCGAAGACCCAGTTGAGGATACCGGTTCCCATGGCTACGAGGAGGGCGTTGCTTCGTCCATAGCCAGCTTGCTCGAAGATAGTTGTAGAGTAGTAAGCAATCACGTTCACGCCACCTGCGAGCCAGTCAGTTCACACTTCTTCTTGCCAACTGGTGGACGTACAGAATTGCTGCCCAAACATAACAATCCAAGTCGCCCAAGTCGCACGTCGATTACGCGGGATACTGAACAGTTCCCAGAACATGGTAAAGATGTTCTTGCCCGTGTTGATCTTGGCTTCGATTTCGACACCGATGTGGGTGTAGTAAAGATCTCTGGCAGCCTGGAGATCGGTCTTCCGTACTTGTTGGAATGCTTTGAAGGCTTTCTTAATCTTGCCGTGTTGGATCAGCCAACGTGGGGATTCTGGGCAGAAGTAGATTTGGGCGCTAGAGATTGCTGTTAGATGCGTCTGCAAGAATGGGTGGAGAGACTTACCAAACGATGACGGGAAGGACCACCGTGGAGCCGAGAATGAGTCGCCATGCGAGGTCTGGACGAAGACCGCCGAATGCGACGCCCATGATGTTGCCTGGATAACTCGTCAGCCTCTCATGACAAAACGGTATCGGTGACAGCACAAACCCATCATGATTCCGAAAGCCGTCCAGACCTGCCACTGCATGACCAAAGCACCTCGAATTGGAGCAGGAGCACACTCGGCAGTGTAGACCGGCACCGTTGACGACTTGCTGCCGATACCAAGGCCAAGAACAAAACGAGCCAAGAACAAGTTCACCCAACTATTGGCAACTCCCTCCCATATGGAGGCGACGGCGGCGATGAAGCAGGAGATGAAGATCGTTCCTCGACGGGCGAAGACTTTGTTAAGCGGCTCGGTGAGCCAACAACCTAGAACCGCACAAGCCAAGTATGGAGCGCCGACGATGAGGCCCGTCAGGTTCTGTTGCATGGAAGGCGAGAAGCGATCAGAGGGCGAGACGTTGAGTTCCTCGAGGTAGAACGCTTGAGCGCCGTTGTTGACGGACTCTGCATCATTATTAGTATTCGTACTTGGGGCAGTGCGAACGAACATAGAGACACTCACCGTCCATCCCCTGCACGGCGGCAGCCAAAGACGACATCGAAACGAGAAAGTAGAGCATCCACGGTTGATCCCATTTGTGAGTGTGCTCGCGCGCGATGGCCTCTTTGTCCTCAGCGGTCAAGTCTTCCATCTCTTGAACGGCATGAGGTCGCTGAGCAATCAATGCGCCCTTGCGAAAGACTTCGATATAGTCCATCAATTCATGTTGCTGGCAGAACTCTTCGACATTCTTCAACAAGTTCTCCCTCGGAACGCCAGCGAGAGGGTTCTCGAAGACTGCGCTCAGTTTTTGATCTGGCTGGACGTCCAAAACATCGTTTCTCTCAACACCGACTTTCTCCTCATGCTGGTCTGCAGAGAGCGAACCCTCGGGAGAGCTGTTCTCATGCTTCTTCTCTACCATAATGAAATAAAGCGAAATGCGGTCAAACAGAACAGAACAGAACGGCAGGAAGAGAAAATTAGAGATCACGATCGCAAGGACTTCTTCAAATATCCAGCCTCAAAGGATTCCTCGCAGATGACATCCCCACCTCGCGTGCAACGCCTCTGACATGCGCTGCACTCGCCCGTTTCAATGGCCATGTGCGACGATATGCATATCCCTACCTGTCGGGGTAAGCTTCGAAGGAACTTGCTTGCGCGGAGCTTGTTGGAGAAGCTTGGGGTGCAGCTTGGGGGTCGCAGAAGGCTTGCCGACTGCCGGGAGCGAGATCCTGTGAGAGGTCGGCTGTACGTGAGGCCTGGGAGTTCGACGTCAAGTTGCAGGTACCTCCCTGTTGGTGGCTTGTTGGTTGTTCGCTGCGGTTACAGAGGCGATGCGTTTATCTGTGGTCGCGGGGTGTTCTCTTCGTGGCACAATGTTCCTTTGGCGTTCATTCGCCTGATGGTGGCCCGTCATTGGATGTAATAGCCTATAGGAATCGCATTCCCGCGGGTTTGGTCCTGTTACTCGTTACTCATATACCTGTGGTACACGTGCCTTCGCTGCCTTAAGAATCCTTCGTCTATGCCGGCCAAAGCAACTGGTCAGCAAAGGAGGCGATAGTCATTGTGCACACAGAGCCAGTGGTCTTGAGATGAGGATGGCGTTGGATCATCAATCTCGAGGTTGTCCCTTCATCCCATCGTATCTCGACAGGTGCTCGTCGTTTCTTCGCACTCTTTTCCGATCCCATTTTCGCAAACTCCTCCGTGACGATCGCACGAATCCTGCCTTATCATCAGCAACTCGTCCCGCGGAGGCATCCACCGCTTGTTTGTCATCCCCAAATCCTGTGAGACATGAGGTCCGCCATTGCTGGCTGACAACATCGTCGGTATTGCGCATCTCTTACGATGGCTGGTATCCAGACGATGCCTGGTATCCATGCCATGTCCCTCCGCCATGCTATGCTCATCTTACTTGATCATCTCGGGTCGCTGATATTCCTCATCCTTCAAGGCCGATGCCATAGAACTGATCCCATTCTTTGCACTGCCAGCCACTGGAACGATTCGGATTGTCTTCTACGCTTGGCATCCACGGGTCCTAGATGGCATAATGTGATCCATAAGGAAGATATGTCTTCTTCGCAGCGACAGGTATTATGCGGTCTCCACGGTTCTCGTTGGTCATTTGATCTCTTGATGCGCCGCAAGATCGAGGAAGAAGGTATCATATCCTGTGATTCGTAGTAACTTTAAGAGAAAGGAGAAGAAGATTACCTAGACCTTGAGAACCGGTGCTCGGCATTCACGACAATGACGCGAGCGCACGAGCCAATTCGGCATGCCTGGTCCGCGTTCCCTCGACTCTTTGCCATCATCATCATCAACATCACATCTATCGAAGATGCTATGATGCTGTTTTAGTCCACTTTGATTGTCTGGAATGGCGGTGTTCTGGATATGAACGATGAGCGGCGACCCGGCCTGTCCCGGCACGACTGGAAGCTTTCAACCGCACCTCCTCCTCCTGGTGGTCATACAAGTCGCCCAAGACGAGACATGTCGCTTGGCATACGTTTTGAGGAGTTCCGTTCGAACTCATGATGGCGAAGTATTCTGCTGCCTCAAGACCTGCTGGAGATCGCCTCATAACCGGCCTTGACTCCCCTCCAATGGCATCTCCCTGAGCGAAGGCCATGCCGAAGAGCTTGTCGTCTGATTCTTGGCCACGATTCAAAGGTCAAGATCCGAGAGTTTCGTACAGAGGGCTACCAGAGCATGTTATGGTCTTCATGACAAAGGCTTGCAAAGGTGAAGTCCCAGCCAATAAGGTTCAACTGATGGAAGGGCATACCGAGGACACACCATGCCCAGAACAGTCTCTCATAGGCTTTCTACCATCTCTGTTTCGAGATCATGTGGACACAAATGCAGTAACGGTTGATGTTTAAGGCAGAGAGACTTCGAGCACTGGACTGCGAGCACGACGAGACGAATGGCGACCCTGTCCGCCTTTTCACAAGCCTCGGGAGGCCTCAATGCAGCATCTTGAGTATCACAACTCTCGACACATACTCACTGGTTCACCCAGTTGCATCTCAAAGAAAGCTAGGTCAGCACGTTTCGAGTGGAAGTTTCCGCCACCATGAAGCCGACATAGATTTCGAACCAGCGCAACGGCTGTATTTCATCAAGCGGCAGAACCCCACTGGTGAGATCCATCTCTGTTTTCTCTCGTTCACCATCGACAAAGCACATTCGAGACTCGTCCTATTTGATATGGTTGGAGACCTGTTGCTGTCTGTGCTCCTTTGTCACGGCTCCACAACCGCCTACCCTTGGGTAGTCAATCATGCATCTCTGGACCCACGGAGCATCGACGGTGGGCAGCCTTTGAGAGCCCGGCAGGCCGGGTCTGTTGCGACTTGCCCAAACAATCCCAATCACACAGGTGCTGCTCCTTACAGCGCTGACTATCCGTACTGCGGAGCCAAGAACGGCAAGCCTGGCAACAATCGCTGCGTCGGGAACATCGTACCAGCTCCTGTACTGCTATACGAGAATGCCTCGGCGATTTTCGAAACTGATATGGCATAGGGAGATACTGCCCATTACTTTATTCCGCCTGGGCCGCTGGATATTAGAGGACCGTAAGTGCTCACATCTGCCACATGAAACCTATCACGCTTATGCTCAGCAAAGATGCCCTGGATTGAATACTGCAGGTATGTGCTGGATGGCCAAGAAGTCTTCACTTATATGAGCAAGAGATGGCTGACTTTGGGGGAACAGCAAATCACAATTTTCTCAGCCATGATGGCATCACCAACTTCACCGAGCTCATTGATGCCCAGCAGAACGTGTACGGCGTTGCTTACGACTTGGCTGTCATTCTCGCCGTGCTTGGCGTTGGACAAGATGGAGATCCTCTGGGTACGACAAAGCTGAGTCTGGGATGTGATGCCACATCACGGACTTCGTCTACTGGCTTCACCGAGCCTGGCCTCAATGGCCACGGAAAGTTCGAAGGCGATGCATCTCTGACTCGTAACGACTTCTATCTCGGTACGCGTCATCAACAGCTGCTTTGCCTCTCAACTAACGCAAGTCATTCAGACAACGGAGACAATTACAGCTTCAACAGATCCCTCTACAACAACATGTCAAACGTGGCCAACTCCGTCTCGAACGGCATCTTCAATCGTAAAGCTATTGCCAAGTACCGAGCCCAACGTTGGAGGCAGTCTGTCCACGAGAATGGCAACTTCTACTTTGACTTCAAGTCGGTTCTGCTGTACGGAGCAGCGACGTTCCTGTAGTAAGTACTTTCGCTGCTCGGAACGAACTCATGCTGACTATGCGCCAAGCGAACTCTTCCCATCTGGCGGTCCTTCTGGAGTCGCTGACCAGACGACCATGGACTACTTCTTCCTCAAGGAGCAACTGCCCCCAAACTGGTACTCTCGCAGCGAGAAGTTCACGCTGTTGGGGGTCATTGCGGAGCTTTCTGCCATGTACCAAGAGGACCCAGTTCCATTCGGCGCAAATACTGGAGTCCCCGATTCGTTCGTTGGCATTAGCGAGTCCGGCATCATCACGTCGAACAGTACGCTCAAGGCTACGCCAGCCGGAATCGCTTGTGCTCTCTACCAACTCTTGACCGAGAATATTCCCGCTCAGGCTGGTGGGTCTGACGTTCCAGATGCCAAGTTGCTGGGTTGGATCGTGAAGCAGATCAACCCACTGTATGGCCTAGGTGGGACTTTGGCTTCATTGTCTTGTCCTTTGGTGACACTGTGAACGGAGGAGGAGCTTGGTCGAGTGATATCACTTCATGCACTCCAATGGCAATGTCGACTTAGATGCCCTTTATCTCGAAATTTCCCGTCTTTGATTCGGTAAGATCATGAGAAAACACATTCAGATTCTGACCAAACCAGTCTTCAAAATATCGAGATCCTCCACGTGGAGTCGGCACAATTCTCGCTCGATCTCCTTTCCCCTCACTTGACCTGTGGGGCTCCACTCCTTGGCAATAAAGCAGTTGCCCCGATAATGCCTCCGGATCGCAGCATCGTCATCCGCGGACGACATCGAGTGGCTCACTGGCACAACGGTCTGCAGCATGCACACCCGTTCAAGTTCTGCTCGCATCCTTTGTCCTTGGCATTGCTCATACTGATCATACCGTGCCCTCTTGGAAGGTCCGCAAATACCGCAACGTCGGCATCATTGCCAAGGACGAAGATGAGGAGAATGCATAAAATGGAGACTACACCCTGGTTATTCTGGAAGGAAGGGCATTTTGGACTTTTCGATTTGATAGAATGCGAGGTTTGAGCACTCTCTTCACGGCAGCCGCCTGGCTGGCCGTTGGCCGTGCCCAAGTCCAAGAGGGCGTTGATAGCACTTCTGGAGAAGCCGCGGAGCCAGATCTCTACACCAAGGACCTCTCCTCCTGCCCTGGATATGTCGCCACCAAACACTGGGAGACCAAGTCCGGCTTCTACGCAGACCTCAAACTCAAAGGCGAGGCCTGCAACCTCTACGGCCAGGACTTGCCGGAACTCAAACTGGAAGTCGAATACCAAACGGAGAACCGCCTGCACGTCAAGATCAAAGACCCGAACAACACAGTCTACCAAGTTCCAGACGAAGTCTTCCCACGACCCGGATTTGGCCAGTGGTGCTCTCACGGCGACTCGAAGCTGAAGTTCAATTTCAATGCAGATCCGTTTGAGTTCTCCGTGTCCCGCAAGGATTCTGGAGAGGTGCTTTTTGATACTACTGGTGAGAAGTTGGTTTTTGAGAGCCAGTATGTGCATTTGAAGACGAAGCTGCCGGAGGATCCGCATCTTTATGGCCTTGGCGAGCACAGCGACAACTTCATGCTCAATTCAACCAACTACACAAGGACAATCTGGACTCGTGATGCCTACTCTGTGCCGCAGGGGGAGAACTTGTGAGTTGATCGATGCTGTAATTGATGCGGTTGCTGACTTGTTTCAGGTATGGAGCTCACCCGATCTACTTCGATCATCGTGGAGCAAAGGGCACGCACGGTGTCTTCCTCCTGAACTCGAATGGTATGGACATCTACATCGACAACAAGGGTGGCCAGACCCTCGAGTACAACATCATCGGTGGAGTTCTAGACTTCTACTTCATGGCTGGGCCTTCACCGAAGGACGTGGCAGTCCAGTACTCTGAGATCACACAGCTACCTCTCATGACTCCTTACTGGGGTCTCGGCTTCCATCAATGCAAGTACGGCTACCGAGACGTCTACCAAGTCGCCGAAGTCGTGGCCAACTACAGCGCTGCTGATATCCCTCTCGAGACGATGTGGACCGATATCGATTACATGGAGCTCCGAAGAGTATTTACTTTGGATCCTGAACGCTTTCCGGCCAACTTGGTGACTGATCTCGTGAGCACCATCCATTCAAGGGATCAGCATTACATCGTCATGGTTGACCCAGCTGTCTGGTCTGCTGGTCCAAACACAGCACTCGATCGAGGTATCGACTACGATGCGTTCTTAAAGGAGAGCAACGGTAGTCTGTATCAGGGTGTCGTCTGGCCTGGCCCTACTGTCTTCCCGGATTGGTTCCATCCGAACGCTGGCCCGTACTGGAATGAGATGTTCCTGAACTTCTTCGATGGCGTAAATGGGCCTGATATCGATGCTCTGTGGATCGATATGAATGAGTGAGCCAGCCAACGTGAAGAAACTTGGGCTTTGCTAATGATGTCCTCTAGACCCGCCAACTTCTGCAACCGTCCATACCCATGCAACAACCCACTCGGCTTTGCTGAGGAAGAAGGCAACCCACCTGAGCCCCCGCCAGTCCGTGACGGACCAGCGAGCCCATTGCCTGGATTCCCAGCAAGCCTGCAACCCAACTTCGCATCGGAAGACGACAGTGACTCTCCTTCTCGAATCGTCAAGCGCCAGTGGGGCGGTCATGGCCACGGCTACGGTCACGGCCGCGGTCGTGGCAAAGGCAACTGGGGCAACCACCAGCACTGGGGATCGGGCGGCTGGGGCAAAGGCGGCCACGGCGGCTGGCAAAGCGGCAAGAAGACCGGTTCTGGCTGCGGTGAAGGCGAATGCCTGGGTCTCCCCAACCGCGAGTACATCCTCCCGCCTTACATGATCCAGAACGGTGCTGGCCCTACGCTAGCCGAAGGTACGGCTGATACTGATGTGTTCGAATACGGTGGGCTTGTTCAGTACGATACTCACAACTTGTATGGGTCGATGATGAGTACCCGCTCGAAGGATGCTATGTTGGCGAGACGACCTGATGTGAGACCTCTGGTCATTACTCGAAGTACTTTTGCTGGTGCTGGGAAGGACGTTTCTCACTGGCTTGGAGGTAAATAACACCACACTCTCCTAATCATCGCTTTCACTAACAACGTGATCTAGACAACGTCTCCGGCTGGCTCTGGTACCGCCTCTCCATCAGCCAACAACTCCAATTCGCCTCCCTCTACCAAATCCCCGTGGTAGGCAGCGACGTCTGCGGTTTCGGAGGCAACACAACCTCCACCCTCTGCGCCAGATGGGCCACCCTCGGATCCTTCTCAACCTTCTTCCGCAACCACGCCGAAATCAGCAGCATCTACCAAGAATTCTACCGATGGCCCATCGTTGCCTCCGCAGCCAAGAACGGCATCCGCATGCGCTATATGCTGCTGGACTACATCTACACGGCGATCTACAAGCAAAACCAAACGGGTATCCCTTGCTTGAACCCGTTGTTCTTCAATTATCCCGAGGACGCGAATACGTATCCGATTGATCTGCAGTTCTTTTATGGGGATGGGATTCTTGTGAGCCCTGTTACGGAAGAGAACTCCACTTCGGTCGAATTCTACCTCCCCGACGATATCTTCTACGAGTTCAAAACCGGCGCCCCAGTCCGCGGCGAAGGCGCGTACATTACCGCCGAAGTCCCCTACGATGAGATCCCAGTGCACTACAAAGGCGGGCATATCTTTCCGCAACGCATCGAGAGCGCAAACACCACCACCGCGCTCCGGACCAAGGGCTTCAACATTGTTATTGCGCCTGGTCTTGATGGTACTGCGGAGGGATCGTTGTATCTCGATGATGGGGAGTCTTTGGTGCAGGATGCTGTGTCGGAGATCGATTTCAAATATGCTGAGGGGAAGTTGAGTATGAGTGGGACGTTTGAGTATGACGCTGGTGTGGGGATTGAGATGATTACGCTGCTTGGTGCTGACGGCGGTGTTGAGGGAGCGGAGTATGATGGGGAGAGTAAGAAGATGACGATGAGTGTCAATGTGCCTCTTACGGCAGCGAAGGAGATTACGGTCGGCTGAAGAGCTGAATGACATTGACGATAAAAGTACAGAATGTTTACGAATGTCATAAGATCAATACTATACTACAGAGTCCCCAGCATAGCTACGACTTGATCGCATAGATCTTATACGACCCAGCAAACTCATTGAAATCCACATCGTCAAAGTTCTCCACGGTCGTCGCCTGGGATGGCTTCGACGCCGGCGAAGGACCACAGCAACCGGTGTTCTGCTTTGCACTCGAGCATCCGTTGGTCTTCGATGAAGTCGAGCAGCCGTTCGTCTTCTCAGCAGGCGGCGCGGGCGCACAGCATCCGACATTCTTCCCATCGTCGTGTCGATAGACGTTCAGATCACTCTTGGCGTCGACGATGAGAGTTTCTAAACATTGCAATCAGCGTGCGTTCTAGACTACTTCCAACAGTGTAGGAAGAACTTACCCTTAAACCCAGCCTCCTTCAGGTACTTCTCGTAATCTCCAACCGGGCTCGCGCCGGCGATACAGCCCACGTATAACGCGATGCTGCTTTTGATCTCTGCTGGCAAATCCTTTTTGGCCAAGATATCACTAACAGCCACTCGACCTCCGGGTTTCAGCGTCCGGTACATCTCTTTGAAGACGAGGTGCTTGTCTTCGTCGGGGACGAGGTTGATGACGCAGTTGCTGATGATGCAGTCGACAGAAGAGTCTGGCAGGGCGAATTTTGTGATGCGAGAGTTGACGAATTCGACGTTGGTGGCGTTTAGTTTGTCTTTGATTTGGTTGGCTCGGGAGAGCATGTCCTTGGGATAGATTAGTATGATCATGCTGATGGAGGAAGTTTTGGGTATGTGCTCACTTCGTTCATGTCGATACCGATGACTTTGCCACTGGAGCCGACTTTCTTCGCAGCTTGGAACACGTCGAAGCCTGCGCCGCTGCCAAGATCGACGACTGTCTCTCCCTATCATTCATATCAGCAAATCTCCCGCAAATGTCGATTGGATTGAAAGTTACTCACCTCTTTGATCTTCGCCAGAGCAAGAGGATTGCCACAGCTCAGCCCAAGATTCGCATCCTCAGGAACACTGTCGAGCTCCTCCTTGCTATAGCCAAACTCTCGTGCAACTCGCTCGCCATAAGAAGCATGACCAGTGTCCTTCGCTGCGGTGCCGTAGTGTGCTTGCACTTGGTTGTAGACGTCTGCTGAGGCCATTGTGAAGTCGTGTGTCGTGTGTTTGAGGATGGGATTTGGTATAATCCAGAGCCTTGGATGGCAGAAGTCGACCTGATATATATCTGAATTGATCTCTGGCAACTATTATCAGATTGATCAGATTCCAAGTGAAAGACAAGCTTTTATGTGCTCAGATTTGCCTGAATCTCTCGCTGGCGTGACGTAGGGCAGGGATGTGGGCTCGGCCGACGTCCCGATCAGCCAATGAGAAGGCGTCAGGATGTCACTGCGAGTGAATGCTTTGAGCACGACATGGATCTTTTCGTCCACACCAAGACACTTGCGCAGAGAGAAAGTGGCAGAAGGAATGGCGAGATTAATACAGTGGAGTCTCGAGCATCAACGAAGACATTTGTCATCATCAGTGACATTCCACGAGCTCGTTGTTGGCCATCACCACAGATCAGATTCTCGCTCTGATCCCGAGCTCCTTCAACACGATATCCGCGGCCTTCTCCCCGATCATGAGCGCCGTGTTGTTTGTATTGGCGCCTACATTTTCCGGTGGAATGCTCAAATCCGCCAACTTCAACCCTTTGATGCCGTACACATTCAAATTCTTGTCGACGACGCCACCTTTCTCCCGTGGCGCCATCTTGCACGTACCCTGTTGATGTCAGTCATGTAGCCTCTCTGAAGATTGTAACCCTATTCGACTCGACTTACCAAAGAATGCCAAGTCGTGGCGACAGTCTCTCGAACCTTCTGTTCGATGGCGCGGTCATCGGCCTCTGTATACTCAATCTTAGGCGTGTTGTCCGATACAGGACAGCAGGTCCTCTCAACGACAGCCGCCTTCGATCCAGGCGGGAATCTTGGGTGAGAAGAAGCAAGTTCACCGCGATAGATGCTCATCCGGCGGAACATCTCGCGCTGAAGCTTGTACGACCAGATGTGCTTCTTCACATCAACAGAATCCGGATCGTTCAGGTAACCGACGTCGAAGTCGACGGGGTTTGGATAGTCGGATTGAATGTCTGCACTCTTGATATGAATGGATCCACGAGATTCTGGGTAAGCCGTCCAGCAAGCTAGCGAGACGTACTCGGCGGAGTCAGGAAGCTCCGAGTGGTCACCGAAGAACGCCAGGTAGAGGGCGATGATCATCAATGGACGGTCAGGGGCATTCTTGAAATTCTTGTCCCAGAATCGTCGGAAAGCTGGGCCAAGAGTGTCAATCTCTCTCTCAGTCGGGCGGAATTTCCCCGATGCGTCCATGGAGTTCCAACCCAGGAGCTCATCGTTGCGCCTGATAGCTTCGTAGATGTCCCAACGACCATCATTGAATCCGTTGATGCACTCGCGGGGACTGAGGCTTGTCCTGTATGCCCACAGGCTGAGGTGATGATCTTGGTACTCATTGCCAACACCTGGTAGGGCTTCAATAACAGGCACGCCGGCTCGCTTGAGGATCTTGGGGTCACCGAGGCCGGAACGTTCAAGAATGAGAGGCGTGGCGTTAGCACCAGCCGACAGAATAACCATCTTGGAAGCTCGGATAGTCCGCTTGCCGCCAGCGAAGGATTGGAACTTCGGATTTGGCTGGATCTCGACTCCTACGGCGCGTTTGCTGTCGTCGACGAGGACTTTGACGACTTGGGTCTCTACAAGCACATGGAGATTCGGATATCCACCACTCTGAAGCTTTGGGTGGATGAATCTGTGAGCGGCGTCTGACGAAAAGATCAATTTAGTCATCGAAAGATGTCGGTTCCTTGCATACGCACCTTGACGCTTGCCATCGGGACCGACATATCGAAGCCATCGTTCTGTAGCATTGTTCGCATCCAGATTTTGCAAGTCCTTTAGCTCGCTGTAGCCGAGCTGGTTTGCAGCATCGATGAAATCGTCCTCGGCTCGCTTGGCTCGGAATGTGCCACTGGAAATGTTGATGGGTCCGCTGTAACCGTGATGCTCGCGTTCGCCACGGCCGTGGTATGTCTCGAACTGTTAAAGATGTCAGTTTTAAGATCTGCAGGAGGAGCTGAAAACCCGACCTTCTTCAGATAGGGCCAGAGCTCCTCTGCCGACCAGCCAGGAGTGTTCCAGGAATCAAAGTCACTGCGCTGTGCTCGGGTATACACCATCCAATTGATACTGCTCTGGCAACTTGTGAGTGATGTTTGCGCCCTTCTTTGAGTAGCTGAAACTCACCCCTCCGCCTAATGTTCCACCTGAAGGAACAATAGGCGCGCGATTGGCAAGCTCTGCAGCCTGGTTGCCCTGCCAAAAGAGTGCGGTCTTGCTATCCGGCAGCAGGTTTTGCGGGAAAAGGGCTGGATAGATCACTTGCGGCAAGTTGTAATTGTTCATCCCCTGTTCGATGAGTAGGATGGAGAGTTTTGGATCAGCTTCCGCAAGTCGTCCGGTAAGAACGCAACCAGCAGAACCACCTGCAAGAGATGGTGAGTACTTCTGTGGGAAACAATTAATCCATAACCGCACCTCCGGCAATAATGACATCGACATTTTCGAGGCCGTCGGGGAGCTTGTTGTACAGAGGCATCTTGATGATCAGAAGCGTTTCTCCTACTCGTGTCAAAGAAGCGGCTCGAAAAGGGTCCTGCCAAGGTCAGTTGAAAGTAAGAAAGCCCCAAGCGCAGGAGACCGCCATCGTCCTTCGTCAACTATATGTAGACGGTGCTGCGGAATGCGAGGCGGGGAAACTCGTGTTCGACCAGGAATATACTCCTCATCTTATGCTCTCTCCCATGTCTAAGTTTCAGAGAACTACCGGGCCTGGTATGCGCATGGCTTGGAGATGTGGGAATAAATCGACCCCGCCTTCGACAGCCCTGCCATGAACATGGACCAGGCTGTCCGGATCGAGTCAGCTCGTCAGGACCGAAGACCGTCAGTCCCCAGACGACCACGTGCTATCGTCTCAGATGTCGGCCTCGATCGAAGTGTACTTCCGTATCTTTCGCGGTGCCATACCAGGTAGTCGGTTCGCCGTTGGGTGTGGCGGAGACTGGAGCTTGTAATACAAAATCCTTATCGGCGCAGACATCGCTATGAAGCTCATTCTGGCCCCATCGTGAGGTATCCCAGCAAATGACAATCCGAGGGACGTCGTGCAATGAACGTTATTCAACACACGAGATACGTCTGCCTCCATCTGTGGCGCTTCAGATAGCTTGCGAATGTGTTCGCGTATTGAAAAGAGCAGTGAAAGGTCAGTGTCTCACTGAACAAGTACGCGAGCTTCGATGGACATCTTGCGAGGATGATAGTTAATGGAAGTGATGATCGAGGAGATGAGGTTGTTGTCAGGAAGGAGGATGTCAATTTCATGCCGCCGCCGTCGTCGTCGGCCAGTCGGACCGAACCCCGAACAACGTCACCTCCTCCTCAGTCCACACATCCTCCTTTCGAAAACATCAACACTCTTTGATGTCAAGCCTGTCATCCATCAGGGCTGCATTCGATTTCACGCAATCGACCGAGGGTATGTGGTAATCCTCCTCATCAGACGCAATGAAGACGACACCGCTCCAGATGGGCTCTTCAAGCACGCTTCGACCACGGCCCAGAGCCGCCCACCTCTACCCGACACACTCGGCCTGCAGAAGATTTTGCCCTCCATAGTGGTCCACCATACCAAGTGTTTCCGAATGATGCAAGCCAATCCACCGAAACGGCCGCGAACATCGCCCACTTCATACGAGTGCGATTCCGAAACGCATCCGCTCTTGACTGAGCCACGGGCCCTCTCTAGTGTGCATAAACCTTTGGGCCAACGGCTCGCGCGCGTCTCCAGCAGGATGTACGAGAGTCCTCTGCGTTCGAGTCTTCCAACAGGCCAACCACGGGCCATCTTAGCACCCTCTGTGCTCCACTGCGATGTTGTCTTGTTTCACTCCATTACATGGCCAAGCACGGTACGAGTGGTCGTCGACATGCAGATCTCGAGACGTCCAATTGCGAGTACGCCATTGGTAAAATGCCTTGAATCTTTTAAAGGTAGGAGAAAGAAGGTCTGGAAGTTTTTCGTTGTCAAACACAATTGTTCATTGTTCACCATGGTTCTTACGCATTCCTTCGTGGCAGCAGCATGTCTGCTGTTGGCCACTGTCGTAAAAGGTAGTCTTTTTCATCCACGATCCCTCAAACTCAAGCTAACGCATCGCAGCCCACCCAGCTCCATTCTCCGACTCAAACGCAGCCATCCTCCTCAAAAGAGCAGAGCAAGCCCAAAAATGCTCCTCCCAAGTCGGCGCCATGAAAGCCAAACGCCACCAACAACGAAAACGCTCTCTTCAAAAACGCGGCCTCCGCCCGGGCATCGACGACACTGAAACAACCTACACCATCCACGCCGAAGCCCCCAAATACGACTTCCTCAAAAACGACACCTGCATCCTTGCCCCCGAAATCACCCAAGGCCCATACTGGTATCCGCCGCACGAGGTCCTGCGCCAGGACATGACCGAGAACGAAGTCGGTGTCCCGCTGGAGCTGGATATTGGGATTATAGATGTGCATTCTTGTCTGCCGCTGGAGAATGTGCTTTTGAGTTTGTGGCATTGCAATGCTTCGGGGAGTTATAGTTCTTTTGATTATGATCCGAATACGCCGTTTGAGACGCTTTTGAAGGAGAATGGGATTGATGATCCTTCTGGATACGATAATTGGGCTGTGAGTATCTCTGATGTTGCAATTCGACTCGGTACCCGACACTAATCAGGTTTCAGTTTCTCTCCAACAGCGACACAACATTCCTTCGCGGCATGTGGCCAACCGATGCTCATGGCGTCAGCTCCTTCAAGTCGATCTTTCCTGGATTCTACGTACGTTTTCTGCCCAAACTCCGTCCCACTACCTAATTCTCACATTCAAATCCAGGTCGAGCGAAGCATCCACATCCACGTCCAAGCCTACACCGACTGGAACGTGAGGCGAAACGGAACCGTCAGCTCTGGACGCATCGTCGAAACCGGACAGATCTTCTTTGCTGAAGACCTCTCGGAGGAGATCATGGCTCTGGAACCCTATGTCAGCCACACAGAGATTGAGAGATTGAAGAATAGCAATGATTCGATCTTTTCTCAGGTGACCAAGTGTAAGTGAGGAAAATGAAGGCTTGATTCGAGCACTGATGATCGAGTAGCTGGCGCCATGGCCAATGTCGACACCGAGCCTCTCGATGGCGTTGATTACGAGAATGGTGTTCTTGCTTACATTACTCTGGTGAGCCTTACTTGTCAACATCGTTGGTTGTACATGATGAATGCTTACGTCTTAAAAGGGAATCGATACCACAACAATCAAGAACGGAACGACTGCTTCGCCTAGTATGTGCTGCTTCTACACCTCATCTGCTGTGCACTAATCATTCCTGACATCATTCATAGCTGGCGATTAGCCCATCCTGCAACCGATCCTGAGGGTGGCGTAGAATCGAGAAAGATCCATAATCTACTCAGCTTCCGCAATCCCACTAGTACGAAGCTGGAATTGCTGCAGCTGAAGCGGTGGACTACTACAAACGTCAGCATCAGTCATGAAATGTATAAAGGAAAGATACATTCACATACCGATCCACAAGACCCCGCACATCCAACCCAAGCATTGTAATTCGCAACACCACTCGCCGGCACCGCAGTAATCTCAACCCCAGATCCCGAAACGCCTCCCATAGAGACCGAGACAGCGCCAGTATTGCCCTCAAACGCCTTGCGAACAAAGTTGATCCCAGCAGTAACATCAAAAGTCGAGGTCGACCCGCCAATAGAAACATCAACAGTGCCCGCCGCGGAAGCAAGGACAATAGCAAAAACCTCGTCTTCGAGGATGTCAGTAATCGGCACACACTCCTGATACGCCCCCGTATTAACCGGCGAAGGACAAAAATTCCCCGTCGCATCCGTAGTCCCCGCGGCGGCTGGACTCGTGCGATACCAGTAGACGATCTTCTCCTCGCCCGCAGCAACGACTGGCGCTGGGTTGGCGGCATCGTAAGCATTCTTGTACGCGGCGATCTGGTAAGGAAGCGTCTCGAGCCAGGCTGTGTGGGGGTAGCCAGGGACGTAGGCCTCAGAGCCGGTAGGGAGGCCTGCTTCGATTATGGGTCCGATGTAGTGCGATTCACCGTAGTCGTTCCAGGTTACGATTTCGACGAAGTCCGGGAGGATGTCGAGGACTTGGTTCCAGCGGAGGGACCAGGCGGAGTCGCCGCGCCAGACCCAGGCTTTGGAGGGGAGGTCGGTGTAGAACCAGGGGGAGACGCCTTTGAAACAATGTCAGTATGACTAAAGGCTTGTGAGTGCTGCTTTCACTTGCCCATCATGTAGGTCTTGCCTGCGGGAGTCAAGAAGTCCTCGTCCCAGGCGATGTCCGATGCGTTCGAGATGTCTTGTGCGCCTTCGGGCCACATGTCCCAGGAGACTGTCGAGCATTAGCGCTTCGATTTGATGAGCATTCCTTCCATACATACAAGCACCATCGACCAAATTCGCATCGAAACCATTCGGTCCAAGCGAAGTCCAATCCGGCACGAGATAAAGACCCCCGTCGACGGCCTCACGAATCGCAGGCCAAGCATTCATCTCATCTGTGGTCGCTCCTTCAAACGTGGAAACGAAAGCTCTACCATCGTACTGGAAGTAACACCCATTGGCGGCATAGTTCTGCAAGATCTCTGTGATGTCCGCTTGGGGCCATGCCCCTTCCGTGCCGCCGTTGTAGTCAAAGGAGAAGAAAAGTTTGAAGCCAGAGTCGAGGTTGTTGCATGCTTGGAAGGCGTAGCTCTTGGAAAAGTCAGTGGGTGGAATGAGGCAGCGTAGTGAGATTACTGACTGCTTGTGTAGCTGATGTGCCTTCCCATGGCGTGCCAATGTTCAGGGCGAATCCATCGATGCCGTAGCTTTGGGCTAGTTGAATGTCGGAGGTCCATTGGTCGACGGTGTAAGAACCGGTCACACCCATCTGGATATGTCAGCATTTTCTCTTTGCCAATGGTGAAAAATGTTCAATATACCACAACATGAGCAAAGACATTCTGGGCAGTCGCCAGAGAAGGAAGAAGTGCGGCCAAGGATAAGGCCGTAGCGGCCCAGCTGGAAACCATGCTGAAGCAAGGTCGAACACAGTCGATTGATGTCTGCTCCAACCTTCCGACTGAGACAAGCAGCTTTTAGATATCTTCAACGGTGGAGCAAAACTGCGTAGGATTCAGCATAACGGATACCCGTCTTGGTATCAAACAAGAATAGATCATGAGGCTGTACACCCATCCGACATCGAACTCCAGCCATTCGGCGCCGAACTACCAAATTACGATCTCAACAACTGGCGACCGGTGAGTCGTTCGATTACCAACAAGACCACGCACGCGATTCGTGAAACCACGCTCGCAGTGATTTCTCTCCACCCGGCAACTCCTCGGAATCGGCATTGGTCATCGCTTAACCATGTCCAAGGATTTTGGTGTCATAGTCCGTCTTCATATTCCCTGCTAAGTGCTTGGCCGAACAGGTAAAGGGAACCACTGTTGGCTCTACAAATAGGCCGTTCGAATATCGGCTACCAGCACACTGGGGCGCCTGAGCTTTGCCCTACAGGCTAAATTGTTGCGAAAGGAATGGGATGGGCTGGTGTGCTCGTCTCGGTGGGAAAGATGGGGACTCATATATCCTCGATCCTTCGTGCGTTTTCTTCCGCGATGTCGGGTCTCCAGAGTTCAGCTTGATATCGGATTTCGGATTGTACTAAGAGTTAGGTACTGATCGAGCGTCTCCTAACTTACGCCACAAGTTGCTTGTCGAGTCTTGTGAAAGAACCGGTTTCCACCAGCCAGGAGAGGTTTTCACCAAACAATGTCGACCACAGCAACCAAGACGTCCGCCACGGACACAGCAGCAACCAGCGATGTCTTCGCGTTGACGACGACCTTCACACCACCGGCGAGATGCACGCAGACTTCGCACATGTTCTCCATGCTGGCCCCAAGCTCCGAGATCTGGGTCAATGACCCAGTCCCGGTCAGTGGCAGCACGGTCTCTTCGTGTTATCCCACAGAATGGCTTGAGAGCTATACCAGCACTACAACAATCACGTCTTTTACTGGAAAAGCGACGCAACATCTCTCCTCGATAGTGCCTGCCTTGAGCCCGATGGTATGCCCATTGAGCTGGGAGACGGTGTTGACTGCGCCTGGGAATTACATCGCCTGCTGTCCGCCGTAAGTTGAGTCTGATGGATGCGTGCTGGAATGGTGGTCTAACGCATCGATGCAGGAGCTTTTCTTTGGCTTCTCCTCAAACCACGAAAGACGGATATCGACCAGCTTATGGAGGTGAGCGTTGAGAGAACCTTGCAGATCCTGAGACCACCGCGCTGACAATCTTGACCTGCAGGAACATGTTATTCGGACTTGAGCAGTGGACAGGTGCTCACCCAAGTGACACAATACAACAACCAAAGCATTAGTGCGACGATTCCCTTCACGGCAACCGCCGCCGGCGCACAAGTCTATGCGCACCCTATGGATGGATACTCCTACCAGGAAGCTTCAGTGACTGTGTTTCAGACTCAGACTGCCAACAGCGTGAGTGCAGATGAATTCCAGAAGCCTGGAATCCTCGACTGACCAGCGGGCAGAGCACAACGACCACGACATCTCCGGCAACGCTTGCATCCGCCACGCAGTCGCAATCTTCAACTGCAACCCCAGAGGCTTCAACAAGTTCAGGATTGAGTGGAGGAGCGATCGCGGGCGTGGTAATCGGTGTGGTGGCAGGCGTGGCACTTCTGGCGGCGCTGATCTTCTTCCTTTTGCGGCGGCGGCGAAATGCCCCAGAGGTAGAAGAAGTTGGTGATGCACCTGTCGGCGAAGACACGCGAGAAGCGCCTCGAACACCTGCAGCTGCCGAAGAGGTCAAGAGCCCCGTTGTGGCGGAGATGTACTCGCCCGGTCGGCATGAGTTGGCCATTGATCGAGGCGTCAATGCAGAGCTTTCGGGCGAAGCCAGGGAGCCGGCGGAGCTGGACACGGGCTATTCTTCAATGGACGGGAAAGGCCGGCCGCTCTTCTGATAGAAAACCTTTACGATTGATGATATGTTGGTGTTGCGTTTGATAGAGATGAGGGATGTCATCACTCTCGCGAAAGTCTCGCGCGTGCACGGATCACGTCGCGCCGGTACCCTCGACTTCACCTCCCCCTTTTTCTGGCTAACAACAGCATGCATACCAAAACTCGACAATATTTCCGTCAATACATTGGGATATCTGTCTTTCCCTCTCCATGCTTCAACTTTGCTCATAGCACTTCACCAGGACCCACGAAGAAACGTGCGGTTGCAGTTGATTCACCTTCCGCAAACTTCGACACATCTCTGTCATCTGTCCACCGAATTCCAGACTTTGCAAATGCTCCCACAGATGTCGCTAATGACCTTTCTAGAGCGGCCTTCACTCCTTGCAATGTCTAAATCAGACTTCATCGCCATTGCCTCTGCTGTACTTTTGTTTTCTGCGCTTTGTTCCGAACCATGCGGAAGATTCACGGAACACTTTGGCGCTGAGAGGCATGTCTGCCACTTTCAACGCATTCAAGGCTTCCAAGACAGGTGGTATGCTGGAGAATGCCACCAAAGTCTTTAGATGTCGCCAGCTTGCTATGGACATCCATTATGCCTGCGTTGCCTTGTGATCAGCAGTACTTATAATCCCTGCCTCTTCTCCGCTCATTTCCGAATATCAACGAAAGGCTAAACCATTTAAAGATGTTGACAGCAGGATCAGGTACGTATTCACGTTCTATTCGGCATACTACATTAGCTAATGCAACACAGATCGAGGCAACAATGGCTACTATGAAATCAGATCGACTCCCGAAAAAGGTTACGGCGCCTTTGCATTGAAGGACATTCCTGCTGGAACCAAGATTCTTGCCGACAAGGCATTGATGATCATTAGTCTCACGGATATCAGCGAAGAGATCGACGAAAAGGCCGCTCGAGAGATCAACGAGAGGGCCGCCCAAGTTAAATACGACCAACTCGAAGGCCCAGAGAAGAGCGATTTCGATGCGGCCCCATGGTTCGATGGTTCTGGACAGAGGCGATTCGACGCAAACCCTCTTGGAAAACTATCAGCAAACGGCTTCAGCATGTTGGGCAGTGACGGAGAGCTAGGATGCTACGTGTACGCAAGTCGCTTCAACCATTCCTGCTTGCCGAATTGCGGCAAGTTCGAAAATGAACGCCGAGAAAAGGTATTCTACGTGATGACGGATATTGTGCAAGGGGAGGAGCTCACATTCTCCTACAACGAAGAGCTCCTTTACGTGCCGTTCCACGAGCGTCAAACACTGATTCGATCATATTTCAAGCACTCTAGCTGTCTTTGCCTGCTTTGCTCCCGGGCGCCTGAAGAGCGATGCGAGAGCGACCTGCGCAGACGTCTAATGAGATCTCTCATGCACATCTGGGACAAGACAGATGTCGCCGAACGTTATGGCGCGCAGATTCACCCAGAAGACATCACGGCTATCCTTGGCCCCTCGAACCTGAAGAGCTCGGGAGCACTCGAGCCTCTAAGACTCTTCATCGACCTAGCTGAACGGGAAGGAATCCTCACCGGAAATTTGCTGCATTATTGCTACTGGGAAGGTGCACGTGAGATGATTGAGAGAGCAGAGGAGGCAAATCGTGATCTGGATGTTGAGAAAGAGCTGCCGCTGTTAACGAGATGGACGCTTCGTGCTGAGCAGCTCAAGGCATATTCAGGTGATAGAGTATGCGGAGATTTGGATTGCAGGTCCTTCGATGAGGACATGGCAAGATGCAAGAGTGTGATTGCTGCTTACGGACAGTCCTGATGTTCGTGTCGGAGACACTGGCTATGAAAGATGGATGGCAGCTTGGCAAGCGCAGGGGGTAGCGACTGCCGAAGGTGAGTCCGCCGAATCTTTCGATTGCAACTTCATCTCATGGCTGTTTCAAAGCATCTTCCTCCTTTCTTCTTTTTCTTCAGTCGCTCTTTTATCCTACGAATGCTTCTATGCTTCTTTCAGTGCTCAGACAACGTCCGATGCTTCTCCAACAAGCGCCGTCTTAAGGAATCTAAGTGCCACATATCACTACATTGAAGACATTTGATGCCGCTTGGCGCCTGCGAGCCTGAGAAGTGCGACATGTTGTGGCCTCTGACAATGACCAGATTTCCCCGGATTGTTCGAGCTGATGTCGAACAAAGGGCTCGTTGGAGACGGTGTTTGCTGCGAAGCACAAACATCCAAAGCATCTCCATGTAGCATACTCCATATAAACACTCTTGAGAAGCTGTTGGAGTGTAGAGACGGCACTCGCAGACAACTCGGAAATGCAAGCGCCAGGATCAGGTACGTTCAATATCGCTGTGTCTGTAGGGAACTCCGCTAACAATATGAAGACAGAGGCAACTACGGATACTACACGCTTAGGCCGTCACCGGGGAAGGGCATGGGGGCCTTCGCACTCAAAAACCTTTCAGCGGGCACCAAGATCCTCGTCGAACGACCTATCACGGTGATCGAGAAGCCTGCATCTCAGATCACTTTGGCCGATGCCGCTACAGCCTACCAAAATCTACCCGCCCGTGAACGACAAGAATTCGACCTTGCGCCAGTGGTCTTTGCTAACGAATTCACGACGAACGATCCACGCCTGCCACCCCTAGCCAAGTTCATGTCGAATCAATTCCAGATGCACGACGAAAACAAAAGGGGGTGTTTTGTCCATGCCTCCCGCTTCAACCATTCCTGTCTGCCCAACTGCAACGTTAGCGGCATGCCCAATGGCAGTCTACAAATGTTCGTCACCATCGATGTAGCTGCGGGTGAAGAGCTTACGTTTGCATACGACATCCAGCTGCTGTACATGCCGACCGAGCAACGCAAACAGTATTTTCCCAAGGTCGGTATCAACATTCAACAATGCCTTTGCAACCTCTGTACAAGCTCCACAACAGAGCTTTGGAGGAGCGATTTGCGCACCAAGCTCATCAGACACCTCGTGCACCGATGGCTCAAGGATGACCCAGCGAAGGACTCCGAAGTTTCAATTTCTCAAGCTTGTCGTGATGGCGCTCTTGGATTCAACTTCTGCGATCAGAACAAGATCACCCAACCGGCACGACTCATCGTCGGATTGATCGAGCAGGAGGGCATCCTGAGCTCGGGCTACATGAGGTCGGCCTGCTTTTCCATCGGCGATACTGCCTACGACGTGACGAATCGTGACTTCCGAGCGGTGAAGTATTGGACACTGCGGGCGCGGGATCTCAAGCGAGCTTGTGGTGGGACCGGTCAGCATTCCCCAGCAGAACAGTCTTTCGACCGAAATGTTGCGAGACTGATTGATGCCATTGTCAGGGAAGAGAAGACTTTGGGCTGTGCGATTGATGACGATGGATACAATCGGTTTGCAGAGAAATAGGAACAATGTCGAACTACAAGTCAACGTGTACGCCCGATTGAAGATGATATTTACATTTGCTTCGAAACAATCGCATCTGCTGCCTAGTTGACGTAGCTAAAAAAGCCCCAATCCCAGTCCGCCAAGCCAGACAGCCAGGCTTGGCAATCACATGCCAAACCACCATTCCTTCACTCAATCTCACTTCACCCTCCAAACCTATATAAACTAAATTTAACCAACCACTTCCAAGAATTCATCAGAATTCCCAAACCTGCCGCGGGGGATTGGCGCAGTCGTAAGGCGCGCTGATTTAAACCTAAGGTATGGGCGCAAGTACAGCCACCGTCTATTACCGCAAAGTCATCGGACTATAGGGGGGCATGGGTGAACTGCAAGTGGCTTGCATAACAACTTAGAAAGATAACGTTACGTTTCTTTCTCTCCTGTGCAGGGAGGTGTTTCTTTTTGTCTGGTTTTTTGGCTTTGGTGTGGGAGGGGTTCGAACTGGGGGCTCTGGGATTTGGGATGTTTGGGGTGTTTGCTTTGGGGGGATGATCTTTTGGTTTGGTGGTCTTCTTTGATTTTGTTTGAGAGTGGTTGCTGTAAATGTTTTATGAGCCTTCTTTTCCTTTCTTTTGTTTGAGAAAGAGAGTCATTGTGTTGACTTTCGTGCTTTGGCAGACATGCTTGCTCTACGTCTTAGCCTGTTAGATCCACTTTTTGCTGAGATTATAAGAGGACTCTCTACCTTCAGAGTACGGGTGATACCGACCATAGACTCAAGTACGAGCGATGCAGACCGCAAAGCCAGGTGAGTGGAACGGCCATGCTTGTGGTGAATGGAGATTGACTTGATACAGACAGGAACAACGTCCCCTACTACGAGCTCCGGGCGTCACCAGGCAAGGGAGAGGGAGCTTTTGCATTGAAAGACATTATTGCAGGCACCAAAATTCTATCAGATCGATCATTGATGACGATCAAGAACCTGCACTCGGAGTCTGAGGCTCAAAGTGCCTACGATAAGCTGCAAGACACTGACAAGACTGCTTTTGATGCAGCGCCGTACATCAATCCCATCACCGGCGAGGAGAACTATCAGGCATCGCCAATCCGCAAGTTCAACTCGAACAGGTTTCATGTGCCTCTTCTAGGGGCGTATGGCTGTTTCGTCAACGCATCTCGCTTCAATCACTCCTGCCTGCCCAACTGCAACATGGTGACGAATGCGGCCGGTGAGATGGAGTGCTATGTCTTCAAAGACGTAAAATGTGGCGAGGAGCTCACCTTTGCGTATCTCGACCAACTGCTATATCTTCCGACTGTCCAGCGCCGGGCGCTCATACGGTCGAACCAGCTCTGCGGATTTCAGGGATGCCAATGTATTCTCTGCAGCAGCCCCCTCGCCGAAAAGTTCGAAAGCGATCTGAGAAGACGTCTGTTGCGCTGGCTGATGTACACCTTCGACTCACGACTCGACATTGCTCCTCACACTTACGTACCCATTCGCCAAGACAGGAACACTCTTATTCAGATTTTCGGCGCTGGAAACTTCAATCTGGATGGGGTCATGGAGCCTCTGAGGATCTTTATTGACTTGGCTGAGCGGGAGGGCATCTTCGGCTCGAGGTACTTGAAGTATGCGCATCTTTGGCTGGCGCAGGCGTTGCTGAAACGTGCAATCGCTACAGAGAATGCTCGCTTCGATAAAGAGGAGGAGTTTGAGCTGTTCAAGAGATCGACGTTGCGGGCGGAGGAGTTGAAGATTCTCTCGATGGGCGAAGCTCGTGATCCTGAGGATGCTCAGGAGGTGAAGTTTGATGAAATTCTCATTCGTGCGAAGGATATCTTGAGCGAGATGGAGACCTCGACTTCTGGGGGTGCGACGCAGAGTGGTGAGGAACAGTGAGGGATGTGGGCGGACGGCTGGTTAAGAAGGAAGGTGCGACTGTGTGTAATCTTAGTTCAAACGGCATGTGTTCTTGATGACCTCGTTATCGTCTTCCCATCTTCAATATTCGTTTTCAGTTCGTGATATGAGGTTGCCACGTGCATCGCGTTCCTTCCCTTTGATATTGCAGACGGCACGCGTTGTTGTGGAAGCCTGGTGCGCGCTCTGGACCACTCCTGCCTTCCACCTTCGATCTTCTCACCTCAACTTCAGCACCACACCAACACCACATCTCAAGTCGCCAGTATGGCTGGCAAGAAAGCCAAGGCAAAGGCACGCAAGAAAGCGGTGATAAATACAGCGGCGCCGGCGAGTACAACGAAGCAGAAGGGCGTAGCCGCAACACATGCACCAGATGCGTCTGAAGGTGATGCCAATCGTCGTTCTGTGGCCATGGAGGACGCTAACAGCTTACCATAGTCTCGGGAAGAATTCACATGCCAGACGGTCAGCCCAATAACTCCATCCAAGACGCCAAGTTCGAGTACTTCGAGATCAAGCCATCTGCAGGCAAGGGTCTCGGTGTCTTTGCTACTCGATTTATCAATGGCGGCTTCGAAATCTTCAAGGAGCGGGCAGTGATGGTCATCAACAAAAGGGACGACATATCTGAAGACGACATTGAACGTGCTTACCAACGATTGAACGACTCAGACATGAAGCGATTCGACGGCATGCGCTCTCCTCGAGGTCAATGCATTCAGCCCGGCTGCAAGTACTGCTTGTTTTTCGCCAACATACACGGTATGGTGGGAGACCGGCAGGGCTGCTTTCCCATCTGCAGTCGACTGAACCATTCTTGCCAACCCAATTCGCTCATCGGCGAGACCTCAAAGGGCACGGACAACAAGTGCATCTATGTCCTCAAAGATGTCCAGCCAGGAGAGGAACTCACGTTCAGTTACATGTTCTGCGCCCAATACATGACTTACGAGCAACGCCAACCATTCCTGTTCGAGAACTGCTTCGAATTCTGCTGCGCTTGTCAGCTCTGCTCGCTTCCACCAGTCGAACGATTCGCCAGCGACTGCCGTCGCGTGCTCTTGCGACATTTGCGCTTCTGGATTGTGGGAAGCGATCTCCCGGATGCTCCAGCCGTCGACTTAGGGCCACCGCGCACGAATATCAACGAGGCTGACATGACACTGTACTTGCTGCTATTCGCCCATCTTGCAGACATTGAGGGTACAATAGCCAACGATCACCACCCTGGATACAGCTACATCAAGCTGATTCTGTTCGTCATGTTCAAAGCACGCGGAAAGGACACAGATCAATTGCCAAAACGCACCGTGGAGAACGTGCGCCGCTGGTGGTGGAGATCCAAAGTTCTCGGCACGGGAGGTTGGTTCATGAACGACATGGCAGGTAGCTCCTGGCAGCAAGCCGAGGAATTTGTGAAGTGCTTGGGAGACGACGGATTCATCGACTGGGACCAGTTGTGCTTTCTGAAATACGAAATCCTGTTCAAGATTGAGTGGATGGACGTCTGCAATGAGGACTCTTGCCTGGAGATCAATTTGGGAGCAGCGCGTAACTTCCCTTGGGCGATGTGAAAGAGACGGAGATGTGTTTGCTGGAAGATCAATCAGAGCAGGTGCTTTTGCAGTCATCATTTCCACCCAAGCTGTAACGTACTACAGCGCTCTGTCTCATGGAAGACAAAGAAAGTAGCAGCAGACCGCAAGCGAGACCAAGACCAATAGAGCGAGGGACTGGGCCACGAGTAGAACATGTTTTGTCCTTTTGCCTGGGAACTTGCAGCAGCTCTCCACAGCTCCAAGGTCCCTTGATGGCCTCTGAAGTCGCCAAGTTGTCCGCTCCAATTTGCTTCGCTCTCGTCGACCATGAGATCTTGCATGTTCACCCTGTCTCCAATAAGGCCTCTTGGTTCATTCCCAGGCTCAAGTCGTAAGTGTCGCACCGCAGACCACCAGAAGCACATGGTCTTGTGTGCGGTATCAAGATCAATATCGAACCACTCCCGATGGACTCGATACCCGTTGCCGTTTCCCAGTGGCACCATGTCGTCGCACTAATACATCACAAGATCAGCGTCTTCCCAGCCGTCTCAGCTGCATATGTGGGATGCCAAGTAGATATCTACCGGCACCGAAGAGTCGATGATCTTCATGTTGCTTCTGGAGCTCTCGAAGATGCTCATTCAACATTCGCATTGTGAAGTTTATCTCGAATTTGCGGCGATTGGGGTCGTCGATGGCGTAGAGAGTACCTGCAGCTTTGGGCGATGAAAGTGGCTCGAAGAGAAGTGCTCGAACGTCTTCGCGGATTTGTTAGAGTGATAGAGGAGATGATACATCAGGGGTGAAGTATCGAGCTTGAGGATATGGGGTTCGACGACTTCCGGATGGTGAAACGGGCTGGTTGATCGCACGTCTTCGAAGGGTGGGATGCTTCGTTCGTCTGCGTTCTGAGGTCACTGGCTCCATTCCGCAGCAAGACACGAATCAAAGTTAACAAATCCAAGTCAATGTTGCACTGTGGACGCCCGCTTCCGCCATCTTAAGTGATCTTTGTGTCAAGGCAGTGCAGCAACGCCGCCAGGAAGTTATTTGAGACCACGGTAAAAACAGCAACGCAACTGAGTGGCAGATGATTCGCCTCGCCATAAATATTACTGCGTCTGAAGTATGGCAAAGTAGCTCGTAGGTAGTCGATTGTTCTTGGAGATCTCCAAGGTGCGGCCTGGCCGTTGCTTCGCCTTCCCCCTAAAGGCGTGGCTGGGTCGTTTCGCCATCCCCTACTATCGCTTCCTGGAGCACAGCTGAACTGCAATGCTCGAGTATCGATGAGATCCGAATAGCTCTTGGTTCTGATGTGCTCGGTAATTGCCTCTACGAAGGAGTTCTTTGCAGTCCCATTTCCAGATGTGAAGTCGCATCATCGTTTCCTCGTTATGTCTCCTCACTCCTCTGAGAACGACTCATCGTACACCTCTCCAAAGAGCTTCTCATACCAGAATTCGTATCGCTTGAGATGACTGAGAGACCAGCTTTCGATCCAAGTCGCGCCCTCTTCAGTCGGATAGCCAATCTTCAACCTCTGGAGATCCGTTGGCGTTGCATGTGGATTCATGCGCAGATACCGCAGCCACATTTCCACAGTCCGCCTCGCCTCTCGGATCTCCACGTCGAACCACTCGGTATGCTGTCTTCCGCAGTCACACTTGTATGGCCGGTTGAACTTCTCCAGATCCCAGTGAACGATCTTCTCCAACTGTTGGAGTTGCAGCCATGGTATGGAGTCTGCCGTGTGCCACTCCAACGTCAAGTGCGGTTTGTGACACTTTCGTTTGATCTCTCCAAACCGTTTCTTGAGGGCGACGGTCATGCCGATCTTGACGTGGTTCGTATGGTCGTCGCGACAGATGTATATACACCCCGATTTGTCGAAATGACCAGGTCGCAATTTCGTAGAGCCTTGTGATGACTGTGACGATTGTGATGATTGGAACAGGGGGGCGAACTTCGGTGCTCTTGAAGAATCCTCGATTGGTTCACTCCTCGCCGCCTTGCTTGAGAGACATTCTGGATCCTCAACATGGCGAATGCTTTCCGTTTGAGATGGAATGGGCGAATTCGTGTCTTCGCTTTCTGGAGTAAAGTATTCCGATCGTTGGGAAAGACTTGTGTAGTTGTATGTCGATGGCGGCGTGCTGGATTGCTGAGGATTTGCGCTGAGAAGTCGATGTTGCCTTTGTGTCCGACTGATTCGAGATTTTTTAGACGCCCGGTAGCACTGCTCAAGAGTTGGAGAGGAATGTATTGGTGAAGGCATGTTGAAAGTGCTGTAGTCGTGCTTGTTGACAACATCTCGTGAGCTTGAAGTGTAGGACTCCTCTCTGTTTGAATCTGCCACCGGGGTGTTTGTAGTATCGTCGTCTTCTTGCTCGGAATCCGAGATGTAGATAACTGGTATTTCCGGCTCTGGAGCGGATGCTCTTTTCTTTCGGCTTGGTATGTATGCTGAGCCAGCATCTTCATTGTCTTCTGATTCCGAATCTGATATGCAGATGATCTCTGGTTTGGTGACTGGAAATGAAGTGACCATCGCTTCAATAGTTGCTGTTCGAGGAGCGCGGTCTCGGTGGTAGAAGTGGCAGTCAAGTTAGTTGGTGAGGCCAGGTGACTTTGCGCTGTTGGGTTTCCAGGTGTGTTTTGTGTAAAGTCAGGATGCAGTATTTCTGGCTGTGTCTCTAGCAGACGGCAATGGCGCAAAATCAGCGAAGTCGTTTTAAGGCGCGTGACATCTTGGCAAGCCGCATGTGGGTGAATGAAGTGAGTCCAATGAGAAGAAGCATATGACAGTCGGGCAGCCACATTCAGGTCGATCTGTGCCGTACTCCCCAATTTGATATGGGGCTCCGAGAGGTGCGAAGGAAGTATATTTTCCAAGTCGACATGTGATTCGTTTCAACTTCGCAGCAGTGCGGCCTGCAAAATGTGCCGCACCCTTGACTTGATCTGCCGGTGTCGATTGAATTGGTCTGCAAAATCCAATCCCGGGAATACGTCGTCCATAGCGTGCCACAGCCGAAGGCCCCAGTTACGTTGTACGTTGCATGCAGAATCATAGCCTTTGTGCTTGGTGATGAAGCAGCGCCACAGTCTAATAGCGTTCGTAATGACCGAATCTTTGGTTCTGAACCACTCTCGGTGTCGCCGACCTCCTGGCGTGCATCCGCAGACATATTCTGCCTGATATACTTTCAAGTGAGCAAGTACGAGACGCTCGAATCGGTGAAGATACTTGTTTCTGATAGGCTTGCTGCGGTACACCTCGGTGGTATGCGGGCGCTCGTGATGGATCTGAACGTCGCGCAACCTGCTCTCAACCGAGACCGTCGTTTTGCCGACTTTGTAGTGGCCAGAGTCTGGATCTCTGAGCACATAAATCCAACCATGCGTACGTTGACTGGAGTCGCTCATTTTGTCGACGGCGTGAGTGTATACTGTATCCAATTGAGATGCTTTGAGGGGAAGTTGTTATCTTGTCCGATAGTGGCTTAAATAAAAGGCAGATGCGGTCACTGAGGAACAACTCAGTTCTTTTTCCGACTCCGTCATCACATGTCAGGCAGCAATGCGTGGCTACTTATCACCTTGGAGACCGGCGAATCGAGAGCTGTGCTGAGTCGAATGGGCATTGAAGGTTCTCAGGGCATCCGAGCGGTAGCCTCTCCACCAACATCCCCAGGCATCGGCTCATCAGGCGCAAGACAGACAGCCGTGGCATAGTCGCCCTCGTGACTAATGCTAATCTTGACGACCTGGCCTTCCAGCGCTCCATACAAGGTCATCGGATCTGGCTCCTCTGGCGGAAATACGCTGTCGTCCGAAGAGCGCTGTATCTTGAATCTCCTCTGCGTCCCGGGAGTGTCCATTGAAACAGCAGGCCGTTCGTTCCGATTGTCCGCGGCTGGCTTCGGTGATCCAGGCTTGTCCCGTAGCAGGCCAAAGATACCGCCATCGCCACCAGGTCCTCGATAACGGAGGATTTCGATGTCCATCAAAGTCAGCTTTCGGTGTCGGACTGCTTTGATTGCGGCTTCTTTTGCTGCCCATCTTTCAGAAGAATTAGTCGAGATTGCAACTCTCATCTCGAAAGCCGATCCTACCTTCCCGCAAGATGCACGGCAACGGCATCAAAGGCCTTGTCAGCCACGCTCGGAATTGTCTTGAACTTTGCCCAAAAGTCGCTCTGTTCTCGATGCGTGAGGAACTTGTTCATGAAATGGGCGAGAGGAGTAGATGTTTGGTGTGGATCCTTGGGTCGGCTGATGAGCCGATGTATTCGGCCCACACGGCAGATGTCTGTGCCTATCGACAGTGGGAAAGGGAAGGGTCGAGGCGGCATATTGATGAGGTGTCGTTGAATCGATGGAAGATTGAAAGATGGCTTGCAAGAGGTGAAGTCGAGTCTTGGGCGATCGCTTCCAGAATAGATCTAGTGGGTGGTCTGAGCTGTCTCAGCTCCTCCCTTCCACGCGACTTCGACGTGAAGTTGGTTTCCATCACACCACGCATCGTACATCAAGACCATCCTTTTTGATCTTCTCTGGTGTTCGTCAGCCAAGGTCCGAGGAACTCTGCGCCATAAGCCTCAGCCAAAGTCTGATATGAGACCCGACGATGACCTCGGGACTTCCCCCATGAAGGAGACTTGTTTCGAGTGAAGACGGATCAACAGCCATCTAGACGAAGCAGATTCGACATTCGAAGGGCCCTTTACCGAGCTGAGAGTATTGCGACACCACCTCCATTTGTCAAAGCAGTACAAACAGTCGGCCATTGAACCCGAGGAGAGCTCCAGGACCTCAGGCCGTCATGCACGAGAGAGACGCTTAGATGCGGGTGAGATCTCTCCATCTGAACATCTCAAGCCCAAAAGATCGCACTTCGACCCCGATCACGGTATCACCAGCACCCGTAAGCTTGCAAGAGCTACGCAGCTCTGAGCGGGGTTCACTTGCCCGATAAGTCCCAAGTAGGCGGGTATAAGACAATGAGGTGGACTCATGGCAGTACAAACCCTATTGAAAGTCTCCGTAGCTGAGTTCACGTTGATACTTGAGACCTTTGACTTCTGACTCAAACCAGAACATCAAAGATCCTGCAAAGCAAGCATGGCCCACTTCAAACCAGTCGAAAGCCTCTTCACCAATCTCAAGAATAAAGTCGTCGTCCTCACAGGTACCCTCCCCATGCCCAGACATTCAACTCCAACTAACAACACCCAGGCGGTGCAACCGGCATAGGCGCCGCCACAGTCCGCATCCTCAGCCAACAAGGCGCGCACATCCACATCGGCGACATCAACAAAACCGCCGGCGAAGATCTGACCAAACAGAACCCCACCGCGAGCTTCGTCGAGTGCGATGTGACGAAATACAGAGACATCTACAACCTTTTCAAACAAGCCCACGACAAGCATGGTCGGATCGACCACGCCATTTCCTGCGCGGGGATCTTTGAGAGTGGCAATTTGTATGATCCGAAGCTGACGATTGAGAGTGTGGGGGAGGAGATGCCGGATTTGAGGACTGTGGATGTTAATGTTTTGGGGACGGTACAGCATCCCACCTCCTGTAAAAAGACTCAAGTGTATCGATGAGGCTGATGCTATGTAGATCTACTTCTCCCGCATAGCAGCCGTCTTCCTCCGCCACAACCACCAAGACCGAACCACCGACAAATCCCTAACCCTCCTCTCCAGCGTCAACGCCTGGCGCGAATCCCCCGGCCTCTTCCTCTACCAACTCGGCAAACACGGCATCCAAGGCCTGCTACGCTCCTCCCGCAAAACGCTCCACGAACGCGACGGAATCCGGGTAAACGCCGTCTGCCCGGGCGTCACCGACACGCCCATGACCGTCAACGTGATCTCCACTTTTCGGGATAATGGCTTGTGGTGGCAGACGCCGGAGAGCGTGGCGAGGGTTATTGTGGGGATCCAGACGACGCAGGGGATGAACGGGAAGGCGTTTTATATCGAGGGGGGTGAGGCTTGGGAGGTGGAGGAGAGTCTTTATGAGACGCAGCCGTTGTGGCTTGGGGAGGAGGGGACGAGGAGGATGAGGGTTAATGCTGAGGCTGTGCAGAAGGTGAGTTGAAAGTATTCGTTTGTTGGGAGACGTGACTGATGCATTGGATAGGGTGCCTTGGCTCCGAAGGACAAGTAGATCGAATGGCCTTGAAGGTCCCTTAATCGGACAGTCGAACGACAGTCGCCATGATGAAAGGGATCTGAGAAAGAAGCGTGAAACCTGAAGACAGGCCTGAGACCAAACGAGTCATTCGCAGAAGAGTCACTTCGTCGCCACGAACTTCGTCGAGCGAATTCCAGAGCCTTTCTTCGTTCTCCAATCCAACTTCCTGATCATCCTCCTTATCCGATCCTTCGTCTTACAACTTTGATTTGCGTAATATCTTCGGCCGCTAGTGGATGTCTCGTGGTTGTTGGTTGTCGCCAAGTTGTTGGTATTCACTGATTGGCGCTTTACTCGCGGACGCTAGTGGATGTTTGATGGTTGTCAGTATCGTGTTAGTATCAGATGATTGGTGATCTGATAACGGCAGCTAGTGGATGTGTAGGTGTTGTTGCTAACATGTTGCTAACAACTGCAGAGGTCAAGTTCTGTTTGAACATACTGTACTTGCTGAGATTCGATCGTATATACAGTGTATATCCCACAAGATCGAGTTGAGTAGAGAACTCCAAGCGCCACGCTTCATCAAATGCACATCAAACCAAACACAAGTCCACCGAGAGGAAGTCTCACAAGAAGCCATACTAAAGCTCCTTCTTCGACTCCCTCTCAGCATCTCTATGCCTCACATCCTCCCCTCGTCCCTCTGCATCCTTCCCCACAGCCCCCGGGCCCCCAACAGCCTCAAAAGCGCGATGGAAAATCCACTCCGTCGCATACTCAACCGGATGATCAAACATATACGGCAACGCCGGCACAGCCGCAAGCCCCAACCCAATAGGTCCCCAAGTCCTCACCTTGACATTCTTAACATTCTTCATCGCCCGTCCGGAGTACCGCACAATGCTATGGATCGTAAACGCCGGCAGCCCCATCGATGCCACGCCCTGGAAGATTGCTCGCTGCGCCATCACGGTTCTGTAGTCTTCTATCGCGGGGACGGTGCGGCCGGGATGGGCTTCTGCTTCGCGTTTGTCTTCTTCGGTTTGTGGGTTTAGGATTCGCTGATTTCGTATCCGTGCTTTGTAGCCTTCGTAGCTCACGTCCCCGATCAGGTACGCCCACGACACGCCGTACGCCGCGCGGACGAGATTTGGATGCGCTACTGGTCTGAACGACTCGCCAATGTCTGAGGTGTAGGCGACGTAGCGGTGCGCGGAGAGCATTATGGTTCGCAGGCGCGAGGCGTAGGCGGCGTAGCGGACGGAGGACTCGGTGGACTCGCTGCCCTCGCCGGTGGTGAGGACGTCCCAGAAGCGCTCTTCATTGTCGAGGGTTTTTTGGAGGTCGGCGGGGAGTTTTTTTCGGGGCAGCGGTTGGGAGAAGTCGGGTCGGGGTTCTGCGCGTTCGTGCGGGATTGTGTCGAGTTCGGAGTCGTTCTTTTTGCCGTTGGATGACATGGTGGGTAGGAATGAAGGACTATCCAAGTGAGTGTCTATACCGTTGTTGAACGTCTGTCGGGTATCATATGCTGGGGTTAAGGGAGAGAAAGAGAACGAAGAGCAGCTGATGACGGTGATGGTCGAGCTGCTGCATGTGGGTGGCTGACAGTGTGGCGTTCGGCAAAGAAGCTCGTGCTGCCGACGGATCCTAGAACCAGCACTTCACCTGCAAGACAGTGACCTCTCCATCCCGTCCATCTCCATCCCGACACCCGATCAAATCACAAATACAACACCGTCAAAATGGTCGTCTACTACCAACTCATGGGCCAGAAGGTCGGCTCGCATTGGGTACGCAATCGCTCTCCGCGCCCTCGAAATACCCCTTGAGCTTCAGCAGCATCCACAGACACAAAGTAGTACTGGAGGCTATCACAATGCGGTCGCTGACGTATGATAAATACAGCTCTCGATCGCTACCCTCTCTACCTTGTTCGTCGGCGGCTGGGCTATGAGCGGCGGCAGCAAGAAGCAGTCTGCCCAGCAAGGCCCACCAATCAATGCTTCCAGCAAAGATGAGGAGAACTTCATACAGTGCGTCACAACATCATCGTCAAAAAGTAAATTCGGATACATTGGGAACTAATGCATAAACTACAGAGAATTCTTGAAGCAAGCGGAGTCAGAGGACAAGAAGGAGAAAGGGAAGCACTGAGCATGGGAAGAGCAGCAACAATGGCATGATAGAGGCGTGATGATGACGGGTCTCGAGGTGGCAATGGCTGGATAAGAGCAGCGAATGCTACTTCGAGAGACGCCGTATGTATGTACAAAAACGCCATACCAAGGACCTCATACAATTCCCCGTGGCTTTCGGCCCTTTCGCTTTTGCTGGTCAGAACATACGCATCCAATCAACTGATCCACCGAAGCCATCATCGCAATTCTCCATCATCTTTTCAGCGCCCTCCTCAAAGATCCGCGTGTCTCCAGACCACTCCCGAGGCCGAATCTGACGACGTGCAACCCATCTTCCGTTCGTCGGATCCCATTCCTGGGTCAGACGCTTATCACCCATATTGTGAAAGGTCTGAAGATAGGCCTTAAGAATCTCCTTATGGTAGTGTTTGACATGCATCCAGTGCATGCCACGATAGACCTTATCACTTGTTCTCCACTGGATGGACCAGCCCATGCTGTCGCCGATGGGTTCGATCAAGGACTCGACGCCGCTCGTGACGAGGTCTTTGTCGCGTTCGCAGGGACAGAAGACCACGAAGCCTGTGGATGGAGTGCGGAGGATGAAGAAGCTGCCGATTCGGCCTTCGACTCCGTTGGTGCGCATGGTGCGGAAGATCCAGGGCGTGGTTTTGTCGGTGTTGACTTGGGTGCCGTTGACGAGAGTGTTGCAGCCTGCTATTCATCAGTCTTTTGTTTTGCTGACTTCCAGGCAGCGCATTTACCTGGAAGCTCGGACTCGAAGAGCTTGCGACGCATTTCTTTGGAGCGCTCGAAGACCGTGCGGTAGGACTTGCGAACTCGAGTCATTGTCAGGGCGGCGGCGATTGGAAGCTCCACGAGGATCTTCTCGAGGAGCTCGTAGGTTTCGAACACGGCGTTGGCAGCGGCCATATTTGCGTCGAGGTGGTGTGTCGAGTTCGTGTGTTTGGATTTGGTGAAATCGAGATGGGCATAGGTGAACTAGAAAGCCAATAACGCACAGACCATTCACATGCGCACGTGAATGAACGCCAATGTCAAGTGCTTGGTGACTTTTACATATTCATTATGTATGCTGCATCTATTTTGTTCAACTGGGCTAAACTCTTCCCGACTTCATACCTCCTGGGCGAAGTCGAATCACGTCGTAAGTGCGGCCAGACTGCTTGGACAGCCTCTATGGCCAACCTCAGGCGACATTGCACGACGCTGCGAGGTATCCAGCTAATGATGTACAATGAAACGCAAGAGGAAAGTCACATGAGGGTCGGAAGCTGGTCAGCTCAACAGAGGAATTCACGATTCAAAGACAGTAAGCTGCGTAGAGGTCCTTGCGATATGCGACCGTCGTGACATGCGACGGGTCGCTCCTGCCCATATATGAATCTTTCCTCCCCTCCAAAACACTGAATACAGTCAGGAAAGCAACAGGATTCGAACTCGCAGCACGTTGACTGGCCGTTACCATGGCAGCGCCTCGCGGCAACAACAACACCATGCGACAGCGGCGACGACAACATCCCAAGTCCGCAGACGCCCATTGCCTACATAATCAACAATTGTGTTGCCCAATTGTTCAGCGTCCAATTAACTCAGGACAATCGGCTTAGCACCGTGGCGGTTAATGCGCAGATTTAGCTCAGGTCAATCGGCTTGGTGTCGTGGCGGTTAAGCGCGTGGGCGCTGAACTTTTTTGCCCTCAGCCTTGCTTGTGTTCGAAATTCCTGCGGCAGTGATCGTTCGGATCCCAGCTTTTTGTCGGGCGAGATTCATGCAGCGAACCGCGACTGCTAGCTGTCGTATATGATTGTATATTTGGGGCCAATTAGGGAAGTAGCTTGGTGCAAGACGAGAGAGAATAAGGCATGCAGCCGATCGTATTGAGTTTGAGAGAAGGCAAAAAGCCAGGGCATTGATATGAAAATCTTGGACTGGGCAAAGCGCCCACCGTGTTGCTGTGGCATTGGATCCGGTCATGTCGTGGCGATGCTCTTCCCTTTTCTTTTTATTGATGCAATCCGCATTCGATCGATGTCCAGTTCGAGCCTCTCCCAGATCTCCTCCTTTTTGTTCTTTGCTCCATCCTGTCGCCTGCCTCCGTTTGCCCACCAAACAGCCACGTCCGGCAACCTGCATCCGCCTCGCCTCCCCCTTTTGCAGTCGCCTAGGCCAGTGAACATTGACATACGTTTTCACAGCTGCCGTCTCTCAGGGAAGTAGCTGATCCAATGAGATTCATATCCATCCGAAGCGATGAGAACACCTGCGACTGTGTCGCACCGGCATTGGTAGCGGCCGCGCCTCTTCCCTTTTTGTCGTATTCCGATTCTCATTCGTCTAGAAGTTCATCGTAAATGGACTGCCTTGAGTGGATCTTTTTGTCAAGTCGATCTGGCTGAGCAATATTCCATGTAGTCGTACTTTCCACCAGCATTAGCCTATCGTTTTGCCCCCAGTAAGGGGTTCGAACTCACGCCTCCCTCTCCTAATCGGCAAGCCGTCGATTTTGTTTGCTCCGGCGGCAACCTGCATGAGGACCCGCGCGTGGACCTGCGACTGAAGCATTAAATGCGTTTGGAAAACATCTTTCAATCAGGGAAGTAGCTGATGCAACCAATAGCCATCGATTGGCCTGACCTTGCTCACCCAGGGTCAGTGTCCCTTCCCTTTTGCTGAATGGATCGTTTGTTCGAGACCTGCTGTATGCCTATTCTTTTTGTAAAGTGCTGCCAGGGTACGTCACTCATGCTGACGGTCGTGGAGTTTTGTCCAGCGTACTGCAGGCGAGTGATCAGCGCTGTCGGTTTGACTCAATCGGTGGGTAGGTTTTGAAAAGCTGTGTGTGAGATATGGGGCTGTGGTAAAGGGTATCATTCAAGCATCTGTATTCTATTCTCACGAAGGCACATAGTACGCTCTCTCCAGCGGTTCTCTCGCGGATTCCCAAGCAAGCCAGTCTGATCTTGTAGTCCTAGTTTCAATGTTAGCACTTGCCCTCAGACATCCTTCATCTCAATAACTTACGGCAGCAATCCCATCGCATTAACCTTCCAAATCCCCAGCGCCAAAGCCAGCAGATTACATCCAATGTACGCCAACTTCGCCAGCAACATCTGCTCCTTATTCCCATCACTCTCCAACCTCTGAAACGTGCTCTGAATACCGAAGATTGCCTGCACGGGTGCCTTGAACAGCATGAAGACCATCATGATGCTGAAGATCTGGAGGCTGTTGCCGGTCATGTACATGCCGATGGCGTTCATGGGCAGTTGTTTGGCGGGCGCGAGGGCGAGCTCCCAGGCTTTCTTGAGCTTCAAGCTGTCCATCTCTTCGGGTGTAGGTGCTTTGCGGGGCGTTACGGCGGATTTGGACCTGGATTTGTTGGATTGTTGGAGGGCGTTGGATGGAGTGTAGCCTGGCGGGTCGGGGAAGGAGGTCTTGGATTTGGCGGGCGGTGCGGAGTTGAGGTCGAGGACCCATTGCGGGGGCGGTGGAGGCGGCAGCAGACTCGACATGGTGATGGTGGATAGTTGGTGGATTGCCCTGAAGTTGTGCAGCTCGATCTGAGGTGAAGTCGAGAGGTCGGCACTTTCACTTCCGCTTCGCGCCGAGAAGTCTAACGGCTTTAGAGTTTCCGGGGATCCAACATGCCTTCCATGTGAAACGCCGCCTACACCTACGTAACGCTCTCTCACACTCTCAGAACTACCGTATACCACCCTCGAACCGCCGCATTATCGTTCATTCTACCAGCTAAAGCGCCAACATCGAAGCTACGCACCCTCTCAGCAGCCCCGCACCAGAGATATCACGAGACGCAGCGCATTGTGCAACAGCATTGGTTGAAGGGGGAAGATACATGCATGAGAGCTGAGCCAGCACGCCGGCGCCCAGCGAGGTGACGATAACGGATAGCTGGGCAAGATGAGTAGCGGCGGGGGTCAAGATGCGAAGTTCTTCGCAAGGGTATGTCCATCTCCCATCCCTAGACACCCAGCGCAAGCACCAGAGTTGTCGCAAGAGCTGGGAAGAGGTCTTATATAACCTATTTGACTGCATATTTGACAACACCCATCATACATTCGATCGTGGAACCCATGCGACTGCCACGATGTTCATCTACACTCTCCCTCCATCGCCATACACCCAAAACTTACACCGCACGAAACAGGGCAAGGTCGCCGAGCTGAAGATTGAGCTCAACAACAGCGGCGGCAAGAAGGACAAGAACTTCCTCGGCAAGAAAGTCGCACTGAAGAAGATCGTTGCAAATATGACCATGAGTAATAACGATATGGTGGCCCTGTTTGCGGATATCATTCAGTGCATGCACATCCAGAACTTGGAGATCAAGAAGATGTACGAGGTGATGTTCAAAGAGCATGGATCGACGAGAGCTAAGAGTGAGCAGGTGCTTCCTTTACTTGGTCAACTACGCCAGGATGAAGCCCGACATTGCGTTGAACGCCTTACCAATCTTGCTTCAAGATCTCGGCGATACGAACCCACTCATGCGAGCGTTGGCCCTTCGAACCATGTCCTACATCCATGTGCGACAATTTGTTGAAGCGACTGTCGAGCCTTTGAAGACCCTCCTGAAGGACCCAGATCCATACGTTCGCAAGACGGCTGCCTTCACCGTAGCTAAACTCTACGATCACGATAGGCACCTGGTCGAGAAGAGCGAGTTGATTGATAGACTCAATTTGATGCTTCGCGACGAGAACCCTACTGTCGTCTCGTCTGCACTCGCCGCACTCATGGACATATGGGAGCGCAGTGAAAGCATCAAGCTGACGATTGACTATGCCAACGCCAGTAAAATAGTTCAGATCCTGCCTGACTGCTCCGAGTAAGAATCCATACGATCGAATGTGACTGAGATGAATGGCTGACGAGTTTCGCAGATGGGGCCAGACTTACATTCTCGAAGCTTTAACCTCCTACGTTCCTCAAGATACCCAAGAAGCGACGATCCTCGCCGACCGCATTGCTCCACGCCTTTCACATACCAATTCAGCCGTTGTGCTGACCTGCATACGAGTTATGCTTTACCTCATGAACTACATTGAATCGGAAAGAGCGATCGCGGCGCTATGTGCAAAGCTCAGTCCACCACTCGTCACGTTGCTCAGCAAAGGCCCTGAAATCCAGTACTTGGCCCTTCGAAATGCTCTCCTGATACTGCAGAGAAGACCGGAAGTTCTGCGAAACGACATAAGAGTTTTCTTCTGCAAGTACAACGACCCGATTTATGTCAAGGTTACGAAGCTTGAACTCATCTTCATGTTGGCGAATGAGAGAAACATTCGCGAAGTCTTGACGGAGCTACGAGAATACGCGACCGAGATCGACGTGCACTTCGTTCGGAAATCAGTACGTGCGATTGGAAAGCTTGCGATCAAGATCGAGCCAGCTGCCAAGCTTTGCATCTCGACATTGTTAGAGTTGGTGGCTACCAAGGTGTCCTACATTGTACAGGAAGCGACAGTGGTGATCAAGAACATCTTCCGGAAATACCCCAATCAATACGAGTCGATCATCTCGACACTCTGCGAAAACTTGGACTCGCTGGACGAGCCTGAAGCGAAGGCGGCCATGATCTGGGTCATTGGCCAGTATGCGGATCGCATTGACAATTCAGAGGTTCTGCTCGAGGACTTCCTGGACAGCTGGTCGGACGAGACACATGAAGTGCAGCTCGCACTGCTCACAGCTACCGTGAAGCTATTCATTCAACGGCCATCGAAAGGACAGGAACTTGTACCCAAAGTACTGAAGTGGGCGACCGAAGACACCGATAATCCGGATCTTCGAGACAGAGGCTACATGTACTGGCGGTTACTGAGCAGCAATCCAACAGCAGCAAAAGGCATTGTGATGGGCGAGAAGCCAGCAATTACGGCAGAGAGCGAAAAGTTGGATCCCGTTACATTGGAAGAAATGTGTCTGGTGGTTGGTACATTAGCAACGGTGTACCTTAAGCCAGTCCACACGGTATTCCGCTCCGCACGGCCTCGACGACTACAAGACAGCCCAGCACTCCAGCGCGAACGACTGCCCAGCTGGCAGGCAGCACAAGCAGCCAAGATGGTCGCAGCAGATGCTCAGGCGCCCGTCTCACTGAACGGCGGGCAGAACAATGGAGATGTTTTGGACGAGGCAGACGCCTACTTTGCGAGTATCGGCGCGCAAGGCGTTGCGAATGACGGGTTCGCGGCAAGCCCAACGCATACTGGCGGTGTCCAGAATGAGCAGATGTATGTTGTGAATCAAGGTCAAGGGCTGGGAACCGTGCGGCCGACGATGCACGTTCAGAATGGCGAGGGCGACCTTTTGAGCTTTTAGATAGCTGCTGTATGATGAATGTGAAGAAGCCGCCTTTCTCGGCAGTTCGAAACAACGCCAACATTACGCAACGACCTCCGACTCAGGAGACACGAACATGCCACCATGCATATTCATCAATGCTCCACGCAGAGCGTTTCGACCGGGATGGCGCGCATCAAAGCTTCCTAATTTAGCCTACGAACGTTATCGATATGGTTGCTGTGGAAACGCCAACAGCAACATCCGGAAGCCGCGAACCTCGCACCTCTGCCGACGAACAACCAACCCTCGATCCACCATCACACATTCGCTACTCGCTACTGCCGCAATAATATCAATCGCAAGGCGTTGGATACAGTTGAGCGGAAGATGCAGGCTTAAGTCTCGCAGCACAGCACAGCATTCCTCTCACCTGCATTCCACTCGCTGCCCCGGACGACGACCATCAAGATGGCTGCGCCAGATGGCTACGGCCCTCCGCCAGGCTATGACGATACCACGCCCACCAACAACCAGTCGCAGAATGGCGCAACGATGCGACTCTTGACCAATACAGATGACTCGCCATACCAACAAGCGTCAGTACACTCGCAAACAACTCCATCCAAACTCTCCCCGCATGACCTTTTCCTGCGAGCACAAGAGCGACTTAGAAACGGCGCACCACCATCACACCCTCCACCATCACCAGCAACGTACATACCTCCACCCTCTCCCACCGAGAACCAGACTCGGTCCCACAGCCAAGATGAGCTGAACTCCCTGCTCCGCGATGTCGAGAGCGACCTGTCACAATCCACCCGAGCTTCGGCCCCCAGAACGAAGAGATACAAAGTCCACTTTAGGGACAAGAGCACAGACAACATCAGACAAGATTTGCCCCCAGCTGGTGATCTCGGCTCATTGCCCTCTTTTAACAGGCCCCCAAGCCCCCTCCAGCGAACCCACCAGCATCAGCCCAGCATAAGGCCGCTTAGCAGGCAGCCTTCTGTTTTGGACAATGCGCCGGGTATGCCGCCGCCGACTAATGACTACGACCCGTACCGACCTTCTTCGCGCTCGTCGCAGTCGCCTTCGAAGACTTTTGGAACACCGCGAGGATCGAGAGAATACGCCCGGCCTCCTGCTACTAACATACCCTTCGAACCGGCGGATATCAACGGCGCACCGAGACCAGGAACTCCATCATCACAGTATGGCTCACCAAAGCGACCTCTGCCTCCAGCACCATTGTTTGCTGCTGGACGACCTCCATCAATGCACTCTGCCGCTGAGGTCGACAAGGAGCCCGAGATGACCGCGATCCCAATTGACGGGCCTGACGATGTCTTTGGCCCGCCAACTGACGACAGTGATGTCCAGCGTCCTGCTTTGGAATCTCGCGAATCTTTCATGACGGAATCCACCCTCACAGACGGCGATGGCATGTACTCTGCAAAGCTGGAGGACGAGGACGATCTCTACGGTCCAGCACCTACCGGAAAGCAAGAGAGACGAGGAGCGCGACAAGCTCAGATGACCAAGAAAGAGGTCAAGCTCATTAACGGCGAGCTGATTCTCGAGTGCAAGATTCCCACCATCTTGTACTCTTTTCTGCCTCGTCGCGACGATGTCGAATTCACCCACATGCGCTACACAGCCGTCACCTGCGATCCAGACGACTTTGTGGATCGAGGATACAAGCTACGACAGAACATTGGCCACACTTCTCGCGAGACCGAACTCTTCATCTGCATCACGATGTACAACGAGAACGAGATTGACTTTACCCGCACCATGCACGGCGTGATGCGAAACATTTCACATTTCTGCAGTCGAGCCAAGTCCCGAACTTGGGGCAAGGACGGATGGCAGAAGATTGTTGTGTGCATCATCTCGGACGGCCGAACGAAAGTGCATCCTCGCACACTCGATGCATTGGCCGCGATGGGATGCTATCAATCGGGCATCGCCAAGAACTTGGTCAATCAGCGAGAAGTTACAGCACATGTGTACGAGTACACAACGCAGGTCTCACTCGATTCAGATCTCAAGTTCAAGGGTGCCGAGAAGGGCATTGTTCCTTGCCAGTTGATCTTTTGCTTGAAGGAGAAGAACGCAAAGAAGCTGAACAGTCACCGCTGGTTCTTCAATGCTTTTGGACGAGCACTGAATCCGAATGTGTGCATTCTTCTGGACGTTGGAACGAAGCCTGGAGACGACTCATTGTACCATCTCTGGAAGGCGTTCGATCGTGACTCGAACGTTGCGGGAGCAGCTGGAGAAATCGTAGCAGCCAAGGGCAAGGCCTGGATGGCATTGCTGAATCCGCTTGTTGCCTCGCAGAACTTCGAGTACAAGATGTCAAACATCCTGGACAAACCACTTGAGTCGGTCTTTGGATACATTACGGTCTTACCAGGTGCTCTGAGTGCCTATCGATACCACGCTCTGCAGAACGACGAAACCGGACACGGCCCTCTCAGCCAATACTTCAAGGGCGAGACTCTCCACGGACAAGATGCAGACGTCTTTACCGCCAACATGTACCTCGCCGAAGATCGTATCCTCTGTTGGGAGCTGGTCGCCAAGCGAAGTGAGCGATGGGTGCTGAAATATGTGCGCAACGCCACAGGAGAGACAGATGTCCCAGACGCCGTACCCGAATTCGTTTCGCAGCGTCGAAGATGGCTCAACGGTGCTTTCTTCGCTGCTGTGTACTCGCTGCTCCACTTCAAGCAGATCTGGTACACCGACCACACCATCGCCCGGAAGATCCTGCTGCATATCGAGTTCATCTACCAATTCGTGCAGCTCCTCTTCACCTTCTTCTCGCTCGGCAACTTCTACCTCACGTTCTACTTCATCGCTGGATCGCTCGCGGACAAGAAAGTCGATCCTTTTGGACACGGCATTGGCAACTTCCTCTTCATCGTTCTGCGCTATGTCTGCGTGCTTACGATCATGGTCCAGTTCATTCTGTCCATGGGCAATCGGCCGCAAGGAGCAAAGAAGATGTTCTTGGCATCATTGATCATCTTCAGCATCATCATGATCTACAACACCTTCGCCGCCATCTACATCGTGGTGCGACAGCTGACAGAGTCGTCCGACATATCATTCGGCAACAACGTCTTCACGAACCTCATCGTCTCCACCCTCTCGACCGTCGGCCTCTACTTCCTCATGAGCTTCATGTACCTCGACCCCTGGCACATGTTCACCTCATCCGCCCAATACTTCGCCCTCCTCCCTTCCTACATTTGCACGCTCCAAGTCTACGCCTTCTGCAACGCCCACGACGTGACCTGGGGCACCAAAGGCGACAACGTCATCAACAAAGACCTGGGCGTTGCCAAAGTGGGCAAAAACGGCACAGTCGAACTCGAAATGCCTTCTGAACAACTCGACATCGACTCCGGCTACGACGAAGCCCTTCGCAACCTCCGTGACCGCGTTGAGGTTCCCAAGCCGGGCATCTCGGAGAACCAACTTCAAGAGGACTACTACCGCGCCGTGCGCACGTACGTGGTTATCGTCTGGATGATCTGCAACGCCATCCTCGCCATGGGCGTCAGTGAGATTTACAGCAATACGCACGTCGCGAATAACTACTACCTCAAGTTCATCCTCTGGAGCGTGGCGTGTCTGGCGCTTTTCCGCGCGATTGGCAGCACGGCTTTCCTCGGCATCAATGCGGTGCATTCTTTTGCCGAGGGCAAGACCAAGTGGACGAATAAGGCGAGCAGTGTTCTTGGAGGTGGGAGCAAGGGAGGGAGTTCTGTTAGTGGGGGACGGAGTGTGGGGAGTTGGAGCAGTAAATTGAGCATGCCGAGTTGGATCAGTAGTAGTGGAAGTTGGGTTAGTAGTAAGGTGAGCAGTTTTACGCCGAGTAGTGTGGGGAGTTCGCTGGGACGGCGGTGATGTGTTTCGATAGAGAAAAAGGCGTTTTGGGTGGGGTTTGATGATGGGATGTATGAGTTTATGAGTATTGCATGCGGTTAGACGTGCGGTTATGCCAATGTGGACATGATTGTATTATACTTCTGAACAGCTCTCCTTTTCGTCTTGTTGGGATGGACTTATTACTATGCAGCTACCCGAGACAAGATGGCTTGTGATCATTCCGAGTGGCGAAGTACCTTCTCCGTGCAACTCCCATCTCGGCTGTATGTCTCTACCCGCGGAAGCCCAGATGTTTGGGTGTCTCATGAGCAGGCACGTGTAACGTGGATGTCGTGACAACCCGCCAGGCGAAGTACTACCTTTACCATCTCTAAAGCCTTCTGGGGCGTCTTATACAAATTGCAGACTTGAAGATTTGGTCTGTGAAAAACGTCCACGCTCCTTCCTCAAAGGCCCACGCCAAGAATCATGTGAAACTGCACCCCTGCAAGTTTTGGAACTTGACTTTTGGAATTGCGCCTAGCGTGTGGCGGCCCGTAGCTGCCGCGTGAGGGCACAAACATTCAAGCTTGCATCTTGTGTCTGGCTTTGCTTTCAACTTTGGATGAAAGTGAGCCAGCGACTGCACTCGTCTTTCATTGCAGCAAGCAAAGCCGAAGTTCTCTCCGAACAACCTCACCCTCACTTCGCCAACAGACAACACCGACACGGCATGCGACATTGCGACCACCCACCAAAATGACGTCCGCCCTTGTAATCGCGCTCCTCGCCCTCACGGCGACGACAGCAGCAGAAAACTGCTACTTCCCCAACGGCGACGTCGCCCCCGACTCCTCGCCTTGCTTCCCCTCGCGCAGCAGCGGCACCGCAAGCGTCTGCTGTCCCCTCAACTGGGAGTGTCTGAGCAATGGACTCTGCTACCTCGAGGCGGAGAAATTTTATCAGAGGAGCTCGTGTACGGATCGGACGTGGAGTAGTAGCACGTGTCCGGGGTATTGTACGCAGAGTAAGTCACCTATCACACTTCTTCCGAATTGGAGGGGGACGAGGAGGGATTTGGGGTTTGATGGGTGCTGACAAGGGACAGATAATACCGCGATCGGCAACGAAGCCGTTCAGCAATGCAGCGATGGATCTTGGTGCTGCGATAAGAACCGCGATCCGGACTGGATGTGCTGCGATGAGGATGATGCGGAGGTGATTTCTGTGCCGGATGGGAAGCAGGTGGCTTTTGTGTCGGAGGCGCCGAGCACGAGTTCTGTGCCGGATATGAGCAGCAGGAGTTCTGCTTCTTCATCTTCTGCGGCCTCGAGCAGCAGCAGCTCGTCCACATCCACCTCGAGTTCGACCTCAGAGCCAGAAACGCCAGTCCCAACGACAATCACCACGCAAGCCGCAACAACCAACTCCGCCGGCCTCGCAACAACCGTCACCCTCGTCGAAACCTCCGCCTACACGCCCGCACCGGCACCAACCACACCCTCCTTCGAAGCCCAAGAACACAATCACACACCCCTAATCGCCGGCCTCGCAGCCGGAATCCCCCTAGGCCTCGCCCTCTTCGGCCTCCTAATCTTCTGCATCTACCGCCAGCGCAAGAACCAACAGCAAGACAACCCACCAACATCCTCCTCCTCAACCGACCCCTCAAACCTCAAATACATGTATTCCAACGCAACACCAACCGGCTCGCCGCCTGAGATCGACTCCTACCCAGTCGCGGCAGGTACGAAGCCAGGCCACACGAGCTATGTGAGCGAATTGTCTGGTTCTTCGCCCCAGCAACAACATTCCAGTCCTGCGATCTCGAGCTTGCATAGCCCCCAGAGCGGACAGACTGGTTTTGGCGTCTTGCCACAGGTTCAAGAGGAGAAGAGAGAGCAGGAGCCGTTGGAGTTGAGTGGTGAGAGTATGCATCCGGCGAAGAGGGCTTCGTATCCAGGATATGTGCCCTATGGCGGTGGACAGGAGGGAGGTGCTGGACGGGCGACTTCACAGCAGTATGTCGCGTATCGACCAAGTGAGGGCGGACCGCCCGTGAGTCCGATGAGTCCACGACAGGATGTCGATCATGGAAGTTTGGGCGGCGGTGGGTTGAGGATCGTGAATCCTTGAAGCGTGGAAGGGGGAGTGAGGAAGAGTGTGGTATTGAAGGAAAATGACAACTTCGATGTGGAGCGTGTCGAAGGGCCTTGAGAAGGCTTTCGAGATTTCGCGTCGAGGGAACTCTCATGCAGATCAAGGCAGCGTCTCCATGTCTCGTCACTGCGAGTCATCAGTTCGTAAAGCGTAATGGATGTGAGATATCAGAAGGGAGTTCCAAGAAGGCGAAGACGAAAGAACGTGCTGTGCAAAGAAAGGGAAGAAGGGCAGAAGGGGCAAAGAGGCAACAAGCCTCCTATCATACCACGTGCCGGCCTTCCCAGACCCATCAACTCACAATATAAATGAAATGGAAAGTGCGATACCACTCATCAAATTGGTACATGGAAGCTGGTTCTTTTTCATTCGTGGCTATCGCTCGAATCGTTCTTCTTCGTCGTCGTGAAGAGTGTGAGTGGGTGTGGTGGTGTTAAAAACAGTTACACATGCAAGAAGTCTCTCTTTCTCTCTTTTGGAGTTGTTGTTCGTCCGACGTAATGCAGCATCGACGTTTCCCTTTGTTCATCGAACTTGCCGCTCAAGTGTCCCAAGAAAGTCATCATCAAAGTTTTCCTTCCCTTTCCCTCTTCCCGTTCAAAAGTGGTGGGGTTTCGACCCTTTCTTTCCCTCCCATTCGTAGCAAAAGAGTATCATAAAAGACGCCGCACGCCTCGCTGGAAAAAGCAGATCGACACAAAGCAAACGTCAGAAATACAGTGAGCGAATGTCGCTTCACGCCTTGATGGCAGGTGGATCGCCAGCGTCTTCCATCTTGACATCCTCATCAATGGCCGAGCCACCCTCGGCCGCTCTTGCCTCTGCCGATGAGGACGGTCGGAGCGGCGGCACCACCGGCCCCGAAGTGGTGGATGCAGGTGAGCTCTCCCGCTCCGCCTTGCTAGTCTCAGTATCCTTGTTCTTCGCCTTCCGCCGTGTGTAATCGCTGAGGCTAAGCTTCTTCTTGGCAGGGCTTGGTGCAACAGCAGCATTGACAGATGGCGAGAAGATGGAAGGCTGGCCAAAGGTAGCAGGTGACTGGACGACGCTGTTGTTCGCCGTGGTTGGTGTGCCGGCAGATGCAGGCTGAGGCGCCTGGCCAAAGGGGTTGGCAGGCGGCGGTGGCATTTGCAGGTGCATCTCATTGGGCTTGCCGGGCTCTGTCGAAGGCGCTGGCTCCGAAGATGCTGGCCGTGGATCCTCGGAAGGCACCGATGGATCCACAGGTGCTTGTTGATCGACAGTCGCCTCAGCCTGCGAACTCGAGGTGGCGAGCTCATTCTCATCAATCGCTGCTGCGTCCACCATGTCCACGTCGCTTGAAGCAGGAGGCTTGTCAGGTGTCGCTTGCTTGGACGCGACTCGGGGTTCAGGTGAAGTCACCAACGACTGTTGCTCAGCATCCTCCATCTTGACAGTCTGATCCGCTTTCTGACTCTCGTTGATGGCACTGTTATTCCGAGCGCATAACTCGAGCAACCGCTGGCGCATTGTCACGTACGGCCTTCTGGAAGATGGAGTGGGTGCTCTGAGCTTCGCATCTTCTGCGTCCATGTCGCACTGAACTTCGTGTACAACATAGGTGGGTTTGGCACGCTTGATTGTTCGACTGGGCGGTCGACCAGGACCCTTGGAGTTCTTTGGTTTCCTCCCTGGCACCGTCTTGCCCAAAGGCAGTCCACTCTGTTTCGAGTTGCCCGCGTCAACGTACTTTGCGTTGGTGTTCCCTGGGAAGCCCAGTTGCTTCGATGATGTGGCACTGGGTGTATTGAGGTTCGAGCCAGCACTGTGTCGCTTCTTCTTGGCCTGCTTGCCTAGTCGCTCCTCCTCTTGACGTCGGAATATCTCTTCCTCCTTGGCCAGCTTCTTGCGCTCGCGCTCAGATAGCTCAGGCAGAGTGGAGGAGCCGTTGGTAGAGTAGTGCGTGTTGGGAGTGATGTCTCGACTGGCAGATCCTCTTCCAGCCGAACCCGACGCAGACCGGGAGTCAGTGCCGTCGTCGTCGGGGTCGATCTTACGTGCTTCGCTACCCGAGCGACTATTCAAAGCGTTGGTGTTGATGGGAGATATCTGGTTTGCCTTGCGCTTCTTGCTCTTCGCTGGCTTCGTTTGCTGTGCGTCCTCTTGAATGGCTCGGATGCGACGATCAAAGCGAGACAGATGGCAGGAGTGTTCGGGTAGTGGGCATGCACAAGGGCCGCAGTTAGCAAGCGCTGTCGACACCCACGCCGAGAAAACTTCCAACTCTTCGTGTACCAGCTTGTTCTTGGAGGCCAACTGTGGTAGGCCATCGTGTGTATCCCATCCGACAGCGATTTCCATACCGGGGTCAATTTGAGTCGTGGCCATGAAACAGAAGTGGTAGTCGACATTGTCGGTGACCAGGACCTGCAATTTCGCATTGGGCTGACAGCTGCGCCGCACATAACGCAATTCCGTGCCCTCGTTCCGTGCGTCGATGTAGATGGGGAGTTTCGGGTGGAAGAAGACGAAAGGTTCAGGATGTCGAAGCAGTTCCCATCGGTTCGAACTGTCCGACTGATACTCTTTCTTGAAGCCAACGTGTCCCTTGAGTTCGCCGATGTACGCACCTTCGGCAATCGGTTCCTTAACAGTCAAGAACTTCCAAGCAGGATATTCGCCATTGTATTGAACAGACTCATCGCGTGATTCAAGCCGAGCGAGTTGCGCCTTTCCGGGTATGTCGTCAAGATCACCGTCCCATCGCATGAGAACTTCTCCCTTGGCCTGGTTGTGGTGTTCTCGAAATTCTTCCTCGGAAAAGCCTAGCCACTCCGACAGAGCACTGGTGACGGCAATGCTGTTGTGCAGGTTTGTGTTGGTAACGTCCCATTCATCTTCCTGATAGCATCGTAGGAATTCGTCCGAGTAGTACTCGATTGGCGGCGAGTCGGGTGACCGCGACAAGCTGCGACGATGGGTAGCGCTCGACGCATTTCGCTTCCGCGAGTGGCCCTTGGTAGTTGTCGTCGTCGAATCTGACGTCCGGTGACTAGTCTTCGGTCTCTTTGCAGGAGGCGGCTGATCTCGCGGACTGGCGCTGTTGCGGTCGTGCCGTAGTTTGTCGACGGGCCATCCGTTGGTATAGGCATTGCCGGGCTCTTTGACCTTCTTTTTGTGACTCTTGGTGGCGTTACGTTTAACGCCATTGGTCTGAGGTTCTTGCTGCGCTCGCTTCTGTCGCTGGCGCATCTGCGCCCGATGGTAGTCGACCGGACGCGGTTTGCATTCGACGCAAGCGTGCTGCATGTCGGCGGGCATTTCCCTCTCGTCATACTGAGGGTAATAACACGACTGGTGCTGCCATCGGTTGCACTCGTCGCAGGCGACTGTCCAGCCATCGTCGTCGTTGAATCCGCAGATGCAGTGGATGGCTTCCTCGGGCTGATCTAACGGGTCGAGGTCAGCGGGCGCATGGTAATGCTGGTGACGACCGACGGGGTATGACGATGGCGGCAGGGCGTGGGCATTGGCAGGAGCGTTGATAGCCTTGACAGGGAACGTGGCCGTGTCGTTCATGCTATCCTTTCTGTAGGAGAGGTTAGGTGACGGAATCTGAGTTGCCGGGTCGGCGGCGCATGACGGAGAGGCCACGATCTAGGCGTACGAGACGCTTGTCGACGCAGTGCCCTCGAAGTGGCGTGTGAGGGTGTTCGTGGGCGTGCCGTCGCAGAGAGAGGCGAGACAAAGGGCGCTCTACAGAGACGGGTCCGAAGCAGAGTGCGGCCACACGGGCGGCGCGGTGTCTCGCAAAGCGCTCCAGTCGACTCGTACACGGCTCGTAGTCAATATGCGTGCGTGTCGATGGGTCATGGGTCCAGAGCGCGCAGAAAATTGGGGTGGAGCGGCCTGTCCAAGGCGACCGGGTGGGAGCTGGAGGAGCGGCGGCGCGGAGAGGAGGCGACGGCGGCGTGTCTGGTGTGCGAATTGGAAGCGCGACGGCGAGGAGAGTGCTGTGTGTCAGTGGCAGCGGAGACCGCGTAGTGGGAGAGGGTGTGGGCGGTGGTGGGTTGTGGGAGTGCGAGCAGCAGAGCGAGCGTCAAAGTGAGGAGCGTCGCTGCACTGAGTCTGAGAGCGAGAGTGAGGAGGCCCGTGCGCCCAGTCCAGCGCTCTTGCCGTTGCTTGCAGCAGCAGCGCGCCTTCCACCCTCAGCTGCCTCGTCCGCCTAATCAAATCCATCCGCCCGCCCGCCGCCATATTGATTAAGAACACCGCGTCGCCACCTGCGGCCGGCGGGCTGTCCGATGCGAATGCCAGAAGCCGCGTGGGAGGGAAGAGAGAGCATTTCTCGTGCTGCGTGCCATCAACACGCCGGGCGGGCACAACGAAATCGAGGACACGCCTTTGCTTCAGAAATGCGCTTGCCCGCATGCATCCTAGCCTTTTGTGCCGTCTGCGCGTCTGATTGGGTGCGATAAAACTGGCGCAGCGTTTCCGGGTCTCAACCAGGCTCTCCCTTCACACGCCGCCCTCGTGATCCTGATCAGATCGCCAGTTGCGCGGCCAGCGAGCAGAGACTGAGAGCGAGCGACTCCTCCTCTGCCTCTGTCTGGCGCGCCTCCGTCATCCATCTCACCATCCCCGCTCCGCTGCTGCTATACCTCCCTCCGCTATCGCACTCGCTGCGCCAGTGGTGCCGGCCATTCCATCGAGGTCCGCGTGCGCGTTGCACGGCAGCAGAGATGAGGAGCACAAGAATGGCCTCATCGCGCAGCTGCTTTCAGCTCAGCTCGCCCGCGCCCATCGCCCCGTCCTCCCCGCTGCTGCTGTCCATCTCGCACCTTACTCCGACCGTCCAACACTACTGCTGCGAAAGACTGCAAAAGGCGGACGTCGAACTTTTATGCCGTCTCTGTTCTGCACTCTGCCGGCCTGGTGCGCGCTGTGCAGCTGTGATTTCGGCTCACGCGTCTAGAAGAACCGTTGTCAAACCTAACCCCTAACCTTGGCCAGCACCCCTCAACCCGTATCCAAACAATCAAAACACCGCTCGAGCACCATCAGTTCATCACGATCACGAACAGACGACTTCGAAATGCGTGGGATGAACAACATATCGTAGAAGAGAAATGCGGCAGACTGCTTCACCAGCACCGCTCCTTCCTCAAGCACCGTTAAGCCTTCACGTGGCACCGCTCCTCCCCTGTGAACATCCCCATGGCGCGTCCAAGCTCCGAACTTCTCGAACGCCTCCAGCAGACTATCAAGAGTCCGGTCGACGGCACGCTCCCTCGTCCGCTCCCCATTATAGCATCCTTCCTACTAGCAACCACTCTCACGATTCACCGCAAGCCACTTCGCCTCGCAAGATCGATATCCGGCAGCACAAGGCTGAGACACCTTCCTGCTTCTTCATGCATTGCGGCATAGAGTCTGCCGGCACCTCACGCCACGCGAGAGCCATGCCGTCCGAGGTAAGATGGGAAATGGCCAAGACGACACTTCCTGTCTATAACAGTAGGTCGATTCCCTGATCCTGGTGTACATCTCCAACCATGCTTGAAAGCGTGTCCATTCCTTCACCAGATATCATGCTTCCTTCGGATTTTACTCACAACACTCTCGACGAGAATAACCGCAATGTCGACAGCAGACCTTCCTTTAGTGCCTTTCGTTTCAATACCACTCCAGAGCCTCCGGACCACGATGTCAGCCGGAATCACTCAACAGCTGTTTCCACCGCCGAGCTCACTTCGAGGCAATGGATGCCAACGCCCGAGCCTATGACCCCAGTAGAGGATAGACCACGATCAGATTCAACCACGCTGTGTTCTACGCCAGAGATGAGCGTGAGGATTCGAAAGGCTCCGATCATTACAGAGCAGATGGTGGAGGAAGATGATGTGCAGGCACCTCCTCCTCGCGACTTCAGGCAAAGCCTGGCGTCAATGGCGTTCGATCTGATCATCTCGCTCGCCTCACTATATTTCGTGGCATTCGCTGTTCTGGCATATGCCTGGAATGGTATGGCAGCATCAGATTCAAGGGCTCAGGCACTTCTAAATGCTGCCAAGATTGTACGCGCCTCCGGACCTGAAGACCTGCCGTTACTGACAAACGATAGGGCCCGACGATCTTTCCGATTGTCTTTGCTCTCATTGCAGCGAGAACATTGAAGGCCGTGGCAGCCTGGAGACTGGAACAGGGAGCCACAGTCGGCCTACTAGAGTGCCTCATGGGTACCCGGACCTTCGCTTCGGCTTTCATTGTGCCCTTCAAGTTGAGAGCTTTCAACATCTTCGTACCGGGCTTGATTTTGCTCTGGGCATTCTCTCCGGCTGGTGGCCAGTCAGCGCTGAGGATCGTGGCATTGGAGCCTTCAAATGTGACCAGCATCACCACATTGCAATACCTGGACATCGGGAACTCTGAGCCTGACTTCAGCAGCGAATCGGGCAATGTGAATGCCGCCTTCACCGCAGCCTTGATGAGCCCTTCCACCTCGAAGAACGGCGCACAGGACATCTTTGGCAATCTTCAGATCCCTATGCTGGAAGCCATCTCTCACTCGACTACGGCTGATGAGTTCGGCTGGTTCGACACATCTGCGACGGAGAACAGGACACATGCCTCCATCTCCGGCATTCCTTTGACCGGCGTTCCAAGAAACGCCAACTCGACCTTCACCATCCAAACATCCTACTTCTCGCTCGCCTGCATCGCCGAACCCAAGCCCGTCGACTCAACCACCTCTCAAATATTGACGAGCGACTCAGGAAATGGATACGTCAGCAACGGTCAATCCATGGCCATCACTTTCGATTCCGCACACAATTCCTCATCCACCGAAGCGCGAAAAATTGGATTCATGACTTTCTCTAACGGAAAACTCACTGCTGCTGTGTGCAATCTCACCACGACGTACATTGAAGCGAGTGTCTTTTGTAACACCACGAAGTCCTGTGCTGTACAGGCTGTCCGAGAATCCCTCCTCGATCATGCAGCATCGTCCCTTTCGGTTCTGGATCAGGGCAATGAGACTGCTCCGAACTTTTTTGCGGCTTTCGTCAATGGTACGATGCCCACGAGGCCAGGTTCGCCCACGCCTATGGAGAACTATTTCGTCAACCCGGACTCTCCGTTCTCTTCGCCCGCTGAGCCATCACTCCTCGCCGATCTAGACAATGACGTCTTCAGTAGTAGATTCGCCCAATTGCTCAACACGTACTGGCTCGCCAGCATCGCGCCCACGGCTCTCATGGGTTCTTTCTCAGCAACAGACAAGAAATACGAAGTAGCCTCTACGACGGCCAATGTAACGACAGCACAGGACATCCTCCGTGTTCAGCTGCCATGGATGCTCCTTCTCCTCGTGTCTTCGGGGATAATGTTCCTCGCAGGTTGCGTGACCGCAATTCTAGATGTCCTGAGAAGGAGCCCTGATGTTTTGGATGATGTGAAGGGAAGCTTGAGAGGGAGTCCCTTTGTCAGAGTTGAGTCTGGCAGTGGCATTGAGGATAGGAAAGCGGTGGTGAGAGTGATGAACGATACTGACGGAGTTCTCGAGATTGGAAGGAGGGGATTTGGGAAGGAGTTTGTTTAAGTTGAACGGAATGAGATTGTAACGCGTACGTCATGAGCACATCTATTTGAGACCACCCAGTCATTGAAATGCCTTTCAGGTACTTGACCTTCCTACTTCCAGTCACTATGCCACATCGTTAACCCCGAGCAGCTGCTTATGCAATCCAAAGATTCCATCGTCTAGACTTGGCGGTTCCTTCCCGCTTCCAATCCTTCCACCTTCACCACGCTACCACCACGAGCTGAAGCACGGCGCCCTATGGTCTCATTTTGCGGTAGACAAGAGTACTTTGTCATCGTGTAGCGGCCTCGCTCCTGCCAAACGAGCGAGATGAACTCGTCATACAAGGATGGATCGGTTTGACCGTATCATGCCCTCGAAACAATCCGACTTTCTTGAGAGGATGAGACCATGGCCGAAACTCAGCATAAGAAGGCGTTGGTGATACGCACGGGTTGTCTGGCTTGCAGGTACGAACACCTGCCCTTCAGTCAAAGAACATCCCTCCTGACATACACTCCAGAGCCCAAGGAATCAGATGCAACCCAACCAACCCCAAATGCAAAACCTACTCCTCAACAACATGGACCACCAACCAACCCCCAAGCCCTCCAACCCGCCGGCACACCACAAAACTCATGCGCGGCCCCTTCAGCAACATCCGCTCCCTAACAATCTCCTGGCAAGCCACCCAACGCGAACAACAAAGCCTCTACTTCTTCTCCACCATCTCCGCCCCCGAGCTCGCCGGGTACATGGACTTCCCCTTCTGGTCCGAAGTCCTGCTTCAAACCACCCACGACGACGCCGCGATCATGCACGCCGTGGCCGCGATTGGGGCTTCGCATGAGTATAAGCTGCGTCGACAGGCGGGGAAGGAGAATCTCGAGACGGAGGGGTTGAGGAATTTTGCGCTGAGACAGGTGAATAAGGCGATTAAGGCGCTTGTGCAGCCGAAGCAGGGGTTGCTTAGGGCGTTGACGACGAGTGTCCTGTTTGCGTGTTTTGAGAGTTTGAGTCGGGGTAGGGAGGAGGCGGTGAGCCATGTGGTGCATGCGGCGAGGATTTTGAGGCAGGTGAAGGGGACGGATGAGGGGAAGGGGATGGTGAAGAAGGGGTTTCCTATCTCGATTGACTTGATTGAGCCGCTGGTGGTGCAGTACGAATGCCAAGTTGGTCTCTATTACGGCGATACCACGCAGCCAAAGGAAGCCTACCTGGACATCACGCAACCTATTGAGATCCATTCTGTCTCGCACGCCCGGATCCTCCTTTTGCAAGGCATCTCAATGACCCAAGACGCTTTCACACAACACAGCAACGATCCAGTCGCCCTTCAGCTGGTGAAAGACACCCTCGCAACCTGGTTCACGGCCTGGGACACGGCCCTCACCCACTTCCTCTCAACAACCCAAACCACACCCTCAACAACCCGCATCGCCTCCCTCCTCCGCGCCCACCACCTCGCCGCGTCAATCACAACAGCCCTCGACCCCACCCAAGGCTGGGCCCCTCACACCTCCGCGATGCGAACCATTGTCTCCCTGCTCCAGGAGTTACACTCCACGGATCCGCGCCGCACCACGCCGAGCAGTCAGCCTCCGGATACGCCTTATTTCATGAGCACGATGGGCATGACGGAGCCGTTGTATGTTGTTGCGAGTCGGTGTGTGGATCGAGAGGTGGCGGAGAGGGCCAGGGTCTTGTTGGGACGGTTGCCGCCGGCTGAGGGGGCGGGGACTGAGTGGAGGGTGGGGAGTTTGGAGGGGTTGTTGGGGATTATTGAGGGGAGGGGTGGTGGATGACGAAGCTGAGAAACCCATCTTAACCGTCGGTTCGTAAGGCAGAACGTCTGTGTCTCGATGCAGGAAGTGCTCGAGGTCTGCAGACCTTTCACGAGCGTTGAAAAGCCAAAGCAAAAGGCATCCAGAAGTGGCACTGGAACCGATCCCTCGACATCACGAGTTCGACGTCCAAGAGAGGGAAAGCTTCGTCCTCTGAGTTGCAGCGGAGTCATACTGTTCAGAGACCGAGACCTCTGACGCAAGAGACCAATGTTGAACTCTGAACTTTTCTGCATCGACTACATCGAAGGCTCGCCGCACAACAGGACATCAACCTCTGCCGCAAGATTTCAAATGCCCGCGGGTTTGCTGGAGCACGGCAGTCCATTGTGAGAGGGATGTCCACAGGGCTTGAGGAGCTCGCAAAGCCGGTCACGCCGTCGACTGAGCTCCGCTCCATCTTCAGAAGCTTTCTCGACGGACGTACCGTATGTCGCCATACGGAATCATAACTTCCTGGAGCCGTCGAATGAGCACATGGGATACCTCAGCGCCTCAAGTGGATGAACGAAGAGGGAGACGGGCAGCAGTGGAGGTGCGCCAGGCAAGGTGGATTTCCCTTCGGTCCTGCGTGTTTGGAAAGCGTCCTTCGGCTTGATCCATCTCGTTTGGGTCACAGTCGTCTTTCAGACGAGCATCGAGATCAACCCTTACAGCACATTCATCTCAAGAACGAGCATGGCCCAGTTCGAAAGACGAAAAGCATGAACCGAACGAAGGGCATTGAAGAATTGACAGAACGAGAACAGCGCAACAGCAGCCGACACAATCGAACAAGAGAGATCCTCCGCCTATCTTCCTTGACGATTCTTCAGAAGTAAAAGAGGAGCAGAGAGAAAGAACTGAAACGTGAAGTCTCCAGGTACCCACAACCATCCACCTTGTAGGAGGACCTACTGCTCGGCCAAAATAGGCTTTGCCAGGCCTATCTCCACCTTCTTGCTCACCTCACCTCACTCGCCTAAGCTCTTGCTATAGCTATGTAGCAGCTCAAAGATCGACATCGACCTCAGACCTCACCTCGTCAACGAGCAGCAGACAAAGTATACAATATGGCCCTTTTCCCAGGCGTAGCCTTAGTAACAGGCGCCGCGTCCGGTCAGTAGTACTCACCTCTCCCCAATCCCCTCCCAAAGACAAACCCCACTGACAGAGTTCACATGTAAAAGGCATCGGCCAAGCAACCGCCATCTCTTTCGTCCGCGAAGGCTGCCGTAAAATCGCCATCGCAGACCGCAACGCCTCCGGCCTGGAAGAAACAACCAATGCAATCCACGAAGCAGACGAATGGGGCGATGTGCAAGTCCTCGCCATCGAAACGGATGTCTTGAGCGAGGAGTCTGTTGCTGCGTTGATCGAGAGAACGGTGAGCGAGCTGGGCAGGGTGGATTATGCTGTTAATGCTGCTGGTAAGCATTCCCTCACCCCTCGCAACAATAAGAAAGAAGCAGAGGGAACGAAGGAGTAGGAGGTGCTGATGAAGAGGATATGGCAGGAATCCTCTCCAACAACCAAAAATCCCACGAAACCTCTTCTTCCGACTTCGACCGCATTAACGGCGTCAACTACCGCGGCTGCTGGCTCTGCTCACGCGCCGAAATTTCCCAGATGCTGAAGCAAGACCCGTTGCCCACGCACGACGGCCGTCCGGGGAATCGGGGGAGTGTGGTCAATTTTGCGAGTCAGTTGGGGATTGTGGGTAGGCCGGCGGCTGGTATGTCATGTCCTCATCTTGTCGGGGGGTTTGGGGATGGGGGGAGGGAGTACGTGTGTGTTGTCCTTGGCTGATGTTTGCAGCTGCGTACTGCGCTTCCAAAGCCGCCGTGATTAGCATGACCCAGTGTGATGCCATCGACGTAAGTGGTTTCATGTTCTCATTTTGATGCTGGCACGAGAATAGCAGCGGATGTTCCACTTGGCCTTGCTAGTCGCGTGCTCGCGTGGCCCGTATCGCTTTCGTGACGAAGCACATGGCTGATCTCGAGATCGCAGTACTCTAAAGACAACATCCGCGTCAACTGGTTAGTCAATCGCTCACCTCGCTCATACCACAACCACAATCACGCTTACGATGATGTTGCAGTGTCTGCCCAGGCGTAATCGACACCCCCATGACGCGCCCCAACATGTCCGTCCTGCAACCCGCAATCTCCATCGCGCCCATGAACCGCGCGGGCACGGCGCAAGAAGTCGCAGACGCCGTCCTCTTCCTCTCCAGTTCTAAAGCGTCGTTTGTGCAGGGGTCCGCGATGGTCGTTGATGGGGGCTATACCATTAACTAGTTGAGGTATGGGAAGAGGGAGATTGGAGGTCTTGCAGTTCGGAGAGACGTGGTTGTCTCGCATGCGATTGCGACATCAGGACTCGCGAGACATGTTCTTCTTGATGCTCGTGTGCTTCGCTTCGCTTCGTGTGTCGTGTCCAGCTCGTCATCGGACTAGCAGTAGTTCGCAGGGCTGTTTAATGAGAAGTCGTGGTAGTCTACCATCATGATCAACCGATCCAGCTTCCTGTGGTCGTATTCACCGATTCCTCTCAAGCGCCCAGTGGACCTTCATCTTATCAACGTGGAGCTTCTCCAGCAGACAAGTCAGCAACAAACAAGTGTTCTCTCCATTCCAAACCCATCACCTCCACGGACAACTCGGCACACCAACTCCCACGGCATGTGGAGGAAACCAGCAACAAAAAACTCCGCGGCAGAACTAGACAAGGAAAAACTCGCACCGTCAGCAGTCCATGCACAACATGTTGAACCCTGCGGTGGATCCACCCATGCAGGTTTGAAATAAGGTGTTGTCGCGGTCGCACTACGGGTCCCACAAGGCGCGAGCATGGAAGGCGAGCTTCTTCTCAATGGCAGTTCGGAGGTGGCAGAAAAATCAGAGTGAAGCTTGTTGTAACAAATAACGCTGCGTCGAATCGATCGAAACTCGGTAGATGTGGTCGCTCTTTGACCGCCATTGGGGCGGGCGTTCGTGTCGAGGCATCCTGATACCATCGTCAGCCTCATCATTGCGGTAGAACCGACGGGAGTTGTGAAGAACGAACAGACCGTGGATGAGGGTATGTATGATTAAGATTATTCTATTATGATAGAGAATACGAAAACAAGCAATTCTTTCTTTCAGTCATGCAATTCCATTCCTGTATGCAGCAAGCACCGTCCGTGGGCCTCGTTAATCCGTTCTACCCGATCAGAAGAATCATGTTTATATACAGTGCTGCACTCCAATGCTGAAGCTGTGTTGGAGAACGAAGGGGGTGGTGGACGTGCAAGCACATTGTAGAAATCTGTCGGTAGTAACACACACGTTTTGTTCTTTTTCTTCTTCTTCTTTCCGCAGCAAGAGCTCCTGACGATTCGCTTTCTGTGCTGCCCCAAAAAATTATAACTTCATTTGCAAATAGTGGTATCTCGGAGAGCATCTAATCATCGTCTTCCTCATCCGAAGACTTGCCAACCAATGTCCATCGGCCCTCACCGCTCTCATCCTTCTCGTGCTTGAGTGCCAGCTTGCTAAGATGACCGATGATGTTCTCCATCTGGGTGTCGTGAACGGAGCGGTTCTTGCGGCCGAGATCGGCGAGCGAGGGGATCTTGTTAAGGAGGAAGTAGGTGATGGCGATGAAGATGATGCAGCCGATCGAGTAGCACCAGATGACGACGACGGTGACGACGTCGGTGTGGCCGTTGCGGGTCTCCTGGAAGGAGGACATTGGGTTGGGGAGAGGCTCCTGGTAGATGTTAGGGTTGAGCCATCCGAAGATACAGAAAAGCGTAGCGAGGGCATCGACACCAGCGATGGCGCCAACGAGTTGCCAAGATGGGAGGGTGCTGGCACCACGGGTGACGAAGATGAGCCAGTTCTCAGTAAGGGCGACCTGGAGGAAGAGGATCTCTTGAACGTTACCCCAGTTCTGCACAATACCACCGTTAGGGAGGTAGAGAGTACCGCGGATGATCCAGGTGAAGATGGCGAGTTCGATACCGAGGATGACGGAGATGATCCAGATCTTGGGCAGCTGCCATTCGACGGGGCGCTGTTCCGAGTGAGCGTTGTCGTAGGCAACGGCGACAGTGGCCAAATCGGCGAAGAGAGCGATGAAGACGATGAGCTCGGAGCTGATGGTCTCGTTGATGATGATCATGGAGGTGACCAGGTAGATTTCCAGATGAAGACAGAGAGCGATACGGTACTGGATGTACGCCTTCATACGCTGGAAAATCTGGCGGGCAGTCTTGATGGCAAAGACGATGGTGGAGAGACCAGGAGCAAGGAAGACAATGTCGGCGGCGGCCTGGGCGGCTTCCGAGGCACCCTCGACGGCGATACCGCAGTCGGCCTTCTTGAGCGATGGAGCATCGTTGACACCGTCACCAGTCATGGCAGTCAAGTGCCCACGCTGTTGCAGCATCTCGACGACCTGGTACTTGTGCTCGGGGAAGACCTCAGCGAAACCGTCAGCACGCTCGACGAGATCGTGCTGGGTAGTGCCGGAGAGGCCACCGTGGATGAGCTTCTGCGAGTTGTAGACCTTGGTACCGAGGGCAAGCATCTTGCAAGTTTCCTTGGCAATAGCGATAGCGTCACCAGTAAGCATCTTGACGGGGACACCAAGCTGCTGGGCCTCGACAATGGTCTGGGCAGTGTCCTCACGTGGCGGGTCGAACATGGAAAGCATACCGAGGAGGACCCATGGGTCGTTGTTCTTCTGGTAGGCGACACCGAGCGAGCGGAATCCACGGCGAGCAAACTCCGACGCCTTCTCCTTGAAGAGGTCGGCGGTCTCCTTGGAGCACTCAGTCAGAGCGAGAACAGCCTTGGGGGCACCCTTGGCGCAGGTGAAGCGGTCGCCGCGGAGCGTGCAGACAGTGGTGATACGCTTGGAGACGGGGTCGAAAGGAGTGAATTTCTCGGTCTTCCAGTCATCCTTGAGAATGTCACGCGCCTTGGGGTAGCGCTTGAGGGTAAGAATGGTGACCTTGTCAATGGGATCGAGAGACTTGATGTTGTGAGAAGAGGCAAGAGCAGCGCACGCCATCATCCAGTTGACATCCTCGCCCTCAGCGACGTATGGCTCACGGATAGAGAGCTGGTTGGCAGTGAGAGTACCGGTCTTGTCGGAGCAGAGCACATCGACACCAGCGAGCGACTCGATAGCAGTCAGCTTCTGGACGATGGCCTGCTGCTGGGCGAGGTAGGCAGCACCGACGGCGAGAGTGGTCGTGGTGACGACTGGAAGACCGACTGGCACACCAATAATGAAGAGGATCAGGGCGTACTTGAGCAGGTTGTTGTCAGACTCCTCGGGGGTGGCGATCTTGAGGTGACGGAAGAAACCACCGATCCAGGCAGCCAGAATCCAGAACATGACCAGGACGAGAAGAGCCGTACCAATGCTATTCATGATGGCCTTGAAGTGACCTTGGTCCTTGGCGCCCTGGACGAGAGTAGCAGTGCGACCGACGAAAGAGTGCTTGGCAGAGGTCTGAACGACAGCGTAGGCCTTGCCGCGCTTGCAGCCAGTGGTGTAGTAGACGATGTCTCCCATGAACTTGTCGACAGCGAGCGATTCACCGGTGATGGCGGACTGATCGGTAGCAACGATGGCGTGGCCCTGGTGCTGGATACCCTCACCCTCTTCGCCCTCAGCGTCCTCCGAACCAGCTGGGTCCTCCTCTGGGTCCAAAGCATGTTGTTCGCGCAGCTCCTTGTACTTCTCGAAATCTTCGGGGTGGTCGTAGTCGCAGATCAGACGGGCATCGGCGGGGACGCTCTGGCCTTCCTCGATGACCACGATGTCACCGGGGACGAGCTCACGAGCCTTGATGTCTTGTTCTTGACCGTTACGAATGCAGGTGGCCTTCATGGCAATGTCACCCTTGAGCGAAGCGACGACATCGGCAGCCTGCTTCTCCTGGTACCAACCGACAATGGCGTTGAGCATCAGAATACCGATGATGACACCGAAGTCGATCCAGTCACGCAGACCGGCAGCGAGGAGGACAGCGATTTCCATGACTGCCAAGAATTAGCCATTGTCGCGCCGAATCGCCTCCGTGTTGTCGTGCAGGATGGAGCTGAGCTGAGCTGCGGCGAGCGAGCAAGCATTGCGTGCCAAGCATCATGCGCCCGTAGCTCCAAGCCGCGAGCTCGAAGCTTGAAGCAAAAAGCAAAACACGGCGTGCAGCGACGTGGGGAGCCATTGAGCGCGCGAAACACGTGCAAAATGCAGCGGATGACGAGGGCAGGATGGGGCTGAGCTTACCGTAGAGAATGGGACCAGTGAAGAAACCGAGGAACTTGAGGAACAGGTTCTCCTTCTCGGTGGTGATTTCGTTCCAGCCGAAGCGCTTGCGGCGGGTCTCAACATCGTTGTTGGAGATACCCTGCTTGATGTCGGCCTCGAGCCACTCCGGGGGAACGTGAGCGGCGTCAGCCTCGCTGGCCTGGCCCTCGTCGGAGCTCTTCTTCCAGAACTGCAGATGGTCAGTATCAGATGGCACGCGTCGGCGGGAGACAGCGGCGACGACGAACCTGCCATGACTTCTTCTGCTTCTTCTCGCCAGCGTTCGCAGCCGCCTCCTCCTGTGCAGCGGCCTTGGGATCCCGGTAGGTGGAAATGTACTTCTGGAGCGCGGTGTACTCGTCTAGTTGGTACTCGTCAGCGGACATGTCGGATTTGAGATACGCGTGCATGTTGCAGCGATGGTGGTGAGGAGAGGCTTACCAAGGTCCTCGATGTTGCCGGGTGCTTGAGACCACTTGCGAGACCTGTGCCTGCCGTCAGAAGATGCCATGTGCAAGAGCGTGCGAAGCAGCTGCCGCCGCCGCTTCCGCCATGTGAAGCGGACGAGGCAGCTGCGTGTTGTGGACGACGCACCTGTCGGCCGCACCGCCCTCGCCGTTCTCAAGGTCCTTGTCGGAGAAGCTCACACGCGGAGCCGCCATCGTGTCGAGTTAGCGATGTCCAAGTGAATGGTCGCTGGGGATGTCGGATGCGTTGCAGACGCGCAGCTGTAAAAGAGAGAAGCTTCAAGAGTCGCGGACGGGTGCTGGGGGAGTTTTAAAGGGCCGGGCGAGGATAGCACGGGCTCTGCCGCGCTGCCGAGCTTTTCGTCACCGTGGGCGCTGGCAGCGAGAGAGGGCTTGTGGGATTTGCGTGAGCGGCGACTGGGCGCGCCTGATAGAGCAGAGCAGCAGGGAGCTGGTCAGCGTGGTCGGACCGTTGCGATTATGCCAATAACGTAACCGCGCGATACCGTGTCGCAGAGCTGCTGCTGGCACTGCGGGATTTTTACTTCGGCGAGCCCACAGCTTCGCGCATTGCCTGCGCGCTAGCCCGTTCGCCTTCCCCCAAGCTCCGACAAAAGCCCACTCGCCCAACCGTCATCTGCACACGCTGCTGCAATCCACGGAGCGCTAGAGCGCCTGGGGAGTAGCGCCATCGCCGCGGACGGTGCAGCAAGAGGCCACGGCGGGGTTTCACGATGCGCATCCCACTCCACCGCCAATCACAGCAGCGCCGCTTGCTGACCAGCACTCGATTCCATCCCCCATCACACTCGACGCCCGCGAGGCGAGCTGCACGCTGCTGCCATCCCGGTGAGCGCTCAATCATGACGTCGACGGCGGGAGCTGCCCATTATCATCAACACGAGGACGGACGAGCAATTCTACAGCGACCGGCGACGGTGTTGTGGGTGGTGGCCCTCGTGAAATGAGCGCGACCATCCGCGTCTTGTCTGCCGATAGCAATTGAATTGCGACTTGGCCAATTTCGGCGACGACTGTCTCGCGAGCGCGGCAACGGGCGTCCAAGCAACTCTCGCGCAGTGGGCCAGCAGCAGGCCACGAGCCAAGAGCCGAAATGAAAGCTCCAGTGCTGCACGCCGCCAATTCCATTGCCCTCTGCTGCCGCATTCTGCAGGGCAACACCCGGTCCGCCAAAACAAACACTCCAGCTGCCTCCAACACATTGGACTCCGTCTGAAATTACCCGCTGTCTCTTCAATTTGCGACCTCTTCCCTCTGTCTCTGCTGCGTGATTAAACCGTCTGGCGGATGACTGTCTCGTCTTCGGTACGGCTCGACGGTGCCGTGAACCTGTACCTGAGAGACGGACGGGTGCCCCATCTAGGCATCTCGTGCCTGGCTACTGCAGCAAATCGTAGCTCGCATCAAATCTTTGCTTTACCTCTGCGCCGTGGGCGTTGACGTCGCGTGTGTTGCCCGTCCTCAAACGGCTGAGTCGGCCTGGCCCATCCGTGACTCGCCGACTGAAGGACTTCCGGCGTGTCACTAGAGATCCCACGCCCTTGCAGAATTTTTCAACCCACCGTAGATAGATTGTCCTTCGGCTCACACCGCCCGTATCAGACGCCCGTGACGCCCGCTTCTATGAGGCATTTTTGAGCCTACACCTTCAAAGCCGTGCCGCGCAGCCGTGGGCAAAGGCGAGGCAAGGTGCCGACCTTGGACGACGACGACGAGGCTCCACGCATCCTTCGCCCACTGGCTCTGCCTTTGCCTTCGCCAACATCGACCAACCCGGCCCATTCGCTCACCGTGCAGCCACATCCCAACCCGAGACGATTCAAGTCAAAGCATCTGTCCAGTTTCACACAATCACCGCAGACTTGGCCTTTCTTGTCGACGACACCTCGCCCTCTCTACTCGTTGCACCTCCGTCTTGGATGTGTCCCTTGTGTGCGCTGAACGTCTGCGCGGCTGTCAGACCCCAAGCTTTGCGACACCCTCGACCCAGGCCGATCATCTGTTGCCAAACATAAATGGAACTCTTGGACCTCCTACCAAGCGCTCAAGTGCCGCAGATCGTGCTTTGCAGCACTGTCGCACTTGGCTCTCGTCTCGCTCACCGATTTGCACCGGGTCTGCCGGTGGTTCCTGGCCTGACAGGACGCTGACTGCCCATCCCCAGAGCCATTGAAGATTTGGAGGTCTTTTGCGGAATCCGCTCACGCGCTTCGTCATCGCAGCGATAATGTGACCTCGCCAGCCGAGTAATCCGGACGCAGGAACAACCAAATTCACACAGATACCTCGCATGGGCTATTACCAGGACCTGACGGGCCGTATTCATGCCACTCATGCCACGGGGATCGGTAGCTATCAATTGCTAGATCGATAGTTGTTAATTGCTAGTTATATAGACGTTAGGAGACTATATCGTACTATATCCTAAATATTAGCGATTTCCCTATACTAAATCGTTATCTTAGCGGGATACGTCGCCGTCGTATCTTCTACCTAAACTTTATACCTTTCCTTATTACTTCGTATACCTATATTATCTCCTTCTAAGGTATTATTATTATCTAATATTACTACTATATCTACTCTATCTTAGGCGCCGCCTACTACCTTATAAGTTAAGTACGAGTAGACGATATTACTATCGTAAGAGCGGCCGTTTAGTATTAACTTTAAAGCTAGCAATTTCTTCTAAGATCTTAATTAGATTAACGACGATAAGGGTACTAGTATTAGCGGCGAAGAGAAGATTACGTCTAATAAAGGATATAGTACTATCGATAAAGATAACGGTAATAATAATAAAGGAGCTAGTAAAGTCGTCGTTAAAGAAGCTAGCTACCTTAACGTCGAAGAAGTCGCTACTACTACTACTAGATAGATTACCGCTCGCTATAATAGTAATAAGGATACGCTATATAAGGTAGAAGAGCCTATAGATACGCTATTAGCTAATCTACTAAAGGGTAAGCGATATAGCTTAATATACTATACCTTTAACGCTATCTAACTATAGGCTACTTAATACGGCTATACTATCTACTTAAAGTCTAGTAATAAGTCGAAACGGTCTAAGTATACTAGTAAGTAGGTAAGTCGCTATATTAGCTATAATTAAGGTAGCCTACTATCGAAGAGCGAGAAGCGGAAGTATCTAAACGTCGTCTTAGGCTAGATTAATTATTAATAGAGCTACTCTATTAGAGCGTATAACCCTAAGAATCTAGATAGCTAGTAGGTAATCTCTAACTCTTAAAAGGAGTATAACTATAGCGCCTATTACTCTAGAGACTTCGCTATTTATTATTAACGCTAGCGAGCGAAAGAGGCTATCGAGAAGGAGGTATTAGATAACTTAAACTATAATATAAGCGCTTAATCGTCGCTCTTAAGGTTATAGTAGCGCTTCGGAAGTTATAAGTTAATAGACGCGCTACTAGCGTATAATTCTCGCGTTAACGCGTTACTCTAGGCCTTTAGACTATTAAGGATATATATAATATCCGTAGGCTCGCTCGACGTACTCTCTAAGGCAATATAACTACTCTAGATACCCTTACGAAGATTCTTAACGATAATAACTACCTCTACGCTATTAATATTATATAGAGCGGGCCTAATAGAGGCTTAGTAGATAAGCTACTAGTCCTTAATCCTTAGATAATAGAACTCTTTAAGCTATACCCTAAGTACGTTATTATAGATAATATATATAAGACTATACGATATAATAGGCCCTTAATAAACTTCTTAGGTAGTACTAGCGCTAGTAATACTATACCCCTTAGATACTATATTATAGGCCGAAAGGACGAAGAATTATTTACCTAGGTATTTAAGTAGTTTAAGAAGCTCTATAACGAGCGATCGATACTACTACCTAACCTATAGGTTATAGACCGAGATAGAGAATATATAAACGCCCTCGATAAGACTTTTCCGAATATACTAGTACTTATTTATATATAGTATATATTTAAAAACGTCTAGGCGTAGGCTCGGAAGTAGTTTAAGATATAGCTAGTCTATAATAGTAATAGTAAGCTCTTATACTATAAGGATACTACTAAAGGAGCCGCCTATATCGATACTTTCTATAAGGTAGTCTATACGAAGACTAAGGCCGAGTTCTACGAAAATAACGCTAAGTTAGCTAACCTTAATAACCTCCTATAGGACTATATTAATCGTAAATACTAGCCTTATAAGGAGAAGCTTATATACTACTTCTAGTAGTATAAATTTACTTATTATAGGTAAGTAGTTATCTTACGAGTAGAAGGTAGCTACTTAATAATAAAGAAGTAGATCGCTAGTAAGTGTTATAACGTCCTTATACTTTTTACGAAGCTCGTACCTTAGTAGAAGCTTAAATATAGTAAGATTAAGGCTTATATTAGCTATAAGAGCCTTAAGATCCCTTAGAAGTATAGGTACGAGCTATATTAGAAGGTTAATAAGAAGATCTACTATAAGCTACTCCGTATAGCTAAGTAGTAGTATAACTATATAAAGGACGAGATAAAGGCTATTAATAAGGGTAAACTACGCTTAGTCTATAACTACTAATTTAGAAAGGTATAGGGTATTATCTATAAGTACGAGATTATTAATAGACGCTAAAGTAGGCTAGGTTAGGCTAGGCTAGGCCTAGGGCCTACTATTAGGCCTAGAAGAATTAGGCTTCTAGGCCTAGGAAAAAATCGAGTAGGCCTTAGTAGGCCTACTAGGCCTTAGTAGGCTATAGATAGAGGTAAGAAATATTTACTAACCTTAGAGATAGAGTATTAATTAGCTATATAATATTAAGTAGGAGAAGTAGTATAGTAGAGAGGGAAGCTATATAACTTTTAGGGGAGTAGGGGTATTATCGCTCTTAATATCGCTTAAAAAAGATATTATCTCTCGATCCTCTAATTTAGGAGCTATTATCTCTAGTACTAGGGAGGCTAGTAACCTCGAGTTACTACGTACTAGTCTTAGCGAGCGGAACCTTAGCTAGCTACTAAACCTTACCTATCTCTAGATCCTAACCCTTACCTCCCTCTAGGCCTTAACCTAGCGGCGGAGCCTACTTATCGCCCTTAGGTATTTACTAGCTACTACTACCGGCTACGGTACTATTTAGAGGCTAATAGACTTCGACGCCGCGCTAGACGTTAACGAAAAGCTTCTTACTAGCTAGAGTATAGCCTTTAGGAGGCGGAGGGCGCTAATCGGAGAAGTCGGCGACCTACTTATCGAGGATATCGTTAATCTCCTCGCTCTTAGCGATTATAATCTTAAGGTTTAAGACGTCCTTCTAGTACTATACGTTCTTAGCGATAAGCTTTACCTTAGCCTCGAGTTACTCTTATTCCTACTAGCTACGGGCGCTAGCTATAGTCTCGTCTAGCTTATCGGTTAGCTTCTTAGCTAGCGGTTCTCCCTCTTAGACTTCTATACGAGGCGCCTAGTCGACCTTATTAGTATTAGAGTAGCTCTTAGGTAGGGCGTTATACTCTTTCTTCTTATTATACTACTCTTTAAGTAACTCGTTAACTCTCTACGCCTAATAAGTAGAGATTACGATCTTACTAACGTCCCGCTAGCCCTAGACGTTTTAGGTAATTTAGGTACACCTCCGCTAGAAGTTAATAATCTTCTAGGCTTTCTCTTACTACGCTATATCTTTCTACTACTAGGCTAGAGAAGCCTCGTCTTTCTTCTTCTTAAGCTCGGCTTTCTTCGCTTTCTTAGCCGCGAGGTTATTCCGTACTAGATATCGTTAGTAGTTACTAGCTACGAGTACTAGCTATAGGACTTATACTTCTTAAAGCGCTTAGTATAGCTAGTATCCTCTATCTCTTTATTAGAGGCGTAGTTAATCCTCGTAAGCGCTCTCTCGAGAGACTTAAGCTACTTATTATTACGAGTAAGGCGCGCTTCGAAGGTAGCTAGGTTATCCTCGTTAATATCTTCCTCTATATTCTAAAGGATATCGTCGTCCTCGGGGTTAGGAGTAGGGTTAGAAGATAGATCGTAGCGTCTTCTCTTCGAGGGACTAGGTACGGCTACTACCTTACGCTTACGGCCGGATATATACTCTAGCGCCTAAAAATTATTATTATTATAGATAATAGTCTTATTACGCGTTCTCTTACGTAGGGCGGAGGTATAGTTTAAGGCTAAGGCTAGGGTAGGGTTAAGGTATCTACTACTAGTAGAGCCGTCTATATCGTAGATATTATAGATTTAAAGAATATAGGCTAGATTATCTATATCCTTCTTCTATAAAGTCTCCTAGCTATAGGTAACGGAGATAATATAGGACGCTATTATAGATTAGTATATACTAGCTATAGGTACTAGCTACGCTATCTTACCCTCGAATATTTAGGTAAGTATATACTAAGTAGTATACCGAATCGCCTCGATAGCGTCTCTCTTAAAGCGGAAGCTTATACCGCGTCTATAGGCGCCCTCGTCTTTCTAGTACTAGAAAACCTTAGAGCGAGTATTATACTCTTCCTTAATAATCTAACGGACTAACCTATTAATTAGGGTATAGGCGATTTAGTTATCGTCCGTATAGATCTAGAGCTTACGGATCTCTCGTATATTCTTTACTATAATTTTATTAGTATTAATACTAGCTATAGGTACCGGCTACGCTACTTACTCTACTTCTAATAAGGGGTTATAGCCCGCTATTCCGCCTACTTTATAGAAAGGCGCTTCTAACCTAGTAATCCCTTACTACTAAGCTATAGGTACGCCTAGGTAGCCTTTCCTACTATAAAGGAGGCGATCCGCGCTATAGTAAGGTAAGGTAAAGCTAGTATAATTTTTCTACGGGTCTCTAGCGGTCCGAGCGCGTAAAATAGGGTAAAAGGGGGGGTAGTAGTAGGTAGAGTAGTAATAGAAAGTTAAAGATCGTAACCGAAGTTTTATACCCGCTCTTACTATAACGTTATACCTTTAGAATCTAGGGTCTAGAGGGCGGCGGCGACGCGGAGAGAGCTAGAGAAGGTACGGAGAGAGTAGAGTAAGGTAGGGGTAAGGTAGAGGTAAGGTTAGAGTAAAGTTAGAGTAAAGTATAGTATAAGTAGGGAGGAGTTTAGAGGCGGAATTAACGTATTACGTAGTATAAGTAGGGAAAATATAGTATTTTAGATTAGTAAGGAGGAGGAGAAATAAGGTAAGGGATAGGTATAGCTAGTACCTATAGCTAGTAGAGGGCTAGAAAAAATCGAGGTTTAATATATAGTTTTATAGGTAAGGGAGGTAAGGAAAAGGTATAGCTAGTACTCGTAGCTAGTAAGAGCCCTAGGAAAATATAAGATTTAAGTCGGGATAATAAAGATTAATAATTTAATAGAATAGGGTCTAGTAGTACTATATATCCTATTCATAGCCTATCTAGCGTTATTATAATTTTTTATATAACTATATATCCTTTTATATAAGTATAACCCGCTTAGTATAAATAGTAAGGAGGTTCGAGACCTTAAACTTAGAGACTAGGTGTATTTTAGCGGCCTCTTAAAGTACCTCTATCGTACTAGCTTACTATCGTATAAGGTCTTATCCTATCGCGTATATCTCGGTTAAGATTTTATAGACAAGTTATTAAAAAGGCGTCTTCTAAATAAGGAGCGCTATACTATTTTTACTAGAGTCTTAATATTTCCTAATCTCTTAGAGGGCCGCTTAGCTAGTATCCCCTTTTCGCGGTTTTCGAGGTATATAACTCGTCTTCTTTATAATAACCTTCTTTCGCCTACGCTACGACGAGGTCTTATAAGCCTTCCCTATTATAGTTCTTTAAGTCTTTTTCTTCTTCTAAGGCTACTTTCGTAGTACTATTTTACGTAGAGCTTTCGTCGTTTAAGGCTAAGGACGCTAAGGAGGACGTAGCTATATTACTTATTAGAAAACGTAGGGGACACGATAACGAGAACTTATATTAGTCGTCCTTAGTAATAGCCTACTACTAGTAGAGGACGAAGGCTAGCTAGTACGAGGTAGTCGACTCTTATATCGTAGTAGAGGTAAGGAGTAGAATTCTAGTTTAGTATTTAATTTACTACTATTATTAGGCTCGTTACTATAACTAAAATCGTCCTCGCCTAGAGTATTATTATTATCGTTAGGGCTATCTTCGTTCTTATTAATATATTCGTTATCGTCGTATTCGTCGTCTATCTTAGGATTAAAAAGGGCCTTATAGCTACTTAGGAAATTATCTAAGAGAGTATTTAGTATTATAGTAGAGGTTAAAGAAAGGAAGAGAGCGAGGGCGGGGAAGGTAAAAGCTTTTATATTCCTACTAAGCTACTAGTCGATCCTAGCTACGTATATACTAGCTACGTATACTAGCTATAGGTAGGGTTTAAAATAGAAAAAGTATCTAATACTCCTTAGATCTTAGGGCGCGAGCCCTTTAAAATATTTATATATCGAAGACTACGTTAGCTTCTTCCTACTCTATACGCGTTCCTTTCTCGTATTCGATTAACCGCCCTCTTCCGTATCGCTAATATAGTAAATATCCTCTTATACGTTAATATTATTCTCCTTTAAGTCGTTCTCTAACTATTAGTTAAAGGTATCTATATCGGTATAGAGTACCTCCCTTATCTCTTAACGGAGGCGATAGCGGACTATTATAATAGCCTAAAATATCTTTAGGTAATATAAGCGATTATAGTAGGCCTAATAGCGTATAATACTAAAAGCTCTCTTATAACCGATTCCTACTCCTAGGATATATAATATATCGCGCGCGATCCTCGTAAGTATAGGGAATTACGGCTTAATACGTCGCTATATCGCTAAGATATCGTCTCTAACCTCGTCTAGTAAATTCGAAAAGTCTAGTCTAGTTAGTATCTATCTATACTACTAGCTATATATACTAGCTATAGTATACGTACCTCTCCTTTTATAGCTATAGAACTCTTCTATAGGATCCTCCTTACTACGCGTTAACGTACCGTTTATATTTATACTCCCTTAGAAAAGTCGCGAATAGGTCGAATACCTTAGTCTCTTCTATAGTCCTTCTTATAAGTTCTACGAATCCTACGAGTTCTACGTAGACTACTATACGCCGTCTAGTCCCTTAATATACTTATAGAATAGTTTCTCTAAGTAGTCCTAGTAGTACTCCTTCTATTCTAGTTCTAATACCTACTCGTCTAGGCGAAACAATTAGCTCTTTTATAGCGGATAGAGTAAGACCGCGACTCCGTATAGATTACTAAACGATTTAAACGTTTACGAATAGTACTTATCGAGCTTTTCCTATACTCGCTCTAGTACTAATAGTATAGCCTTCTTCTACCTTTTACGCTTCTTTTCTAGTTTCTCTCGAGCCTCGTTAATACTATTAAAAATATAGTTATATAGTCTAAAGATAAGGTAGAGAGTTAGACTATACGACTAGCTAATTATAGTAGTCGCTATAGTAAAAGGTTTTACTAGCTAGATAAGGTATTCGACTTAACGCTATTCTTTATCTAATAGCTCTAGCTAGTTAAGCTCTTATAATTTATAGTACTTGTCTATAGCGTCCCGTAGAAGGTAGAATCGGATAAGTATATAATATATCGAGTCGAACTATATCTTTACGTCCTAGATAATATAGAGCGTCCTTAACGAGTTCCTTTCCTATTTCTTTATCTAGGCGATAGTAGTAGCTATTATAAGCGGCTTCTTATTAAGTTCGTCTTAAATTCTTTCGAATTCTTCGCTATAAGTAGAGTTTTAGTTAACGTAGATAGTAGTCTACTAAACCTATAACTATAAGTCCTTATAGTAGTATACTAGCTATAGTTACTAGCTATAGGCGTTTCTAAGATATACCTTAAATAGTACGGGGGGGATCTTATCGTCGTTACTAAGCGCTATTAGCCTTTAAAGCTCCTTATAGGATATAGTATTATCGATCGTCTTCTTAGGGTTATCGTTCTCTAGCTCGAGTTTTAATTTAGAGAAGAGCGCCTATATCGCGAGTTATACTATATAGGCGAAGTAGGGGAAGTAATAGATCGAGTAGTCTTATATTTCTACTAGGTCGTATATTTACTCGCGGACGTATTCCTCTACTTCGTTAATTACCTCGACCTATATCTCTAGCCGAGTAAGTTAAGGTAGGTTAGTTCTAGTAGATAACTTTTCTACTACCTATAAGACTACGCGATAAAGCGTTCTATTATTACTAGTATTATTAGTAGTTAAAGTAGTTAACTTAAGATCGTAACCGTAGGTACTTATCGTTTTTAAGACTAGCTTCGCTATATTTTTACTAGTATAATAACTATAGATTAGTAGGAAGTCGAGTAGCTCTTTATAGTACTTCTATTTAGAATCGATCTAATAGCCTTTAATACTAAGGAATAAGGCTCGTATCGACCTAGTAGACTACGTATTAATAGCGAAAGCAACTACATTATATCTATTAATTCGGTTATTTAATGTCTAGATTACCTTCTTCTACCGCTTAAGTATCTACTTTCGCTATATTATAGACGAGCGGAAAGTAGGCTCGTTATAGAAGTAAAGGTAGGTCTACTATATAGATAGACGCTCGAAGAAGTCTAGGGGAAGCCTATTCGCGACGATTATATTAGTTTATAGTATCGTAAAGTCGTTTAGGGTAAGAGGCTAGTCCCTAAAGCCTATCCGTTTTCTTTTATTCTTCTCGTTATTAGTAATAAAATACTCGGCTACCCTCGTAGCTAGTATATATAGCTAGTAGATAGAAACGAACCTTTCGCTCTTTAGCCTTCGTTACGGCTCGATCGTCTAGCCCTTACTCTACCGCGGCTTATAGGTAACCTTTCGAATAGAGGTAACGATCCGCTATAGTTATTCTAGTATTAAGGCTAGGATATACTAGCTAAGTTCTATATATTTTATAGAGAATAACTAGCTTCCTATCTATATTAATACCCTCGTAGAAGAATTCCTATATATAGGAGCTTAACCTTCTGCTTCTAAACTCGAAGGGTAGACGTCCTTTCTTCTTAACTAGTTTCTTATATAGGTCGTATTTTAACACCTCGTTCTACTAGTATATATAAAAGCCTATAAAGGCCTTCTTATACTCTACGCGATAGATATATATGTCTCTTTCTCGTTTAAATTAAGACGTATTAATCGAATTAGGTCGTAGTAGTAAGCTCGGTATAGTTAGTAAGGTTAAACTATATCGAGATCCTCGTAGGCTATCTATTAACTAAAAGAGTCGTCGAGAAGGGTACGGGCTATAAGTAGTAGTTAATACTAGGGATCGTTCGATCTATCGTCGCTAAATAGGTAAGACTAGGTACTCGTTATTTCTATAAGATACTCCTAATTATAGTACTCGACTATTCTAAAGTTTATTTTCGCGTATTATAGATTAGAGCTATCGAGAAGGGGGCTCGAGATTGTTTAGCGTTATACTTTCGAGACGAGGTATTATAGATAGAAGAGAGGAATATATAGAAAATAGGATATATCTATATAGAATACTAAAGAACTTTTCTAATATTAATATCGTATTACTATAGTAACGCTAGTCGATGTCTATACTATCCTTATCGAAGTCGTCCTTACTCTCCTCCGAGGGTAAGAAATCCTCGTTATCCTCGTCGTTCTCGCTTCCCTCTAACTACTAGCTATAGATAGAAGCTAGTAATAACTTCTTCTTTCTAGCCTAACCTTAATTCTCCTCTATCTCTAGATCGCTATAGCTAGTAGCCGTAGCTAGTAGGATAGGACTATTAGCCTTACTTATTTCTATATCTCTATCCTCCTCTAGCGGCTACTTATTACTAGTAACTCGGTAGTCGGCCTAAGCTAAGCTATTAGTAAGCGTCTAAGCCTACTTATTATCTAGAATACCTAGATACTTAAGGCTTACTATCTCTATAAAAACCGCTTCCTCTCTAAAGACGGCTAGTATACGCTACTTAATAACGACCTCGTTAAAGACGTTAGTTATATTATCGAGTAGTACCGTTACGTTATTAACGAAGACATTAAATAGTGCCTTAGCCTAACGTAGATCCTATATTTCTCTATCGTCTTTTAGGCTATTCGCGATAAAGTCGTATCTATCTAGATCTATCTAGTCCTAGTACGATAGTAGCGTCTTATCCTAGTACTAATAGTTCCGAATTACTATACGTTCTTTTATATTAAAGAGCTCGTATAGCTAAGGAAAACCCCTAGTTTACTAGATTTTCTATAACCTATTAGTAGAAATCCCTAATACCGGCTATATATACTAGCTATAGGTATAGAGACTTACTCCTAGCTTCGTAGTATAGAATAGCTTAATAGCTTTTACGTTAATCGTACTACTATTCTTCCTAATACGCTTAAGAGCCTTTAGCTTTCTCGTTATCTTATAAATAGTATCGTACTAGTATCTCTATACGCCTACCTAGCGTAACTCGCTATCTTTTATATCTTTCCGGACGTAGGCTTTCTCCTACGCGATCTCGTCGTCTTTACGTATTAGTTCGTATAGTAGGTCGACTAATACTATCTAGGTCTATATACGAGTTTCGGGAGTTTTAGGTAGTATAGGCTACTTCGTCTACTCTTTCTCTTCCCTATCCTCTATAGTCTATACCTCTAGATAGTAGTCGATAGGCACCTTCTACTACGCGCTAGAATTTTCTTTACTAGATACGACGTCTATTACGATACTCTCGTTACCTTCCACCTTAATCGTAACTACTACGCTAGTTATATCGTCCGTAGTAGTAGTCCTACTCCTCTATTAATACTACTAGCTATATATACTAGCTACGCGTACTAGCTATAGCGTACTTATAGCTCCTTCTCCTACTATATATATAGCTAATTTAGTTTCTTCTACTACTCTTCCGCCGAGAGGTCCTAGAACTCCTTAGTCTTCTTATATTTCTTTACCTATCTTCTAAAAGCCGCGTTTAGCCTCTTCCGCTCCCTATTAGCCTTAGCCTTATCTTTACTTATATTCTACTTACGCTTACGGTTACGCGCTATATTCTTATTAACTAATAGCTTAGCGTTAGTCTTTCTACGCTATCCTAGCGTCGATAGAGGCGTCTTCTTTAGCGTATCGCTCGCTATAGGGACTAGCGTAGTAGGTAAGTTCGTTATAATAGGCGTAGCTAGTAGGCGTAGTTAGTAGATATCTCGTAGATTTTACCCGATATCTCGCGGCCGATATTTGTCGTCTTAGCGTAAAATTCGGTAGTATTAAGGGAAGGATTAAATTACGACGAGAGCTTAGTTTTATAGCCGCGCTTTCGGCTACTACTATATAACGTTAGCTATATAGCGGCGATAGTATCTCTATAGCTAGTAGCTATAGCCGGCTTATTCTTTCGCTTAAGATCTTATATATATCCTTCTTACTTATAGGATATATATTATCTACGTAAAGCTTCCTTACGCGTTATTTACGTCTTTTATATAGGCTATAATAGGCTTTAGTAGGCCCTATCTAGGCTTAAGCCTAGCCTAGGCCTAATCTACTAGGCCCGGCTTAGTAGCCTAGCCTACTTTAACTATTAGGCTTAAGCCTAGCCTACTTCCCCGTCTAATTATTAATATACTAGAGTAGGGTAGTAACTTCGCTTTTAAGCTTTATTACTTCGATAGGTACTAGTATATTAATAAGACGGTAGTACCTATCTACTAAATCGTTTATATTAACTAATAACTTAAGCCTACTACCCTACCTAATACTCGCTATAGAAGAGCTACTATATAAGTATAATACTATAGCTAAGCTAATACTCGTAACTCTTCTAGCTTCGAGTACTACGATCTTAATTATCTAGTAAGCTAGCTAGTAAGGGGTAGATAAGGAGAGTAGGGAGAGTATAGAAGAGAGGGTAGAGGTAGGTAGTAGCCTATACTATTATTATAACCTTATATATAACCTACCCGTATCTATATACCTTTATAATAGGTATAGTAATAACTCTATAAGGTAGCTAGCTAGCCGCTTACTCTATAGCCGATAATATTACCTATAGAGGTAGCGTTTAGGTAGGCCTATATAGCTCTACCCTCTCTACTCTCTTCTAGATAGTAGTAGTAGTAGTATAACTCTTAGCGAGCGTAGATAGGACCTCCTATAGGCTACTCTATAGCTCTACCCTCTTCTACTACTCTAGTATAGTAATAGTAAGCTCCGTAGGCGTAGAGGTTAATATTTAAGGAGCTAAACCTTTACTTATAGTAGTACTAGTAGGCCGCCTATAGTAATTAATACTAATTACGTAGATTTAACGTAAGAATTATACGATAATTAATAGTAGTTTCTCGGCCTCTAATTAGCTACTACTAGAAGATACGATAAACGACGATTTAAGCTAGTTTTAAGTTATAGAAGTTATTATAAACTAGCTATAATAAGCTAGCTAGATTTACGACTAGATTATAACTATAATATTATATATAATAGTTAGATATTTTTAATATTAAAGGAGCTTATTATATATACTATTATCGCCTTCTACTCTTATATAAATATATACTTAATATACGTTATTATAATAGTATAGGTTAGTAGGAGAAATCTAGCTTTAGATACTACTTACGACGAGGAATCGAAGGATTTAACTTAGAAGCGTAGAAGCTACGCGATTATGTACATTTGTATGGCGCTTATAGCAGATTTGACATAACCCTGTATATATGACTAGCAATTGACAACTATCGATCCAGCAATTGATAGCTACCGATCCCCTCATGCCACCTACGTCGGCAGCCTATGGGAGTGCGAGGCTGACTGGCGGGAGGTCGGTTTATGTCAGCTTCAAGCTTCCGCTGAAGTCCGCTGCAAGTCACCTCTTTCGAAGTTCGGCCGACGAAGACGCAATGGGGCGGCAGGTGGAAGATATAGCTGGAGCTTGTTTGCCGCACAATCCGCCTCCATCGCATCGATATACGTGTCGTGGATGCTCTGATTTTGAGGATGTTTCTCTCTGCCAAGACCTTCGATCATGCTTGAGGAAAGAACCGCTTCGCGATTGCTGTATAGAAAATCTTCTGGGATATGGCAGGCGCACACGGTATCGCGTGAACAGACAAGCGCGATGCGCTGGTAGGTGCAGTCTCGATTTTTGTTTTCTTACGTATTTCGTACCTCGCGTTGCTTTGGCAGAGTTCCACATTCCAGCAGTCAAGAAAGCCAGTGGAGAGACATGGCAGCCACAGACGACCATTCGCGAGTCCCGGCTCATCTGCAACCATTCCACCGACCACCATCTCTTACGCCAGAATCCGCCAAAACAAAACCTTCCGCCGAAGTGCAATCGCAAATATCGACATCGCCTGAGCTTTACACGCCGCATTGGCAGGTTCCACGCAGAAGAAGCCTGAAATCGACCCTAAAATCAATTATCACCAAAGATTGGCCAACGCTGCTCGAGCAAAGCCCTCCCCAGCAACGACTGCCGACGGTACGACCGCCAATGCGAATGAAGGACAGCGACGACTACATCACTGCGCGAGCAGCCAACCCTCGTACAGGTTTGATTTCGCCAAGTGTAGGAACCAGGACACCTTGCACTCCGGACTCTCCTGGAGATGCTCTGAAGCTTCGATCGCACGAACACCATTCGCCAACGCCTCATACCAAGACCAGACCTTCACTCAGCCGAGCAAATGAAGGGAGAAAGATCAGTGGCGGGAGCACTCGCACAAAGCGTACAGACATCAATGGCATGCAGTGGAGCCCTCCGCAAACTGTAACCTCAGGACATGAAGTCGGGCGAGACCACGTGAGGTGGCCTTCGCCTACCCTGACCGAGGACTCGTTCGTTGTGCACATGCCCTCTGCACGGGAGCCGCAGCCATTCGCCTATCCTGGCTACAGTGCAGAGCAAATCGCGGCGCTCGAGCACTACCAGCGCAAGACCAGACGTGTCTCCAATGAAGGCTATGATCGACGACTGCTCTCAAATGGCGGTACATCACCAGCCACGTTGAGTGCAGCAGAGTGCGACAACACTCCTGCAGATGAAAACGGTCCAATGATCTATACATGTCCCACTGGGCAACATTTCATCGCCTATCGATATCCCCACCACGATGCCCAGTCTCATCACGAACAAGATGAACTCCCAAGGCTCACCGTGCGAAAGCGCAAGACCCAAGTCGACAAGATCCGACAAGAACTCAACGATTCTCCAGCGGAGGCGGAAGCCAAGAAGGTCTTCCTAGCATCCCCTAGTCCCACCAGGATCACCACTTTTGCTATTGATAGAGAAGATAACAACTCCCGCAACGACGACCACATCCCCCGTACCGCCCCGCAACCGCCGGAAGGAACAGGAGCTTGTCCCCATTCCTATTTATCCTCTTCTCCCAAGCATGCCCAGATCTGCTCGGCAACGGGAGAGATCTCCGGCAAGCAGATCTTCGGCTCGGCGCCGAGCTGCACGGCGGCCGTTGCCAATGGCGCGCCTTCGGATGATCGCCATCATGCCGATGGAGGTCAAAAGACGCCCAGCCAGCCTGCAGAAACGGTTGTCGCTGCTGCTGTTCCTGCAAGGAAAGGGTCGGACCTTTGTGGTTTGCTGCCGCGCGTCAGGTTGGTGAGACCGGAGTTTGCTGCTGTGCCCCGGGAGGTGAGAGGAGATGGGGAGAGGAGAGAGTGTTCTTTTGGATGTCAAAGAGATGGGAAGAGTGGGGAGTGTGCTGAGCGAAGAAAACCCTCCTGGTCGTCGACTGTGCTGCTGAGGGAAGAGGATAGCAACCGCCAGGTCTCGACCTCCTTTGTCGATCATGCGCCAGAACGGGAAAGAGCATCTTCCAATGACAGCTGCGCATGGATCACTCTCGTCCTATCGACGGTTGCCTATGTGCTCCTCGACTACACGCGGAGCGTCCAGGCACAAATCCCAAAGTGGATAGACATCGTGGTGGAAATGTTCGTCGCTCCTCCTGGAGGCGATGGATCTGCTACGGCGAAGGAGAAGCTCGAGGCGCTGAAGGCTCTGGTCTCGTTGCTGGGGCATGCACTGGCGGTGTGCACTGCGCTGGCAATGGTCTGGAAGATTGCTGTTGCTGTGCTGAATTTGCTCGAGGTGGTGTTGTGGCCGCTGGCTGTGCCGCTGAGGATTGTGAGGTTTATGGTCGGACTTGGGTAGAACAGGTTGGTGTTGGAAAGAGACCTGAGAGAAGTATCGTATCGATCGAGATTCCTTGTCTACTGTGCATTTGGCTGATGTTGGTAGGTAGACATTACTGTAGAACGACAGAAAGCTATCGATCACCACCGACGAGTACATTTTCTTTCACCCTGAATATGTGGTGTCTCATTCTTCCTCTCTGATTGCACTACTCGCCATCGACCCAACACCATCGATCTATTGACGAGCCGTAGACCACAGCAAGTCACGTTGACCGCGACTGCTGTCGTCGAACCTGCCTTAGGCCGCCCTGAGACCCACCAACTCCCCAGCCATCTGGAGCCTCCAACCCGGCACCACGATCCCCTACCACCTACTCCTGGGACCTCTCCACCACGACCATCGGCTGGCACCCACCCAACGATCTACTCAGAACCAGAAGAGAAAATCTCTCATTCTTCTGCGCGACATTTCCCACGCGGTGCAATAAGTCTGACGCCGGGTTAGACTTTTCTTTGGGAGTCGATGACCAGCTCCCTCCCTACAACTCAAGAATATTGGAACATCGAAAATACCTCGCCAAGAGTGCTTACAAGAAAAATTCATTTTACGCTGGATGAGGAGGCGGCATTTTTCGACTGCATGTGCCAAGGAGGCCACGGTATTCTGGGCGTCTACACCTCCGCCCTTCTCGACAAAGACTCCATTTGGAGAATGGTGTCGACGACGTCGGATACGGACACTTCCTAGATTCTCCGGCTTTTGGACTCCGGATATGCACTCGGTTTCTTGGGGGTCTTCTTGGCGAAGGAGGCCGGCGAGCGAATGACTTGCATGCATGTGCAGCGCTTGGCACGGGTACTTTCGAAACGAGTCGGGTTTTTGTGGGAGGCAGTTGGGATGGGGAAGTGTCCGAGACCGCCGACGTGGTCAACTCTCGCGGTAGCTGGAGGAGTGATACGAAACGGCAAGAGAACATCTCGACGATGGATTTCAGACAACATCCGATCAAAACTATGCATCATTCAACCACGGCGCACACGAAATGCAGCCGCGTTTCTATACGAAGTCTCTCGTCAGTGACGAGTGAGTTTCAGCAGTACTCAGAACGATAGGCACGAGTGCGACCATTCTGTATTGTGCTGCAGCTCGGGTATCTACTGGACGAGTTGTCGAATTCGACCTCCATTGCAGCCGCCCTGGGAGAAGAAGCAAATGCAGCGAGCTGTGATGCGGTGGCGGCTGTGCCGCTCGGTACGTATCGCTGCACGTAGCCTTACCGTGGGCGGCCTCCAGTCTCAGCCTCAGAGCGACAGTGATGCCTTTCTCAGCTCAAAGAGACGTATTGCGGTAGCTGAAACTTGTCTCTTCCACGCCCAATAAAGCCGCGATGGCGAAGCCGGTCTCTTGTTCAGAGATCGGATGCGATTCAGTAGAACTCGCGAAGATCTGCACCTTTCCAGCGGATCCAGATATTGTAAGGGCTACCAGATGTCCAAAGTGTCAACGGACGGCTGATGTGTGAACAACAGGCAGGAATCGGCATCGTGCTTTCGTTCTTCATATCGGTCACGCTATCCCTTCTCCTCGCAGTGTATGGCTTCTACTTCATCAAGGGGAGCTACATCACAAACCAGCTGAATACGCTGGACCTCGTTATCACCAGACCTGTCAATGCCATCATCGGCAAATTCTCCAAGAGCGAGAAGTCGCTCATCACAAGGGAGGTCTTCCGGGAGGTCATCCTCACGTTCAGCGACCAGCAATTGATCACAGGCTTGGCTATCTTGACTGTGGCATTTTGGAGGTTTAAATCAATCACGGAGTACCACTTCTCCGTGGTCTCAGACCTCGCCAACATGGCTTTGATAGTGCAGTTCACCGCCTGCGATATTCTCGGAGATGTCCTGAGAGAACGTCCAGAGATGGTCTGGTGGCGAGTGATTGCGTTCGTCATCCTTGCCGTGCTCTCCATGATCACTTTGGTCCCTTGGGGAAATAAATACTTTCTCTACACCTACGGATCCGAGATGGCGTGCCTATGGGATAAGACCTCTGGAAACTATGTGCCTAATGAGACGGCCCAAATGACCGTATACATGGTGCTATCGGTATGGGGCATTATCGATGTGCTCAGCAAGTACTTCCCGGTAATCACCGAGAATCGTATCGTTAAGGGCATTCGCGACACGATAGTCGGGGCTCTGCTCTGGCCACGGCGACGATACATCTTGGCGCAGCAATCTGCGGATACATCCCTTGTCTTCAAGGCCATCCGATGCATTATGTACGGTCTAGCCTTTATTGTGTTCATGATCAGCGAGGTCATGTATGCCGAAGCGCTGGCATTGATTCGGAACTGGGCAATGCTTTTGGTAAACGTCGTTGATGTCTTCTGGCTCAGGTCAACAGCGTCGGAGAATTGCAGGCAAGGAAACGAAGATGCATGGGGTTTCGGTCAGGCCGTGCCCATGTTCATGTTGATTCTACCCCTCTGCACATTGTTCGAACTCTACTGGGGTAAGTGATATCCATATCGAAAGAGAATCTTACTGATTGTCTCAAAGACGGATATTTTCGACGGAAAGTGGCAGAAACCAACCCGACAGAAGGCCATTCCGAGACAGTGGAGCTTCAAAACGTCGATGAGGAAGCATTCGAATCAACCGGGGCAGACATTCATGACGAGCCCGGGCGTAGTGTCAGTAGGCAGCGACTCGTTGCTCCTTTGCGGCACAGCTCGCGTGCACCATCTCCGGCGCTCGGCCGTTCCCAGACTACGGCTCCTGGGCTGTCAGTGTCAGATGACACGAACTCAGGAAACTACTACTTCAGCTATCCTGCGGCCAAGATGGGATCGACTGACTTCGAAGACCGGCTTTATGGGCAACTGTGGTTCCGCGTGATCCTGTTCTATTTCATGGCTGGACTACTGGTGCTTCTGTCAGTATTAGCAGGCGCAGGATGGGCAATATAGGAGGACCGTACCGTTTAGATTTGACTCTCGGCAGTATAATGGCCAACGAGGAATTGTAACCCCATGTGTATCGGGACACGCCTGAATCCTCCTGGAATTGCTCGCTGGTGAGAACGACGAAGTTGATACGATACTGTAATTGGTCATCAATCTGCTGCTTTTGGGAACAACGCAGGTGCTAGAGAACTTACTGGGCCTGTATCGCATTTCCTGGCACGAATCTTTCCGTTCTGCCATCCGCTCTGCCGACTCGTGTGCTTCACCGACTGTCTCTCCGATCAAGACGCGCCATACACTATTTCCTTCGGCCAAGCAAGAAACTCAGCCCACTCGTCACCAAGTACCGTGTCGATGTGGTTGAGGATCGATTGAGGCCACCCCGAGACCCACCACAACTGGGAGCCGCAATGTAAAAGCGCAGCATAGTGAGCCAAGAGGAGGAAAGCGACTGGTCTGCGCTGCTCGATCAGGCTATCGAACGACGGGCCGATTTCATGTGGCCATGTCATGATCAGTCTCGTAGCCAATCGATCGTCCGGATTCCTTAGGAGCGTATGGATGTATCGGAAGACACTGTCAATGGCCTTGAGACAGCCAGATCGTTGCTCTTGATCTTCAAGACCCATAGCCATGGATCGCAGAAGTCGATGGCTCTCGGGCAACTCTGTGGGAACGACTTCATGTTCGGATCCTACGGTCATACTGACTTGCAGCAGGGGCCCAACCCATGACGACATTAGATACTGCCAATGAGGGTCAAGCAGCACTCGGATTCCTCGGACCAATTGGAATGACTGCAGCAAAGTATCGATAGGATCGAAAGATGGATGCTTGAAGGAGAACTGACCCTCTGCGAAGGAGTAATGAGCAACGAACCCCGAAAAGAACAGCATGCCAATGCTTTCGTCTTCCGGCAGAGTGGCACACAGAGGATTTGCGATACTGAGGGCCTTGGTGTGAAGACATGTAGCGCGAGAGACAAGCTCTTGTCGGGTAGGATCAGCCAGGTAGATCTTCACAGCTGACATCGCCAGTACCAGATTCAGCAAGTGCGGTTTGCTCAAGATCAAGTTGTTTAGTTGATCCAGTATTCCGGGGCTTAGCTCCAGAAGGCCGACGGGTTCTGATGATACACATGAAACTAGGAACTTGCTATACAGTTCCAGGTCTTCTTGATGGACCAGTCCTTCGCCTGGGTGCTCTGCTGATGAGACAGATGCTGGGGTTGGAAGAGAAGTGTTCGGCGAGATGTGCGAAGGGCTAGCATGTTCAAAGCTGCAGACCGTTTGGAGCCGCTCGCACGTGGTGCAACGTGGATGGCGCTCATCACACTGGACCACATCAGCATTCGATGTCAATCTAGGAACAATGTTGTCTTCGACCGACCTTCCGACGACGGCGCTTGCACTGCAGACATCCTGCTCGCGACTTGAAGTGGGCCTTCCGTATTCGAGCAGATTCCTGCGAACAGTGAGTATCGGGCGGTAGAACAATACGACAGGATCGAATGTCGCGTACCTTGGTCGACATCGCGTTTGTTTGCAGTACAGGAGGTGAAGACAGGTAGGTGGTGAGGCGTATTATCGTCGTATTCGCGGCGTATTCACTTCTTGGCAGGGGCTTCGGGCCGAACATCCTCCGTCGCACCTCACCTCGCCTTCAAATGTTTGCAATAACATCACACGGCTGAATGATGGCAGTACTATTGCCTGGCGACACAATTGCTTTGCGGGACTGCTCTAATCTATACAGCAAGGTAGCTCTTCATGCGATGCCCTTGATGCACGGCCTTTCCTCCCTTCAGAGCCGCATTAATCTCGCTGGGATGGAACCATGCATACACTGCGACCACAATGGCCATGGGCACAAAGTCCAACAAATACAGGCACCATTCGTTTGTCATGATGTAGCCCTGGAAACCTTGGACGTACTCCGCCAGACGAACGACTGATCTGACTGCGATCAAACCGCACGCCAAGTACATGATCATGACATGGCGGTACCAGTCCACGCTGGTGGCCATCGACTTCGAGGTGGGAACTCGGCGCATGCGAACGGCAAAGACTGCAGCTACCGTGGCAAAGCACAAGAGAACCAGAAGCTGGAGGACGAGGCCGGCGATGACAATGTCCGTCCCAATCGACTTTCCTGCTGCCGATAGGCCGCCACCTAGGAAACGACATCAGGTTTTTGCCATGTTCAAGATTCTGCTCGGGGTTGTACTCACCTTCGGACTGCATCGCGAGACAAAAGATGTCCCCGGTGACGAATATCTTGGTCACCCAACGGGTGCTGATGATTGAGTGTTCTTCTCCATCTGTGAGACGAATGATGCGGCCCATCTCCATGTAGATGCTCGCTGCCATCAGAGTGGGCGCAAGCAGGATGTAAGTCGACTGAATCACGTAGGCCATGAGCCTGTAATCTGGTGCTTGGCTCGCTGATGCTGCTCTCTAGATTCTCAATGTCAGCTCGAGCCGATCCGGGCTATAGACATTGCATACTGCGCAGTACCCGACAAATTCCACTACGAGCAATCGATCAGCAAGACTTCCTCGACATTGAGATCCTGTCGTTACTCACTGAAGACTCCGATCAAGAATGGAATGAAGAATTTCGTCCGAGTGATCACGAGTTGCCAGAGATGGACCGCGGTTGCGACGAGCCAGAAGAGCAATACAAACACTGCGCCAGCCATGGAAGGCGTGTAGTAGTAGTACTTGAAGTTCTCGTACGCCATTTTCGATCGGCCACTGAAAGATACTCTGCGACGACAGAAGTGAATATTGAGAATTGAGGCAGGGACAATGAAGGTACGAGAGAGAGGAATAAGTATAGGCTATGAAGCTCTATGTATTGGAAAGGGTATACTTCTGCCTGGCGATCTAAGGGTACGTACATTAGTGCGTCCCTGTTGATTGATATTTCTGCAGTCTTTATCTCGGTACGCTGATTATGTGTGGACAGTTCCCATATTTGGGAGTCTGGAATCACGGCGACTGGCATCGTTCACAATTCATGTGGATACTCTGGCCTAGGCGACTAGAAAGACGTGGTGCGAGCTGGCGTATTTGCGGCGTATTCGCGTATTCCCCGACTCGCCACCAGCGACTACGCACCAGCCCTATAAACAGCCGACTGAAGCAATCTCAACATCACGGGCTCAGTCATTGTCTTGAAGAACGGCACTCGGGACGATATTACCTTCACCGCCCAGTCCCTGTCGCAAAGATCGACTCGATGATGTTGGAGGCCATGCAAGAGAGGCTGATTTTGGGTGAGGCTGGGTGAGCTTTGTGGAAGTCGTTGGCCTACTCATAAGAATTCGTTCGTCAAGTGCTTGATTGAGAGGAGACGGGATGTGACTCGGCTCCTGATGGTTGCCGAGACAATCGGCGCCATTCGAGAGGTGGTGGTTTGGGACGGCACGCACATGCCAAATCTCAGCCGTCATCTACCGCTCGGCCGGCATGGGACCTCCTCACTTCGGACCGGGCTCGCCAAGTCATACCGGTGCAAACAACGTGCAGTATGAGCATGAAGGCTTTCCTGGAAGCCGTGATGGACTTGATGGTTTGACCTTTGCGCATCCTCGGTCTTGCGATCTGCGGAACACAAATACGCCAAGATGAGATTTTCTCTCTTGGTTTTGGCCACACCTGCGCTCGCGCAACAAAGTATGCAAGCCGGCTTGACTTGGGTGAATGACTCTTGAAGGACTAACAATGCCTGCAGGCGTGCGAGTTGTAACGGTTGTGCTGCGCCAGTCTTGCGGAGTTCCGATTGCACCCCCGTCAAGTAAGTATCTGTCAATGGCTGCGCATTCTCCATTTGCTAAAGTCTCCCAGCTTTGCTGTGCCCGGAATCGACATGTTTATCCATGGTCCTTCCTAGCGAAACGGCCTTGACTCACGACTCCTCAACAGTGGCCATTCCAGTCTCCGATGGGCAAGCGAATTCCAGTGTTTCTTCGATCCTTTCTTCACCCTCGTCCAGCATGGGCAATGCCGATACGCCATTTATTCCAAGCTCTTCGCCAACCAGAACACGTCCTCCGAACTACCTTACGCCAACAGTGTCCGGCAGCTCCGACGTCAGCACGCTCACAGAAGCTCCTCTGAGTGAGTGGTATGTCACCGAGTATCGCACCGGCGCATCGACATTGTTCACGCCATATACAACGACATTTGCGACACCAAGCGGCGGGATACCAGGAACTGTATACATCTACTTGCCCCTGCGATATGTCACTACGAGTGGTGTATCCTGGACTCGCTCAGATCCACTTCTTACTGGAACCACAATTACGGAGGCGTATCCGAGCGGCACATTACCTGGGACGGTCGTCATATACTACCCAGTGGAACCTACGACGTTATCTGAAGGTCAAGAGACGTCCTATTCCGAGACCAACGCGATCACTGCATCTGCCACTTCAAGCCCATGCCTTACAAGCAGCACGTCCTACGGCTCGACTGTTGCCGCCTCATCTTCAAGTCCACCCACCATACGGTCAGAGACGACGGTCTCTTCCGTCATATCAACAACGAGCTCGACTCAGGCCCAGTACCATTCTCCAGCATACGTGACCACCACACGCTTCACAGGAAGTCTAACGGCCTCAGAGCCAGTGACCATGACCGAAGCACAACCCAGTGGCTCAATCCCAGGAACGGTAGCGATCATTTATCCGAGCAGTCGCCTTGCCACCATTACCTCGACTCGCGCATACACGGGCACGTCTTCAATATCGGGACCCATCACTTACACAGAGCCACCAGACTCGCCAACCGCTTCGACAATTCTTATTATCGTCTTGACGCCTGCCGTGCCTCCTTCACGAAGCAGCACGGTCTTCTCTACAACGTCTAGTACAGCCTCGGATCTCGAAAGCAGCAGCAGCAGCATTCCATCCTCGGCGTTTTCTGTTGAATCGATCACATCGCCCAGTATCCCTCTCGGAACTTCAGCCCCAGCATATTCGAGTCCATCTGAATTCAGCTCGAGCCTGTTTACGACTTCTTCGCCATCAAGCTCAATTACGTCCGGTGGATTCAATACCTCTTCTGCGATTTCGACGCCTTCATCGAGGCCTGCTGAGTCTAGTACTTTCACGGGGCCCCTATGGTCAAATTTTTCAGAACCAGACGACTATACTAGTTATCCAATATCACCGCCATCATCGAGCCTTTCCGGGTCTAGTCTCGCTACGGCATCCTCGTCATCTGGTCTTTCTGCACCAGATGACTATACAGCTCCTTCGATCTCAACGCCGTCATCGACCCTTTCGGCGTCTAACCTCACTACATCGTCCTCATCATCTGATCTTTCCGGATTCGATGAGTCCAGCAGTCCTGCTCCGCCATCAGTCACTTCTCACACGACGCTTTCTACCTTCAGCTCCACGTCGTCTACGAGCTCTTCTTTATCGGGTATTTCTGAGTCCAATGATCCTGACGCCTCCTCTCTGATTTTAACGCCTTCGTCATCGACTCTTTTGGAATCCAGCTCTACCATATTGTCCTCGAGCCTCTCTGAATTCAGCCCTAGCTCCTCTACTACTTCGGCCATCTCGTCCTCATCCTCATCCATCGCTTCCTCCAGCGCTGCCTCTTCTAGCTCTGGCATGCCTGCATCGTCGACAATTTTGAGCACTTCGATTTCTACGGACGCATCTTCTTCGGCAGCCACGTCAATCTCTTCGGCAGATTCGACATCCAGCACCGCAGTGTCATTTACTGCGTCCAGTTCTAGCTCGCAATCAAGCAGCCAAGCGACCAATTTGGTCACGTCTAGCGGAGTCTACACCACGATCACGAGCTTCTATTCGCAGACTGTCACAAGTACGACAACCCTGTCTCCCTCTGGAACGGCTGTAGGCACCGTTTTCGTGTTTCAACCAATACTTTACACAACGCAGACTGCCTACTATGATGGACCGAGCACAAGGACGTCAACCCTCGCAACGTACCAAGGCGGCTCAACAGCAGGTACTATTCTTGTGGAAAACCCACGCCTGTACACTACCGTTACTAGTTACTTTGACGGAGCGGAACCCCGAACGACCACGCTCGCAACATATGCCGGAGATTCAGCAGCAGGAACTGTCTTGGTAGAGAGTCCTCGTCTATACACCACAGCTACGAGTTAATTCGATGGCACGAGTGCGAGGACTACTACGCTTGCAACATACCAAGGCGGTTCTGCGCAAGGATCTGTTCTGATCGAGAGCCCTCGGCTATATACTACAGCTACTAGCTACTTCGATGGGTCGACTGCCAGGACGACAACACTCGCAACCTACGCAGGAGGCACCATCCGAGGATCTGTTCTAGTGGAAAGCCCTCGGCTATATACGACCTCGACTTCATTTTACGACGGCTCGGTGGCAAGCACCTCGACAATCGCTACTTACGAGGGCGGGTCAACTCCTGGATTCGTTTTGGTCCAACAGCCGCGCCTATACACGACGATCACGTCGTATGGATCTACAGCTAGCACGTCAACTATAGCGACGTATGCGGGTGGTACAGCCCAAGGGACCGTTATTGTGCAGAGTCCTATCCTGTAAGGGGATCAAAGCTTTTGAGAAGCCTTCTACCGTTGGCTGTACCATGCTAATACGAGGCCACAGGTACACCACTGGCACGACATACTTCGATGGCTCGGTTGCCTCGACTGCTACAGTTGCAACTTACAGCGGGGGCACGAGCCCAGGAGTCATTTCGATCTATCAGCCAAGATTGTCTGGAAGCCCCAGAGATGGAGCAAAGCACCTGCTGACATCCTTACAGATACTTACAGATATACGACCACAACATCATACTACGCTGGAAACTCAACGTATACGACTACAAGTGCCACATTCGCTGGAGGATCCACCCCAGGCACAGTCGTGATCGCACAGCCTTACCCAACTACTACCTCGTTTTACTTTCCGTCCTGTGAGTGTTACGCTATATTGAAGCCATCATTACAGCTGTTGACACAGATCAGGGACAACGAGCGGAATTGCAACCTCGACCATCGCAGCGACTGCCACAAACGGTGGTGCCCCCTCAACGATCGTCATCCGCCGGCCTGCACCAACATTCGATTGCTCGAGATCGGCCTACCTCGTCCGTCGCAACACAGTCGATTCTGTGGACCTTCGGGCAGGTAACACTACTAATGTGGCAACTCTGTCATCCCCTGATGGTCCCACTGAAAGTTTTGATGCCTTGGCGTACAACATCGCTGATGGGTACATGTACGGAGTCCTGCCAGGCGCTACACCACGAGTCTATGTCATTTCATCCAACGGCAACGTCTCTGTCGTCTCGGATCTCACACCAGGCGTTTTTTATACTGCTGGATTGATCGATACGTTTGGATCTTACTATATTGGTGGACTCAACGCAGCTGGATCTCATGTATGGGCTCAAATCGACACCACAAGTACTGCGTACGGGTGAGTCTTCGTCCAGCTCACAGAATCATGCGTTCAACCTCGCTGATTATCATCAGACAAGTTCTGAGTAGCGGGCAAAGCGCCAATCAGCCGGCATGCCCAGTAGGGGACTGGAGCAATGCCGCTTTAGTCGTCAATCAGCAGCTTTCGGCGACGTACTTCTTCGCCTTTGGCTTCGATGATGTTGGTCAAACGCATGTCTTGAGATGGAATCCAAACTCAAGAGCATGGTCAGTGAGCCTTAAGATTCTGCCATATGTGTGAAACTTTTTGCTGACCTTCTCCCGTTCTGTACATAGGTCGACCGCGGGCACGTATGGCACTACTGTCTCTTCAAGCACATACAGCGGTCTATCTTGGCAAGCCGTCTATCCCTCCGGCGACGGCGACATGTACGCCTCCGAAGCAGTCACCGGCGAAATCTGGAGTTTCTTCGTCAACAACACTCTCACGGCAACTAGACGAGCTTCTGGGCCTGCCGCTTCCATCGTCTCTACAGGTGCTCCTGGGTACAACGGCTTACCGACCGCACAGTTCTCGAGCTTCGATGGGGCTAGATGCATAGACAATACTGTGGCCCTTTCTGGTAGCAGGCCCTTCTCGTGTACAATCTACGGCTACCTCCTCCAGGACGCTACACTTTATGCTGTGGATCTGAGAGATGGAAGCCTTGTTTCCCGGCTGCAAATTGGGGATGGGTCGACTTTCCTGAACGGAATGGGATATAATGTGTTCGATGGGTACATCTACGGCTTCTATGCACCTGCCTCAGGGGCTTATCTGGCACGCCTGGCCTCGGATGGAACGGTCACTCGAGTGGCCAATGGATCGGCATATATCATCGGAGACATTGACTCCAACGGCACCCTATGGGCTGCAACATCGCCTCCCGCCCCAGCACGCATGGGCTACATCCGCTACGACTATGACCGAGCCGCAGGTACATACACCGGCGTAACCGAGAACGGCACATCCCTCGCAACCGCCCACGAAGGCTATACACCCTGCCCCTGGCGTTTCCACGACTGGGCCTACGTCCCCGGCGCAGAAGGCTACTTCTTCACCATCGCGTGCGATGCGCCCAACAACCGTTGTTTCTTGCAGCGATTCTCCACCAGCGACAAAATCTGCGACTTGATAACACGCCTCACGCCAATCACTCGTGGTGGCACGTTTGGTGCATGCTATTCCACCCGGGCAGGCTTTCTGTACTGTCAGAACAATGAGAGTGGAGAGATCTGGAGAGTTAGTGTACAACCTCCTTATAATGCCACTCTGGAGTCTGTTGGACCAAGGACGGTCAATAACGATGGTGCGAGATGTGTTGCTGCCGTGGAGTTCTAGCTTAGATCTTGTTTCTATTTGCTTTTCACGAGGCGCTCCTATTCTTACCCAGTACACGAGAGACGGAAGCTGAAGCTTCGTTAGATATTATGCAGCACATGATGATGGTTTGACGATTGCAAGACAGCTTGTTTCCTTGAATGTATCAAGGTGGATGCAACAGCAACATTGTGCAGCCTCAAGTCATGTAGCTTTTACAGTACTTATGGCAGCCGTTGATGATTCTGATGTTCAATTTGAGGAGATAGCATCGTTGAATTATCCTTACTTTACAGTGCCCAAGTGCATCTGATGGGTGAGCTTTACCTAATGACACAGAATGTTATTCGGATTCTACCCGGCAAAGAATGCAAGTCTCGAGCTTGACATCTGGATTGCGAATGGCGTATTGGCGTATCGGCGTATTCCCAGACGGTCCATTGGTGACCTTGTACTGCCCCTACAAATAGCCGGCTGAAGCGATGTCAAAAAAACAGGCCATCGTCACACAGTGTCGATTAGAGTCTCACAGAGCTCGACGGCGTCGGTGCACGACCATTTTCAATCGGATCCTGAACGACTATTTCGCATCGATGCTGTCTTTCACGCGGCCACCAAGAGATGAAGAGCCGTGTCTACGGAAGGCACCCATCTTGGCGGTCTTCGCAGCGACGAGGCACCTACCCCCGTTCTTATATTTGAATCTGCTCATGTTCCTCTTCATTGTACCCACTACATTTTGTGTCGTTCCTTCCCTCTTTTCTTTCATTATGAAGCTTCCTCTTCTACCGGTACTGGCTTTCTCAGCCATTACGAGCACTTCCATTGCGTCCACAACCTGCGACTCCGAAACATTCGAAGCGCCGACTCTACCAGGAGTCGAAATTCTCGACGTATGCGCGAACGAAGTGCACAATTACACTCGAGTCTCTCTGCCCCCTGGGACTTCCGACGGTCGGAGCTGGACGATCAACTTTTGCAATATCACCGTCACTTACTCCCATCCCGGATGGAACGATCAGGTCAGCGTGAATGTCTGGCTCCCACTTAAGGACTGGAATGGGAGACTCTGGGCTCTCGGAGGCGGCGGCTACAGTGCGAGCTTTGGATCGATCTACCTCGCTCAAGCAGTTGGCAAGGGATATGCAGCTATCGCCACTGACGCTGGACATGCTGCGTCGACGGATGCTGCGACATCCTTGGGATGGGCACTCCTTCCGTCCGGCAACCTGAACTTGCCACTGCTTGAGGACTGGGGCTACAAATCTCTCGAGGAGCTGCCATTGATTGGCAAAGCCATTACTGCGCAGTATTTTGGCCAGAAACCTGCTTTCTCGTACTTCAGTGGCTGCTCCGGCGGAGGCCGACAAGCCATGGTTCTCGCACAACGATTTCCTGAGGCATTTGATGGAATCTTGGCCGCTGCACCGGCCATGCGTAAGCAGAAGGCTCCCTGAATACTGTGTTGCAGATCAAGCTGACCTTGTTGGTGATTGCAGACATTGAGACTTTCGTTCCCGCCGGCTTATGGGCCACCCAAGTCATGAACAACCTCAGCTACTATCCTTCGCCATGTGAGATCGATGCGTTCACCACGGAAGCGGTTACTGCGTGCGACGAACTCGACGGAGTGAAGGACGGGATAATATCTGCGCCGACCCTCTGTACCTTCAGAGCCGCGGACGTCATCGGAAAGAGGTTCGTTTGCAATGGCACAACCGGCACTTTCACGAGTGCTGGGGCGGCGGTCATTCAAGCGGCGTGGGATGGTCCTCAAGAGCCGGCAGGAGACTTTAGTTGGCCGGGGCTGAATCCAGGAGCCGCGTTGGCGACAAACTACATCGCCACGGAATGCTCTTCGAATGGCACCTGCTCGGCGTCAAACAATGCGCTGTTCAGGAACTGGTTTAAGTACCTCCTGGCCAAGGACCCGAAGTACGACACGGATTTCATGACTGAGGAACAGTTCTTCTCCTTCGTGAAGGGCTCTACCAGAGACTTCTTCTCCAGCGCAGGCTCAGGCAACACGGACCTGTCAGGCTTCGCCAAGGCAGGCGGGAAGATGATCAGCTGGCACGGAACGGCAGACGAGGCGATTCCTCCCCGGCAGAGCATCTCGTACTACGAGTAAGTCGTGAAGGCTGATTCGCATGCCAGCGACTACTTCCGCTTCTTCGAGGCGCCGGGTGTCGGGCACTGCTATGGAGGCGTTGGACCAGCTCCGAGTGGCGATTTGGACCAGTTGAGGGCGTGGGTGGAGAATGGTACTGCGCCGGATGTTCTTGTCGCGGGCAGTGGGAACAGTACTCGGCCGCTGTGTCCTTATCCTCTGGTGCAGAGCTTCGTGGGGAATGGCACGGATGGTGGGTTGAAATTCGAATGCGTGGCCAGGGGTGACTAGAGCCCGGCAAGTCCCAAACTCCGTTCAACTGAGAAAATCTTGAGTTGCACTGCAAGGGAAACCACCACTAGCCCTTACATATCGCACCATCTGACCGTAATGAGGCGCCTGGTTTAATTTCGACCATTGTCTGGAGGTTTGGAATCCGCTGTTCACTGTACCTCTAAGCTCAAGCGCAACGGATCTTCAACTAGATCGACAATGTATTAGTCTTCGATTATACCTTCTGTCTCTTTGCATCATCTCACTCTTGGATGGAGTCAGTGTCTTTGCGTTTCCTGCATTGGGCCAACTTAATCAAATGGGGAATACGCAGAGCTCGAAGCCTTCCGCTTTTGAGAAAGGCTATAGCGAGCTATCTCCTGCATTCCGTGGGTGGGTGCATTCTCTGGACGATATCAGATGTAGATTCTACCACTGCCAGTCTTCACAGGCGGCAGTTCTCAGTCGAATTCCGCTGTCCATTTCCAATTCAACATGACAACGAAGTCGACATTCTGGCATATCGACCCATCCACTTTTACGGAAAAGCCATGGGTCAAGATCGATTGTGCGGACAAGTCGTTTGGGGAGAAGGCCTGTGAAAGAATTGTCTCTGATATCCGTGGCCGCGAACTCGAGTTCACAATCGACACTTCCGGCTTCCAAGTTGTTTTGCATCCCTCCAAGGAGAAGCTCTTCATTGATGCAGCTGATATACGCGGCCAATATTATGACGAAGTCGAAGCCCTTGTCCGCAAGTGTATGGCTGGATCTGGAAAAGTGAAGAAAGTCTGCATCTTCGACCACACTACCCGCCGCCGCGTGGAGGACTCGCCTCGCCAACCCATCCAGCAAGTTCATGTCGACCAGACCGCAGCTGCCACGATCGCTCGCATCCGCCGTCATCTTCCCGTCGAGGAGGTTGAATCCCTCTTGCAAGGCCGCTACCAAATCGTTAACGTATGGCGGCCCATTGGAAACTCCGTCGCCGACTACCCATTAGCTGTGATCGATTGGCGGACTACGGAAACCACAGATTTCATTCCTGTCAGTCTCATGTACCCAATGCGCGCAGATCGAGAGGACGACGATGACGACAGGGGAAAAGAGAGGTTGCCGGACCCGGCAACATATGGATCCAGCGAAGGGTATGAGCTTCGAGGTGATGACGACTCACTAGCCTTGCAAGCCAACGATAGACACCGGTTCTATTATCTCAAAGACATGTCGCCCGACGAGGCTATGTTGTTCAAATGCTACGACTCGTACGGAGAAGGACAGCCCTTTGGCGTCCAGGGCATAGCGGTCCGGACGCCCCATACTGCCTTCGTCGACCCACAAACACCGTCGGATGCTCCGGCCAGACAGAGTATCGAGGTGCGATGCTTGGTCTTCTATGAGAATGATAGCATCTCGGGAGGACGATGAGCTTATGTGGAAGAGAAGGAGCCGATTTGCAAGTGCGCGATTTTGTGGTTGGGGCAAGAGCTTGATTAGTCATGCATGCCTGAGCGGCAGTCGCGACTTCCACCTGCACTCGACAGCAACAAAAACAGTTCGTTCAAACGAGCAAAGAAAAAACAACGATACTCCTGACCTGAGGTCAAAAAGCAAAACATACAACACCCGGTATTCCCACGTGGTCACCCACCGTAGTACTAATCAGGCGGTCAAGTGCTTAAATATGCGAGAGCGGACGGGATCGCTTGCTTTCACTTGCCTGTGGTCGTATGTGCTTGGTGAGCGATTTTGCAAAATATATAGGTCAATCAAAGTATAACATGGAACCGGAAAGTTGTCATCCTCAAGTCGGTGCATCTTGACCCCAATCTTCCTTCCTTCCACGCCATCTCCACCACCTCTTTTGTTTTGCACTTCAACAACGTCGCTCGCTTCCATCTCAGTCTCAACCGCCAGTGGCTGATACGTCCACGGCAGGCTCCTGGCAAGCAAGAATCAGCGATGACCACCGCTAGCGAGCTGTCAACACCGTTCGGGTTGGTTCTCAAGTCTGGCGTTAAACCGTTGCAACTACCGAGAGTTTGACTTTAATTCCCGAACGACACGACCACTCGGAGCTCAGGCACGAAAATCAAAATGCCTTCGTTCTCCAATAGAAATCACTCGACCCAATGGTTGCTGCCCGATTCGGTGTTCGCAGAAGTTCACGAGCTTTGACGTCACAGGGGTTGCGGATGGACTAACAACAAGAAGGCAATGAGACACGTACGGCGACCTCTTTGGGGATACGCGACTTTCTTCTGGCGTACGAGCGATGAGCGATGGTGGCCAGACGGAACTCTATAGACGACCTCTGTGCCTGGCGATCCTCCACCATGGACTCGATTGAGCCCGCCCCGCCGTTCAAAACAACCACAGCGTCGAATTGATCACCGCTGGATGCCATGACTTGTGGTTGTCTCTGTCCTCTTCTGTCTGGTTGACTTCGCCAGGCAAGACATCCAGCGAATTCTAATAGATGAAAATGAGATCATGGCAACGTACGAGCCTTCAACCCCAGGAAAATCGACCACCCTAGCGAGGTCAGAAATCAAAATCGCGTGGACATGGATCAATATAAGACTGCTTGAGCTGCTGGGCGAAGACAGTCGCCTCCAGGTTGTCTTTCTGTTTGCCATTCCATGCCATGGACCGCACGTCGCCCCATTCGCGAACAGGGCAAAAGCTCATGCAGAGGCTTGCCCCCTTTCGAAAGCGACAGCTGCGGTATGCACGTTCTGAAGACGCCCTGGGCGACGCAGCATCTGGTGTCGAGGAGATGAGATCAATACGGAACTTGCAAAATGTAAGTGGGCGCAGGTTCATGCTCATAGCGCCTCGTTGACATGGCAAAGCACCACCACCAGTCCCAGTCCCCCCTCCCTGGCGCTGTGCCGACGCCCGAGGATCAACAATTTACTGAGCACAACGGACATGCATGGCCAGCCAGGGTGGGCTCTAAGCAGTCAGGATTGCCTGTGTCAAAGAAGTTGCCTTCGTACACCCCAATGCCAGTGCCCAATCGCGTGTCCAGCAATAGAGAAGCGAAGCAACATGAACAGTACACGAAGGGAAACCACCATGCCAGATCTGCCTCTGACCACCCCAGCAAGCCATTTGCCGATGTCGATCAAGACGATGTTTCACTGGGCATTGGCTCCGCCTTCGATGAGGATCTAGTTCTGCCGCCGCGAACCCCTGTCTCCCCTTTGAACGCTCCAAACACATTGATGCCAGCGCCAGTGATGGGTGAGAGCCCTGTTCTTGGACGTCTAAGGTGCTGTCGTGGTCCTGATTATCCGTATGACTCGAGTGACTGACGAAAAGCAGTAGCACCAGCAGTCAGCAGCTCCCCAAACAAGGCGGAGAGGGACCGCGCCGACATTCAAGGCCACCTACACCGGCTGACTCGGCAGACAAAGAGCCCCCAAACGATCGTCTAATGCCACCGCGAACTGGTGTGCTCTCTCCACCACCGTCCGTCACCTCCCACAACACAGTCAGCTTGCACGTGCCGGACAAGTTGGGTCCAGAAGCACTCGCCCAGCTACAGACCCCTTCGCCGGACAAAAGCGATGTCTTGCACACTCAACTCATCTCCGAGGATGATCCGGACTCGTGGGATATCATCAATCCCAACACCAAGTCCGCAGAGGAATGGGACCGACAGCTATATTCACTGGAGAAGCGAGCAGAGCAGCTGTACAGCAAGGAGCATCTGCGTCTCATACTTGAGGTAAGAAACCGAGAAATACAGATCTAGACTTTGCTAAGACTATTGCGACAGGACAAGGAGTTCCACTTCAAGTTCTCGACCTTCTTGAAGAAGTATCGACCCTGGAGACTCCCAATCCTAGAGTACTACTGGGACGCTTGCAAAGCCATCAGAGCGTGGGACTATGCCAACGCACTGACAGAGAAGCTCTCAAGAAAGCCACTCAGCGATGTTCAGCAACCAGAGATGGCACCTTGCAGCGAGCTTCGCAGTTCTGCCGAGGACGCCCTGAAGCAGCTCATTGGAGACGACCTTCATTGGTATATTGCACACATCTACATTGGCATTGTCAGGACCGTCATGCAAGGTCGGATTGCAGGCACACTGCCGGCTCCAGTGCGAGAGGCCAGCCATGGCGTGGCCGAAGTCTTCTGCATTACCGACCCGACTCGACGTGACAATCCGATCATACTTGCATCGCAGGCCTTCACTCGCCACTCGGGTTGCGGCATGTCTTATATCTTGGGTCGAAACTGTCGGTTCATGCAAGGACCTGGCACCACGGTTGACTCTTGTCGTAGATTTGCGATCTCCATGGAAGAGAAACGAGACCATTCTGAGATCTTTGTCAATTACCGCCAAGATGGAAGCCCGTTCCTGAGTCTGGTGATGAATGCACAGTTGCTCGACAGGCAAGTAATCGGCATGACATCGGGCATCAAAGGCTAATTTTCCAAACAGTCGCGGTAACATTCGTTACTATCTGGGAGCTCAAGTGGACGTTTCGGGGCTTCTGAAGAACTGCAGTGGGTTGGAGAGCCTGGCTCAACTCGTTGAACAACAGAAAGCTTCCGAGGGCGCACAAAATCAGCAGCAAGACTCAAGCCCCAAGACGGCCATCAAGTCCCTCAGCGAGATGCTGAGCGGCACCGAGCTCGACATCATCAATCACAATGGCGGTCTGCTGAAGAACAAAGCTTACGACCACGAACTCCAGACTACAACATCCTCAAAGCCTGCTAATGGGCCGGCTCGTGTCCTGCTCGCAGATGGGTCCGACGATTCCGACCAAGATCTTGATGCCGACACAAATGTACGACAGCCGGTGCAGCCAGAGAATTCCCGCAACGAGGACATCTTGACAGAACTGAATTTGAGGGGCGTATACAAAGATGTAAGTTCCCCTAGCATTGCATCCTTTCCGATTTAAAATCTTTCTGCTCCATTCGATACTGATGATGCTTGCTCCAGTACCTCATCATCCGTCCAGCGCCTTCGCTTCGAATCTTGTTCGCATCGCCCACGCTCCGTGTACCGGGGATGCTCCAGTCGCAGTTCCTCCATCGTATTGGCGGGTCCCGCATGCGAAACGATCTCGATGCTTCGTTTCAAGAACCAAAGGTCGTCACGGCAAAGGTTCGCTGGCTGAGAACTGCTAACGAGGAAGGCGAGGGAGATGGAACTACGAGATGGATCCATTGCACTCCATTGATGCATCATACAGTAAGATATCTTGTGCCGTGGTACCAAATGAATGCTAATACTCTGCGATAGGGACAAGTGGGACTATGGATGGTCGTCATCGTCAAGCCAAACGACGATGCTCCATCAGCGGCTTCAAGGGCGATCCGCCTCGGAGGGAATCGTTCGGTCAATCGCTCCGCCAGTGAGCTAGATATGAGAACACAAGACAGAGGAAGGACTAGATATGTCCAGCATTGAGCTGAAATGAAGAAAGAGCCGGGATATGTGATGGATGTAAGCCCTGCGAGGGGAGGTGAAAGGAGCGAAACGCGATGGTCTCATTACTGTAAGAAACCAATCTCAATCTCTGTAAATGCACCTTTGAGTTCTGTTGAGCTAATGTATCTATGCTCTGTGCATGTACAATGATCGCAATAATGGCATGACTTTATTATCAGTCTTGCAAATTCATTCACTTACCTTGAACCCGAGACCGAGATCACGTGAACAGTGCGGGGAGGCAGCCGTGGCGGATAAAGTCTTCTCGCTTTGCATTTATCCGAGCTGCGTCCTCCGCTTCTACTCCACACCGACCCGTGAACTTGTGAGGAGAACCCTTCGTGTTCGTCGTTTCGCAAAACTCGACCGCCGGCTAGTTGCAACGGGGAATGCTCATGAGGCTATATTAGGCCATACGAAACCGTAAGTTGAACGGCCCGCTCCTCCAGACTTTCATTCCTAGGAGACGTTGCCGTCCAGCATGGCATTCCATACATTTATCGTCCTTTTGACTACCTCACTGGCCTTCTCGACTGCTTCCCTTCACGAAAGACCCAATGGAACTTACATCAACCCTATGATTCCCGGATGGGCATCTGACCCCAGCTGTGTCAACGTCAACGGGACAGTCTTCTGTGCTGCTTCGACCTTTCTGGTGTTCCCTGGACTTCCAATCTATGCCAGTCAAGATCTCGTGAACTGGAAGTTGATCAGTCATGCCTGGAATCGTCAGTCGCAGCTACCGGGTATTGGTGAGAGGTCCCCAGGCCAGCAGCAGGGAATGTGAGTAACATGTCTGCCGCTCGAGTGAAAGATACTGATTTTCTCGACAAGGTATGCGCCCAACTTGAGAGTGCATGACGGTACCTTCTACTGTACATGCACTTACATAGAAGAGAATGCTCTTGTTGGTACGGTCTTCAAGACAACAGACCCGTTCGACGATGATTCCTGGTCAAAGCCTCTACTTTTCAACGCTTCTACCATTGATCCTGACCTCTTTTGGGACGACGATGGCAAAGTGTACCTGACTTCCGCCGGCATCGTTCAACAGCAGATCGACCTTCAGACTGGCGATGTCACTGAACCGGTCTCCATATGGAATGGAACCGGAGGGTCAAATCCCGAAGGACCTCACATCTACAAGAAAGACGGTCACTACTATCTCATGATCGCGGAGGGCGGCACAGAGCTCGGTCACATGGAGACTATCGCGAGATCGAAGAATATCTCTGGACCGTATGAAAGCAACCCAGCAAATCCGATCTTGAGCAATGCCAACACGACTGAATACTTTCAAACGGTTGGACACGCGGATCTTTTCCAAGACAACGAAGGTAGATGGTGGGCGGCTGCACTTTCGACTCGGTCAGGCCCTGACTGGAAAATCTATCCCATGGGAAGAGAAGCTGTACTCACAGCCGCGACTTGGGAGACTGGCGAGTGGCCAGTCATCTCACCTGTTCGTGGCATTGAGAGCACTTGGCCATTACCACCGAGTACTAGAGATGTACCTGGCACGGGTCCATTCTCGGGTGACCCTGATGAGCTCGACTTCCCGCCAGGATCTTCGTTGCCAAAGAACTTCTACTTCTGGAGACCACCAAAGTCAGGTATCTTCTACAGCGTGTCACCACCAGGCCATCTCAACACATTGCGTCTCTCGCCGCTTCGAGCCAACCTTACCGGCATTCAAAGCAGCAATGACACTTCCCTATCCGGGCTCTCGGGCATACCATTCGTCGGTCGCCGACAGACGGGTACCCTTTTCAGCTTCAGTGTCGACATGCTGTTTGCACCTCTTGATACTGGCTTTGAGGCTGGAGTCAGTATCTTCCTTACCCAGCTGGACCACATCGATCTTGGGGTAGCACGTCTTGGAAATGACGGTGTCCCATCTTTCGTCTTCCGCCAGTACAGCACGCCTGCATACTCTGTAAACAATTACACGAACTTCACAACGACTGAGACCTTTCGTACGATCCCACCTAACTGGAATGGCCAGAAGATTCATCTGCATGTCTGGACTGTCAATACTACTCACTACGGCTTGGAGGCATCCCTTGCTCACGACTTCAACTCCCGAATGATCATTGGCTATTCAGCAGCTGAGAGAGTTTCCGGTCATAGTGGCCAGTTCACTGCAACTCTTTTGGGAATCTACAATACCTGCAACGGTCTCTCGGCAAACCATGATTCGTCGTCTTGCCCGAAAGGCGGCGACGCATACTTCTCTCGCTGGCGGTATACAGACTTGGCCCAATACGTGGCGATGGATGAATTAGTGCCGGCTTGATTGAAGGTGAATCACACAGGCTTGCAAATCAGGAGACAGCGCAAGGAAAGAAAGTCGCTCGACGTGGCGAGCAATTCGGGACAATGAATCTCAATGATCACTGTTAACGAAGCACACGACAACTAGCCAATTTACAGCTTCATGCTGCCGGAGCAAAGCGTAATCTTCCCCTTCTTGTACTTCCTTGCCAGATCGTTGCACACCTTTCGATACCTCTTATCTGCCTCCTTCGCCGCCATCATCTGGACTTTCGACTCGTGATGATCAGACATCGTAATCGAGACCTTAAAGCCCTTTCCTCTGAGTGAGTGGATCTTCTGAATAATCGTCTTCAAAGTCGTCCGATTAGGTCCTTTGACCGTCTGTAAACTCTCCGGCTCATACTCAACATGATGCTTAATCATCTTGACAACTTCATCACATGGGCGTCCGAGCAAGATCAGAACCTTTGTTCGAACGACGTCTTTCGGCCACAGGAATTCGGCGGTACTGTTCGCCAGCTTGAGCGCTTCCAGGAGAGCGAGCAGGTCCGCTCTTTGATCGGCACCGACATGTCCGCTGGCGACAGGTTCTTTGGGAACTTTGAATCCTCGTGACTTGAGTTTTCTGCCCATCGTTCCACCGAGAGTCTGTCCGGTCTTTGCTGATGCGAGTCGCTCGACGAGGCCGATACCGAGGCCTTGTCGGGGCACATAAGCCACTGCTGTGTGCACGACCAGGACAGGTCGATGGGGGGTTGAGTGCGAGCTCGTTCGGGTGTTTCGTTCGGCCATGGTGGGAGGGTGTGTTCACGTTTGTTGAAAGATCCACATGCGGCCCTACAAAAGTGTTCAGCGTCAGGTCGAGGTTGATATATGCCCAGGCCTCTTTTTTCGGTGATCGATTTACTGGCCGTTGCTGACTCGACCCTGAATTGATTTGAAGGCATTCATGAACTGTAAGCATTTTCTTGATTACGGACGACGCTGTTGGCCAAACCCGAAAAAAGCTTTCCTCGTGAACGCCAAGACTCCATCTAATCTTGTTCTATATTCCTAAGATTTTTTCTGGCCCAGTGACCTTGAGTCATCTGCAGTGAAGCCTTTGACCTTCTTGGATGTCATCCGTTAGTAGACGTACGGCACAATGCGATAAGGCACCACTCGACAATACTCCTCCCACTTCTCCCCATACTTATTCCGGCACCGTCGTTCATCCCTCTGGCTGCGGTGATACAGCAGTATGCACAAAAAGATGAAATACGACCACGGCAAAACGTTCTTGAATCCACAGGTAGCGCACCAGGCCCAAGTCTGCACGAGATCAGCCAGATAGTTGGAGTGCCTGGCAAGACCCCACCAGCCAGATGTCAAGAGAAGACTGTCGTGCTCTTTGCCATCTGCAGTACGGTATTTGCAGGTGATGTATGTTGCCTTGCGGCCCCAGATGCGAGCTTGATCTTTGTGCGTGCGGACGTGGTCGCGCTGGTAGTTGGATTGGCGGAAGATGGCGTAGCCGAAGAATCCGAGCGCGATGAGGGAGGCTGCTTGGACTGGGGTGAGGTATGTTGGGTAGCGAGCCAGATACTGCACTTGGAGCGTGTAGAATGTAGGGAGAAATGTGGTGTCGCCCCAGGCTAGCATCAATCCGAAGTGGTCGTGGCTGATGTCGATCGTCCTCAGGTACCAGTCTTCGTTGTAGAAGAAGTCCACGACATAGGTCGTCTGCAGAATGAGTACGATGAGCATTGACTCTGTCACATGTCCAAGAGTCTCGTATTGATAGGCCGCCCAGGAGAGTCCGATCAAAGACCAAGCCACGATGCCAGGTCGTCCGTTATGGAAGAACTTGAAGTCCCAGTATTCTCCAAATCGCGGATTGAGCTCGACGCCAGCCCAGAAGTCCGAGATCCAGGATCCGCTGAACTTGCGCTCTTCGGGATGGGATGGAAAACAGTACGCTTTGATCTGAGCGAGGAAGCCGAGAAAGAAGCCGTAAACGTTGACCATGACCAAAAGCCCTTCCCAGTGTTTTGCAATGACTGCAGGATCAATGAGTCCAAGGACTGCAGCTGAGAGGAAGAGCAAATGTGTCACTGCCCAAGCTGCTAGTCCGTTTGTGCAGTAAGTAAGGAGATTGCCTGTGAGCAGAATGTTAGCTTTTGTACGAATCGTGAGCGGAGCTGTTGACCATACCTCCCGGCGTACGTTGCCCATACGCTTTTGCTCCTGGCAGGATACCATACAGCAAGGTCTGCAAAAGAAGCCACGCCACATATCCAGCGAAAGTGGCCAAGGTTGGACGGGGGAGATTCTGAAATAGAAACCGAGCTGGGCCTTGAACCAATGCAGCCCGGATAGTCTGGGTCATGGAGCCATCGTATTGTTCCAGTGCGACCCAGTTCAGCAGGACGAGAGTAGGACAGCCGATAATAAGGCCCAAGACGCCGATGATATTTCCCTTGCTCGTCGTTTTGTTGATCCCCCAGTCAAGGAAGGGGACATCTTTGGAGGAGGAGGCAGTGGCGAGTGCCTTTCCCATCGCTTCGGTTGGTTGAGGTTCTTCGATGATATCTTGTGCTTCAGACTTCAGAATGCTCGATGCTGGTGATGATGGCCATATGATGGCGTCTTCCTCAAGATTCTTATACATTTTGTGGGAAGCGCTCCTGCCATCACCGACTTCCGTTCATGATAGTGTTGCCTGGCTGTTGTGATCAGACCATTCTGTCATCCTCGTTGATGGTGTGACTGCTGCTACTGCTTCGAGTGTAGCCAGGACACGCTCAATATTACGTTCCCTTGGGGCTCAGCCCTTTGGACGCTGCGCCATTTTGAGCAGTAGCTCGCCGGATTTGGAATGTGAAGCCGTCATCAAGCCCGTTGGAAAGAACGAATCTAAGTCGCCAAGTCAATCAACGAACTTCTGACATGTTTCACACGTGTTTTGAATTACAGGGGTGATTCAGACATGGAACGCCATCGAGCAAGTACGCTCGACAAGTGTGTATCTGCGTGGCTGAAGGTCGACGAGCAAGCAAGGCAGTCAGATTCGGGGTTCCGCCGAATACGACGGCAGAGCGTATACGTCATGGATGAGCGTTAAGGAAAGAGCGTAGGCCCCTAACATTATGCTCAGCGTGCACTAGACTTGTGGTCGTTGAAGAGTGCCCAAGAGTACTCTGCTGACAGTCATGCTCGGCCCTACAGATCCCGAGTGACGTCCAAAATGACAAAGATGAGGCTCTTCTGAAGTCGAACGACTGATCAATAGACTTCGGGACACGGAATCCCACGCTTGACCAAAGGGGGCAGCAGGCGATCGACAATACGCCTTCCGTTTCGGTCTGGGGCTGAGTGAAGGTCGAATAGGTAGTCCTCGCAGTTCGTCGTCCAGAAGCTCAGTCAACAGCATCGTTCGTCTGTACCTTCGTTGACCTCCGTACGCCAGCAAAGTGCGGCAGTGGCGACTAATCTGGAGGAATGAAACTTGGAACAGGGTCGTGATGTGCCCTATGCTCTCTAGGCAGGCCAGTCTTCAGGATCCAGATATGTCGTTGACATTCCCGGTACTTGCTCATGCTGCTACCTTTCACGGACTGCTGAAGAGCGATCCCGGACAAGCTTCACCGATGAAACGAATCCAGACAACAGAACCGCACTCGTAATCATGCCGGCGGGACCTGAGATACTCTTCATCAACAAGACGGCTCGGTCAGGAAAATTGTCTCAGTCAAGGGGATCCGAGAGGGCGCGGATATACAGCCATGTCCAGCGAGGCTCCAATGCCCATGCTCCAAGTCAAACTCCGACAGGGAACGGCCAGGTGCTATACCAAATACTTGATTCGTGGAAGGCAGAGCCTGACCAAGATCAGTCGACGAGCCAACCCAAGGGCCAGGAGAAGCAGGGCTCGCAGCAGCAGAAAGGAAGGAAGAAGCCGCGGGTACAGGTCCAGAGTGCGGAAGACGGACTGCATGTCCGGCAGCTGGCGTCCCTGAATCTGCTCAGTGGAGGAGCTGGCGATCCCTTCGACAGCTTGAGAGCACCCATAAGCCCGTACATGGAGGACCTGTTCAAATTTTGTAAGCATTCGGTCAACATACGTGTCGCTCCGATCTGACTTTCCCATTCAGACAGCAGCGATGTCGTCCCTCGCATCTTCCCCATCAAAGAAGTGGCGAACACTGCTCGCGTGTACACGCTCTCCCAAGCTTTTGAAGACCCTCTGCAGCGAGATTCGTTGCTGTGCACGACCTCAGCAGCAATTTTTGCTGAGAGCGGTGTCAGTCGATATGGTTTTGCTGCAATGGCATTCAAGGGAAGGGCCCTTGCGAGTTTGCAACGTCAGCTGTCCGAGAGGAAACGGGGCAAAGCGGCTAGCTTTTCGAGCATGTATGCTGTCGCTTTGCTCCTATATGTCGAGGTCAGTGTTCAAGTCCTTGCTTTTGAACTTGCGTACTGATTTTCCTTCCTTTTCCAGTGCATCCTTGGGAACGAAGAAGACCTGGCGGCTCATGTAATGGGTCTGAGACAGCTTGTCGAAAGCTCGGACATCAACATCTTCGACAGCCCTCTCTGCGTCTTTGCCACACTCTTCGCCTGCAGCTACCTCGGCGCGGCACTGCTCGACGTCGCACCCAACCTCAAACCAGTCCCATTAGGTGACGAGAGCCTTATTTCTCGAGCAACTCGAGATGCACTGCAAAGCGTCCTGAAAGGACCATCGCACCTGGCACCTCGCCTCTTCACGAAGCACAAAGACTTTCTCGGCCCGGCTCTCTTAGACGTAGCAATTAGGCAGCGAGCTGTCGTACACTTTGGTTGCGTTTGCTGCACGGGGCGATATCAGCCGACACCTGCCGATGTCCGGTACGTATACGGCGAGGAGATGTCGGTCGAATACCAGCTCACGGCCTTGCGAGCGGACGAAACACTGTCTCCAGCACAACACGCCGTGCGACTCGTGCTTTTCACTCTTCCTCAACCGTTCATCCTGGTGGTCTCGAGCAAGGCCGCATTTTGCAAAGCGATGTCCAAGCAGATCAAAAAGTGGCTCGTAAAAACTGATATGGTAAATCTTTGGGGATCGAGGTGTGATTTGTTGTTGTGGGTGCTTTTCGCGATGGCTCATATTTCGATCGGAGAGGCGGAGTGGCCCTGGGTCTTGTCGTATCTGTCGACTCTTATCAGCTTCATGGGTCTACAGTCAGTCGATGGAATTGAGGAAGTGCTGCTTGGGTTCTACTATCATGCGCAGTATTTCAGGGTCACGGTGGAGAAGATCTGGGAAGCACATCAGCGTTTTACTGGTGCAGTGCGAGAATAAGGGCAAAACGATAGGAGGTCGTACTGAAAGAAGAATACTCAGCTGTACTCAATCTGATAATCACTCCTTCCTTTTCAAACGCTCAAAGCTGAGCACACAATCCAATGGAGTTTAGGCATTCTCTGCATCGGCGATAGCGCGCTTGAAACTCGCAATGGACTCGTCCATCGATACCCCAGCCGGGCGAAATGCTAGTCCGGCCACCAGCCCGTGGAGCTCCTCAGCGCGAGAAGTCCAGAGTTTGAGTTCTGGTAGCTCTGTCTGTGCGTCCACCTTGCGCCTAACCATCTGAGCTTTCTGGACAATCGCCCGAGCACCCTCCCAGTAGGCGGCTTGCAAACTAGCCCCACCCATGGTCCCTTCTCTCTCAGCCAGATCAAGGAAGATTCGCAGCGGCTCAAGTACGCCTTCAGTACAGGAGTTCGGCGGGCCGAAGACAGCCTCAAGATCTCGAGGTTCGATGTTTTGGCTCGATCCCGCCCATTCTGCAACGTCGGTCCCATTCCAGGTGTACATCATTTGCCTCATAAGACTTCTTCGTAGATCGCTGGAACGTTGCTCCAACTCGGATTTCGAGCAAAGGCTACAGAGGCATTTCTTGTGCATCAGCTTGTACTGTATGAACTCTTGACGCTGGCTTGTTGGCATGTACAGGACCTGTTCAGCATAGGAGAAGGTAAGCTCTTCGCCCTCCTCAACATCGGTTAGCACAAAGCACTCCATCATTTCGGAGTCGTTGTAGTACATGTCGCAGTTTGGCGCACAGGAATGATTGAAACGGCTGGCGAAGACGAAGCAGCCTCTTGAGGTCCCTTTGTTGTTCAATGTGAAGTTGTTTGACACGAATTTTGCGGCTGGAGATGTGGTGAGCGATATCTCGCCTGAAGGTAGGAACGCTGGCGATTCATCGAAGTTCCTTCTATCGATGTCGGAAAGAGAGGAGTAGGCAGCTTCGATATCTTTTAGGTTGAAGCCACCATCCTTGGTTGTGATGATCTTCATCAATGGCCTGTCGACAAGAATCTTCGTTCCTGCCTGGATGTTCTTCAACGCAAAAGCTCCATTGCCCTTGCCGCGAGTCGCTCTAACTTCATAATAGCCGTCGTTCTTTCGATCTATGTCATGTCATGTCAATATGCGGAAGCTATGAAGGTGACTTCGAATGCATACCTGGTCCTGCTGTCAACATCCTGAGGTGAGTGGGTTGATGATGCTTGATACATCACGAGCATGTAGCCGCAGAGCTTATGAATGTTGAAGGACAATGACTGCCAGAGCAAACATCTCTAACATCCAGAGATTTCGTCGAACACCGACAACATGCCATACACGGCGGTAGTCTACACTCGTCAGTGTCAAACTGGTGGCTTCCATGAGTCGCTCGGGACTTGTATGCCATTCGGATCAAAGGCGAGAATCGGCGATGTCGCAGAAGAATGGTGTCGAGGATGCTCGTCGAAACATCCTGCACATTCTAGTCAGCTCTAGATAGTCATGGAGACAAGAGAGGTGGTTGATGAAAGGAGATTGCTTTCGAGCGAAGTTGACGTGAGGTCGAGTCGTGCGGACCCAGCTGCGCTTTTCATCGACTGCATCTCCATGAAGTGTTGTGCACCAGAATCTGGTGGGATGAAGAAAGAATGTAGAAACCAAGATGTGAATCAATTGCAATAGCTTCTTTCTTTGAAAAGCACAGGGGGAGATCACATTTTAGACGACGTATTAATGGCGAGAAACGTAGGAAAAGTGAGATTGATGAGCTTACAGATTGTTCCACTTGCAACCAAATTTGCATTTCCCGCATTTGCACCCCCTGGCTCATCGCATCGTCACACCCTTCCCGGTAAGAAATTCGCTCAATTCCTGAAATTCCTCGTCGAAAGTGCGTTGCGATGCGTCGCCTGGCGGACCGACCTGGATGCAAACGCGATAAAGATCTCGGGCTCTAGCCATCCATTGCCTCATGTTTTGCAGATCTGGCTTTTTCTTGGCCGATTCCACTTGCGCCAGCCAGCAATAGGCTTTCCTTAACTGCCCAGCGGAAACGATTCTTTCTTCTTCTGCAGCTTTCACGAAAAGGTGAACGAAGATGGTGAATTCTTCATCTTTCCAAGCGGCAGTTTCAAGAGCGCCGTCACGGCAGAGTTGGGATGGCAAGATTGTGCTGCCTAGTGAGGCATCAAGCCCTTTCCAAATGAAAAGAAGATGCCACATGATGTTTCTCCTCATGTCGCTTCCTCGACGGACTGGTTCTGGTGTCGTGCAGAGGGAGCACAAGCATTGCCGAAAGCCCATGTTCTCATGTTGTAGTAGTGTCTGTCGCTGATCTGTAGGTAAGTATAACAAACCCTGTCCATAGCTCCAGGTGAGCTCTTCTCCAGCAACGACGTCCCTAATGACTTTGCCTTCCATATCGCCGTTCGATCTTGGACTGAACTCGCAATTTGGCAAGCATGAGTGATTGAAGCGAGATGCGTGAACAAAGCAGCCCCACCTGTCTTTCTCGAGCTTGAATCTGTTGGCACGGAACTTGAATAAGGGCGGGGCATTCGTGGTCATTTGCAGACCGCCGTTGATGAGTACTGGTGCCGCGTCAAATTCTGCCCTGTCCGGAGGTGAAAGCTGTTGGTATGCAGCGTTGATGTGGTTGACGGTGATCTGATTGTGGGACATATTGAAGAGCATCAACGACCTGTCTCTCAGAATTGTCGTTCCTGCTGGGATATTGCGAAGCGCAAAGGCACCTTGACCCATGCCTGGCGATGTTCTGAGCTGGTAGTAACCGTGATTTGCTCTTGCTGGTTTGTGTTAGCTTGCCACAGAGCTCTAGAGCAGCAACATACATACCTGGCCCTGGTGCCTGCATGGTGCGACTCAGGAGGAGAGTGCCTATCTGCATATTCCATTAGCGTAACATGGGATCTTATGTGGAAAGACGCATAAAGAAATGCCCCAGACTGAGTTTTCAAGGCAAACACGGTCTTTTCGAAAGCAAACTGAGTTCCTCGTCAGAAACTTCGTCTGGCATCCATTGCGGATCTGCCACTTCTAGTTCTTTCCGATTTGGGGTTCATTCTGGCCGATTCAATGGCCGTTGCAGTGCAGGACCGGGCTTTCCATTTGCAAGTCTTTCCCGTGCCATGATGCCGGGCTCAAGTCCTCGATTGTCGACTTGAGTGCCTGGGGCAGGTGGGAATGTTCTCGAAAGCGTCGCGTGTATGTCGAGTAATGAGCCATGACTGCCATATCAAGTACAATTTCGCCCACAGGCAAGTGAATAATTGACGCGACAGTCGAGTTGTGGGCTGAGCAAGGAATCTGTGGAGGGTAGGAGTCCATGCATCAAGGCTGATTAGCTCTGAACGATACACGAATAGCTCGTCCAGTGCGTAGCGGTGTTTCGAAACGTAATTCAGACAAGAGTGGTGGTTGAAGAAAGGAAAGTCGTGAGAAGTGAGGTGAGGTCGGAGGCGGCGGAGCCAGCTCCGCTCGATCAACGCGAAAGAGACACGAAAGTTTGGCCATCAGCGACTTCACGTCGACCATGTCGGAGGAGGATGACATGCTTCCTCGGGCGCTGCCATCTGCGCTGACATTCGAGCTCGCGGCGAAATGCTCCGTGAGTGCTGAATAACGAGACCGCTTGACACTGACTGACTCCAACATCTTAGACCACCAAGGCCCGAGCAGCGACCCTTCAACTTCCTCATGGCCCGGTCCAACTGCCCATGTTCATGCCCGTGGCCACTCAAGCCTCACTGAAAGGCCTCACACCAAAGCAACTTGAGGAGACGAGCTGCAGACTATGCCTCAACAACACCTACCATCTGTATGAAGGCTGGCTATGAAGAGCGAAGAGTTGGAGCTGAACAAGACATAGAGGACTGAAGCCAGGCCAGAAGACGCTGGATACCATTGGCGGAGCGCATAAGCTGCAGTCATGGCCTCACAATATCTTGACAGGTATGCTGGGGTGGATGAGAGTATGAAGAGCTTGGCTAATGGCATACAGACAGCGGCGGGTATGTGTCGATGGCATCACGCATTCCTACGTGGAAGCTCACATCTAGACAGATTCCAGATGGTCTCCCTGTTGAAGCTTGCCCAAGTCACCGAAGAGGGCGTTCGATTCCTGAGCCCGCACGACGGAACGCCGATGTGATTCTTCCCATACCATTTCCTTGACTTGCCCCTGCTGATTTGTCTAGGCTCCTCACTCCGGAGCACTCGATATCGCTGCAGAACTCGATCGGCTCGGACATCATCATGCAGCTTGACGATGTCATCGCCACCACTTCTCCCGATCACGAACGCATTAAGGAAGCAATGCATCGGTCCGTTCGCTGGCTCGACCGCTGCATTGAGGCGCATGAGAAACCAGAGTCGCAAAACCTCTTCTGCATCATCCAAGGCGGTCTCGATTTGGAGCTTCGTCGTGAATGCTGCGAAAAGATGGTCGCTCGCGATACACCTGGCATTGCGATCGGAGGCCTCAGTGGTGGCGAGGCCAAGGCAGAGTTCTGCAAGGTCGTTGACACTTGCACTGCCTTGCTACCAACTCACAAGCCACGCTACGTGATGGGTGTCGGCTATCCAGAGGATATCCTAGTATCTGTCGCCCTGGGAGCCGACATGTTCGACTGCGTCTGGCCCACTCGCACAGCTCGATTCGGAAACGCCATCACAGATTCAGGCTGCTTCAACCTTCGGCATGCTTCATACGCCAGCGACTTCAGACCGGTCGAGGAAGGCTGTCGATGCATCTGCTGTCGGCCAGAGTCTGAGGGCGGTCTCGGCATCACCAGAGCATATATCCACCACACAGCAGCCAAGGAGACCGTTGGCGCGCATCTACTCAGTATGCACAATGTGCACTACCTCCTGGATCTCATGCGCCGGGTCAGGGAGGCCATCATCGAAGGACGGTACCCAGAGTTTTTGAAAGCACATTTCAAGAAGCTTTACAAGGACGGCCCACCAACTTGGGCTGTTGATGCCCTTCGAGGTGTCGGAGTCGACTTGTTGGGTTGAAGCCACCCAGAATGTCGCACAAGAGACCACAACGACCAATCTCCAGGCTTTTTGACAACACCAAGCGAACCAAAGTCAAGAAACTAAGCGAGTGCCACTACTTGAAAAGTTCAAGTACTCAATACAAAGCTATCTGCAAGAAGTCAAGGATCACAGCTCAACGGAAACCCCAAGGCATCCTGCTGCGACTGCTGCCGTATGGACCGGGCTGAAGTCCCATGAACTGCTGCTGCATCGCCGCATGACGACGAAGGCCAGCTTGTCCGGACCAGCTCCGCCCATAGTAATCTCTGGCGTAGTCTGCTGGTGAGGCCATATCGACACGGGAGAATGGATTCCAGCTGTTCTCTATCGCCCCACGACGACCGATGAACGACGGATCACCCAAGCCACGATAGCCTTGCGGTCGACCTTGCCACGCTCCTCTGCTTCCTGGCCAGCCGTACATCCTTCGTGTGGTTGATGGAGTGGGTAGTGTTGGTTGCGCTGTGTATGGTGGTTCTAAAGGAGGCTGTGATGTTGTGGTAGGTGGATGTCTCGGGAAATCGATAATGGTTGCTGACTTCCATTGTCGCTGGTCGAAAGACTGGTACTTATGGGCTGCGCTGCTCAAAGAGATGTCCCATTCCATCCCGATGCCCATATCCTCGAGAAGTGCTTCATACATGATTGTCGGTCCTGCTGCATTGCTTGCTGGATACTCGGCCAGGCCTGTCGTCTTGAATACTGCGTTTTCTCTGAAATCCCAGTGCATAGGCTCCGCTTGCGATTGTATGGCGCGAGTCGTCAATATTCGAGGTCAGAAACATGTCGTCGGTGTTGAGCAGCAGCATAGACTGCATCATGCACTCATCGCCGGCGCTGACAAGTCCGGGAAGGCCGGAACCACAGTCTCAGATTGTGCTCGTATCTTTCAATATATCAGTCTCAATGCTTCCAAATATTTCTGATATACGTTAGGGCTGACGGCATTCCATTCATCTACTCGATTGTCTCTTGCATTCAACATCCCTGCTCCTGCCCAACCTGGACCTCAGGGTTGACATGTGGATCGGCGGGGCTCGGGCCGAAAATACGCCACACAGAACCAGGTGAAAGGCTTTTTGCAGGCTAGCGGCGTCAACGTCTTGCCTCCCCCCGCCGACGACATCGACATACATCATACCGGAGTTCGGACCATTACAAAGACTTCTTCCTATGACTGCTTCTGCCGGCCAAAACTAAAACACCACATATTCAAATTGACTTTCAGCTTCTGGCGACTTGCGATAGAGTTCGGGATTCGAGACTCTTACCTTTCGACATCGACAGGCCTGACCCTCGACACGATCACCCGATTGAACAAGCATCAAAAAAGTCTAGACCAAGGGCTTGATTGAATGGCGGAAAAGCTCACCGCGACACTCTTCGCAGGAATCGCCAAAGACCGCGTGAATGAAAAGCAACCCCCCTCCCCGGGCAACGACATCGACGCCGACCGCTGCGCGGCCCTCCACAACACCCTCACCCTCTACGGCTGGTTCTGCTCCGGGAAAAAAATCTCCCAATTAACCAAGAGGACCTGGTGGTCCACGCACGGCAACGATGCCCTCAAAAAGATCCTCCGCCCGAAATTGGTGCGGTACCTGAGCAAAATTTTCGAAGTGCCGAATTATCATTTCTTCTATCATGTTTCCGGGCTCGCGAGTCCGGAGCATATGCTCAGACTTGCGGATGTGGTGGAGGATGTGGAACATGATGATCCGAGGGTGCAGGAGAAATTCCGGTTCGTGATAATTTATAAGAGTTCCGAAGCGCTGGTGAGTCAACCGGCGGGGATTGTGTTTGATCAGCAGACGAGTTTGGCGCTTTTGATGCCGACTTATCATCATGTTTTTGATCTGAAGAATGCGGATTTGCCGTGGCAGAAGATGGAGACGATTTTGAGTGCTTATGTTGATATGGTGGAGGCGGAGAAGGCGGTGGCGATCCATGATGAGGCGACGGTGGAGATGAAGGATGCGGTCGCGGAGAGGAAAGGGGGTGATCTGGTGCAGAATAAGACTTTTGCAAGGTATCAGACGCGGCCGTGGATTTTGCAGCCTTATACGTTGGATGATTTGCATGCGTGTTTGGATGCTTGGGCGGCGCTGGTGAGGGCTATTGAGAAGAGGGCGGGGATTAAGAAACAGTATCCGGATCCGGATGATGAGGATTATGATCCTAATGAGGAGGAGCCGCTTTGTTCGAGGGCCGCTTTGAATGTTGCTGGCATTCCGAGGGGGTTTGCGTTTGAGGTTCTGTCGCATGCACGGCAGTCGGAGATTTCTTTCATTGCCCCTGGGATTCGATTACCGAAGGTCGAGGAGTTCCTTCAACAGCCTTTCAAGCATATCCCGCAGCAATTCCCAAAGGAGACGGTGGGGATGAAAGCCCCCTTCCTCTTCCTGCGATGTCCTGGAACCGTCAGCGCGAAGGAAGCCAAATTCCGATATCCATTCTCGACCGTGGAGCAGGTGCCCTGCGGCCTCTACCTGGACGCTTTCCCGAACGCACAGAACCCCTTCGAAGATGCGTGTCGGCTGATATTACCCGTCAAGTTGGGAGACAGGAGATATGCCAGGACTTCTGATGGACGATCGATCATCAAGAGTCATTGCGATTTGTACCAGACGGGTATCAACCCTTTCGTCATGCGGCATGGACCGAAGTTGGCTGCTGTGCTGGAGAATTGGTTGAAGCATATTGAGAGTGGGCATTGGAGTGTGAACTCGAAAGGAGTTGAAGGAGGGATTGGTGTGTGGCGACAAGCGGATACGAGAGAGCACTGGTGGAGATATCAGAGCGAGCATTTGGTCGTTTGATGTGGAGAAGAGAAGAGACGTTGATGGACATTCTGGATTTGGTGACCTGCAGTGACAGTCTAATCTAGACAGTAGCTAACATACCAGCAGCGAGAAGAGCTGGTCAGCATAGTAATAGGATCGAGCAAGAACAGCGAAAGCAAGCCCAATCTGAAACCCGCCACCCTCCATCCAAGTTTCCCCCAGCGCCAACGCCAACTCCAATCGCCATGCAGTCATCAGTCGTCAAAGCGCACAAATACATCCAAACCCCATCATCCCTCTACCAAGCCAAAATCTCCTTCTGCACCCCACACCCCAGCCCCTGACAAATCTCCAAATCACTCTCCGTCACCTTTGCACTGCTCGGCAACTGCTGTCTCGCGGGCCAGATCTCGCTCCCGATGGCCTTCTCCTTGTGGAAGTGTTCTGTGATGACATCTCTGACAGTGCTTTGGAAAAACAGGGGCCCCTTCTCCCACCGCGGATGCAGCTCGCCCGCGACAAAAACTCCCGAGTTGAGATTCTGTTGGGCTTTTTCGCAGAGCGCTTTGTCTTCGGACATGACCCGTGCGTAGGTGTCGGCGATGGTGTGGAAGTCCTCGCTAGAGGAGTGTTTGTTGCGGTAGACTTCGTAGTGCATGGAGCAGCCCGTCGCGGAGTTGGGCATGAATTTTTGGATCATCATGAAGTGTGGTCTGTCAAACATAGATCAGTAAGGTTTGATGGTTGATTTGGGGTGGTTGTAAGCTTACGACACAGACATGGAGACGTTAGGGAAGTAGTATGTGCTGTTCACATCATACCCCTTCGCGACCTGTTCCGGCGTCGGCGCCTGGTCGTGTTGGATATGGCCGTCTTTCCCCTCACAATCATGACTATCGATGGTAAGGAACGTCGGCACATCCGGATGCGTCGTCTTGCAATGGTAGCACTCATTGAAGTTGTCAGAGAGGATCTTCCAATTATACTCCCCCTCCATCGAATACGTATGATCCAATTCATAATCCTCGAAATTGAATTTGCTGAAGCGCGATTGCTCGTCCACTTTGGCGAAGTGTTCTTCCCAGGGCACTTCGGGTTTCTCTTTGGAGTCCATGTTGATCCAGACGAAACCGTTCTTGTCGACGTGCGTGTGGATGGGGAAGAGGCTGTTTTTGTCTTTCTCGAAATTGTCGAGAAGGTTGTAATCCGGGGCTTTGGCGAGTTTGCCGTTGAGGCCGTACGACCAGCCGTGGTAGCGACAAGATAGGATGTTCTTGCGGCCGGCGTCTTCTTCGATGACGGTGTATGCGCGGTGCCGGCAGACGTTGTGGAAGGCGTTGATTTTGCCGCTGCGGTCGACGAGGAGGAAGAAGTCGTAGTTGGCTACGTTGTAGCGCAGGAAATCGCCGGGTTGTTGTAGACGGTTCTTGTGTGTGATGAAGAGCCAGCGGCGGGAGAAGATTGCCCGTCGTTCGAGTTGATACATTTCTGAGGTGGTATACCAGGGAGTTGGCAGGGCGCGGATTGCATCTTTCTTGGGCTCGGGAGGTGCCTCCTTCTCGCCGCCGCTGCCGAAGGTGAAGAAGTTTAGGATCTTAGACATGTTTGTTATTGTTATTGGTATCGATCGATGCGATGGAAGGTGAATGAATCGATCAAGAAGCAGTCCCTACTTGCCTGGAGTCTCATATATTCCCATCATACGCCGACTTTATACCATGTATCCATTGCTATCCTGACGACGGGACCGTAGCACCCAAAGCGGTATTGGGCTCCATCCATAGGCGTTCGCAGCTGGTACGGACGGGAGAACTAGACAGACTGATCACAAGAGGCCATTTCCCTGCAGAATTACCAGATCCGGCAGGTGTTTCCCCTCGTTTTATGTCCGGATTGGGAAGATACGGCAAATTGAAGGTCGTCGGCATTATCATCTGGCCGTCATGCTGATGCGTTGTGCAACAACTTGCTCGTAAGACTGATGGTCACGAGATAGCGGTTTCGTCCTCATTGGCCGTGCGACACGCGGCGGTGAGGTGCCGGCACGTTGATGGGTTCGTAATTTCGTTCCAAGGCCTCGATGTCTCGTTTGGGGAATTTTGTGTTTGATAAAGCGTCGCTGATAGCAGGACAAACTTACCACCATCAGCTATGGTTGATATCGCTGGACTTCTTATGACTGTCAATCATGATTGCAATGTTGGATGTTACCAGCTTACCGGTTTGCGTGTTCTGGGGCGGATCAGGCCGGCTCCCTGATATGGACAAGCCAGCTTGCGTCGCGGGTGAAGTCCGCTGATGATGAACCTGGAACTGCTTACCTTGAATGATGGCTGGCTGGGGAGTTGACAACCCAAAAGAACCTGGCTTTGACCCCAGAATATCGAAGATAAACTCGGCGGCTTCGGACCGTGGTACCGTAGCGCGACATTCTAGACCGTCGTCAGGTGAGTATAAGCCCAGCTGACCTCCCCCTCCCATCTCTTGCCCCCTCACTCTCCCCCAGTTCACGCGACAGACTCTGTGGCTTTTGCGCAACCTTATCAGACGCCCGAATCGTGCTGTTCAAGGTTCACGGCTTCGTCGTAAGCAAACCATTTAGCGCAGCTGTCCCTCAGTGCGGTCTCGTTGTATTGGGCCGCGATCTCGTCGATTCTTTCGACGAATTGCAGAGCGAATCCTTCCGAAGTGTGCCATCCTGCAAAATAAAAGGTCAGCCAATGTCTCAAACGCACAAAGATAGCTTCAGGAATGATACCTATGTGGCAATGTGCAAGCCTGGAATCCATAATCAGCATCATCATATCGATAGCAGAACGAGTTCTCTTACCATGCTCCAGGATTGTCAGTCTCGAATGCGATTACGAGATACCCGGCTCCAGGAAGCATTGCTACGTCGCGTCTTGGCGGGTTGACCGTCTGCAATGGAACGCTCGACGAATATGTACCAGATCCTGATGCCAGAATCCAGAAGTCATGTCCATGAAGATGGATTGGATGAGGCGCTGTGTTGGCTTGTTGGATAATAAGATACCTAGAAGAAGCAGAATGTTAGCCTGAGCCACAACACCGAAGTACGATCACATACATCCACTCGTCTGCGTTCGGAAGCTCGATCACAGCTTGCTGAGCTTCGTAAGAGGTGTCCTCGTTGAGGATTTGAAGGACGGTCGGATCTTCCCATTCCGAAAAGAAAGTAATGTTGTTCTGTCTTCGGTTAGCACACGCCCTTCCTTATTGACCATATGAGACTTACAAGATACCACTTGAAGACGTTCGTGCCCGGGGCAAGTCCAATTGTGACATTGCGTAAAGCATCAAACCCTGATGCGCCTGCATCCTTCTCAACAACAGGTACAAGATCGGACAGCGGAGGGTCCTGACATGCGAGGAAGCTATTGTCCGATGTCCAAGGCGATGTCGTCGGAGTGCCGGTACTGTCACCATAATGTATGATGCCCTTGATATCATCCGCCATACCATTGACAGCACTGCAGAGTGTATCTGGCACAGCTCGAAGCCAGAAGTCACTGGCAATCGATCCTTGATTCGCAGTAATAATCACATCGTATCTTTGACCAGGGCCAAGTCCAATGACATTGGTCTCGTAGGGAGTGACCGGGACGAAGTCAGCGGCGATGACTTGCAGAGTGTGGTTGTCGACAGAGAAGGCAAAGAATGTGTCGATGGATGGATTGACGAGTCGAAGGCGGTAGGATGTGCCCGATTCGACAGAAGTCTCCCAGCGAGAACCTCCATCCCCGAAAACGTTGGTGCCGTTGATCAGGCCGTTTGCCATCGGAGGCGGGCCCCTAGTCTCAGCGAAAGAGTACATGGAACTGGCAGTGTTGTGATCCCAATCTTGTAAGAATATATTGCCAAGGTCGACGTCGTAGTTCGCAGATGCTGGGCCGTGGATTACGATTCCTCCAAAGACGCCGTCCCATGCTTGAACGGCGAAATGTGAATGATACCTAGAAAGCAGCTCAGCGATCTGAATGTTGCTGGTCGCTGCGGAGGATTCCTTCACTCACCAGCTTGATCCATATTGTGTTGCCCTCCATCTGTAGGTGACAGTTTCCCCGGGCGCAGTGGGACATTGCGTGATGGAGGCCACGCCGTCTTCAGGGTTGGTCCAGTTCTGACGGATTCCGTGGAAGTGGATGCTGGTGCCTGGAATGAGGGATAGTGTCAGTGAATGCCGCAGACCAGGACGAAACTTTTGTGTTTCCAAAGCGTACCGTTGTTCTCAAAGCTGTTCTTGAAGTGAACTACGACTTCGTCGCCCCAGTTGGCTAGTGCAAGTAATGTGGTCAGCGATAGACTCCGAGGACCAAGATGGAGTATAGATATACCTTCAATGGTGGGACCCGGCATGGTTCCGTTCACCGTCAGAGCCAACTTGGGCACTCCATCAGGCGATAGAGTAGTATTCACCAATTCGAAAAAGTACTCAACGGTTCTGCCAGTATCTGGAACCTCAAGATACCAGTCGGTATCAATGGAGAAATCGCACCAGGAGGACCGATCGCCAGCAGTGTTGCCAGGACAGCCGCCTGTGCTGTTGGTACCATTGTTGTTATTGGCAGTCAGCTGACGCTTGTGCCATGGCATATTGTGGACAGGAGCAGCGCGCTTATCCCAAGGAGAGGGGCCGGATCCATAAGGATAGCGAGGACGGACATGGGATGCTGCCTGAGCGATGTTGAACAGGGCGAGGCCGCAAAGGGCTGCAGCGACGAGCAGCATGTTGAAGGCGAAGCTGAATAAGTTCGTTGGTGATAATGAGTGTGTGTAAAACTCTTCGAAGTAAAGACTGACTCTCGTGCTTCTGGGCGTGCTTGTTATTTGTATCCGCTCGAGGACCTCGACACCACTCCCTGATCGAAGGCCATAATGCATGCTGGGCGGAGTTCCCCATTGACAACTCGAGGCTCGTATTCCGTTGTGGCAATTACCAAAGGCGATGATGCAGTGGGTATGGCTCGTCTCCTGATGCAGCTCTTCTCGCCTAGGAAAGATCCTTCTGCGCTATTTCGAGGCCTTCAAGGATGATAGAGAGGAGTGCCATTGTGAGAAAACACGGGTTTGCTCTCCATTCGTTGATCCTGATGCACCTGTTGTCGTCCCATTCTCGTGCCTGGGGCATCGGCCTGTTCTAATTCCCTCTTGGAGCATGGAAAGGGGTCATCCGTCTGACATCGTGCCTTAGATGAGTCGTCCCTTGCAGAAACTGTAAGGCATCTGATTTCGATACCTACTTCAGGTCTTGGCCGAGTGGGAGTGAATTGTGCGTCGTATGCTTCCGAGCTGCAAGTGCGTTAGCACGCATATCGTGGAGATATATTGCGGCACCGCGGACCACCTGAGCCGGCTGGGAGTGTCTACATAGGATCCGACGGATTAGGAGTCGATAGGCGAAGGCTCCATTAGCAACCATTCTGACGGCGGCTATGCTGTGAAGACATGTCCAAACGTCCCGACGGCATCCCAGTCGAGCCGATAATTCAATATTCTAGCCCAGCGGATACTGATCGCCCCGTGTGGGCAGCCTGATGCCGCACTCGCTTGTCATAGAGTGGCCCCATCCTACGTGCCAAGGATGCGTTTTCGTTGTCAGAGAATCACCTTCATGATGGTAGCGAGGGAGCGCCATTATCAAATTGACTGGCCGCGTTGGCAAATCCATTACGTCCGGAACTTCTTGGAGGGTGGTTTCGTGATGCTAGAGGCTGAATTCTCCCGATGAAGAGCAGGAGAAGAGGTGAGGTCGAAACTGTGGTCTGAGCTCCTGGCGGCAGGACCTTGTGCTTCCACACAGCACCTGTCACAGGCTCACGTAGCGACAAACTGGCGCAGCATCCTTGAACAAGCTCTTGAAACGTGTATGCGACCTCCCTTTGCCTTTGCAGAATCTGGTCGCATCACTGTGGTTCCTGGCTGTTGGGTGCGATGGAATCTTGATCGTGTCCAGCATGATCTCTTTCGCTTGGAAGTCCGATCACAACTCGCTTGCGAGCTGAATTGTCCTGGGCATATTGTTGGTACAGGCTTGGCGATGCTGTGCAACAATGCTGTTCTCGGCGGTCCGCAGAGTGCGTCGAACGGGTCCCGCGGGTCTAGGGCAAGCGGCAAGGCCACCACTTTCGATCCGAAGGAATGATGATGCAGATTTCGCATGGCTGCCATGTGGCTGCAGGCGTGGTTTCAGGCACACGCAGGAACCATGATGGAGACACCCCTGCAGAAATTCTTCTTTTGGTAGAGCTTCTGGATTGGGTCTTGGCCCAGTCGCCCCGTAGGACGACAGAATGTGGCCGTTGTGAACCGCAGAACAGTTCGCGGAGAAATTAGACGAAGGTTCTCCGTCACGCATTTGGCTGCAGGACGAGGAGTGCTCGTATCGCTCGTGTGTCCAACTCAAAGGCGAACTCATAGACAGGGAATGGGAATTGCTATATAATGTCGTCAGTCCTCGACAGAATCGTTGGAGAATCCCCACTTACTTCTTCACTCTTTCAAAACATCTTTTATGATGCATCTCACTGACACCGTTACGGCCTTGATCTTGGCCTTGCTTGCCATTAACGCCCGTTGTGCGAGCATCTCCGGTCGACAGTCCAACGAAGAGGCAGACCTGGGCTCTTTCTACGCCTACGGCGAGGGCATCGACGGTATGCCCATATTCTGGTCCGATGAGACTGCTTTCATTGGACTCGAGCCACCGCCCGAAGCAGCAGTTGCTACAAATGTTACATGTAAGTCAGAGCAGAGCCGCTTGTGTGGCAAGAACTTACTAGATGCAGTCCACGATGACTCGGCCAATACGACGCTGACAGTGACGGCGAACGAGACCGACACACTTTCTGCGACAACATTCTTCATCGACAACAGTGCTGGAGCATTCGAACCGGCTGGATTTACAACCACCGCAAGCACTGATAATAATCTTATCACATCGGGCTTCATCGTTTTTGGTAATCAGCTGGTCTTGGTCGATGAAGGAGGGAGTATGGAACAGCTGTGGTGGGCTGTGCCGACGAGCACCGATGGCCTTTGGAGCCTTCGCTGGAATGTTGATACTGTGACTGGTGAAGGCGCGGTTCCTGTGGTCGTAAAGAATGTTGCTCCCGTAAGTATTGGAGCAGGAACTTCCTAGACGGCCAGCTCGATGGGAGAACGGCAGATTGAAGTAGACCGGCAGGCTGAGCAGCTTTGAGCAAGTTGGAGAGTTTTGTGTTACTTGGATAGCAGGCAGTCAATCACTATCTTTCACTTACACGGGCTATCTTACCGGGGCGGCTCAGCCGTCAGGTAGCAGATCCGACTTCATGTTCCTCCCGTACTCTCATAGAGAACCATCTCAAGTTAGAGAATGGTCTACCAATACCGTACCTCCGTGTCCGATGCGTAACATCCTGGGCTCTCGAAGAGCCATGGAAGATCATCGCCGGAGCGGTCAGGCTGGCGTCTCATCATTCATGAGGTTATTGATGGGAGAGGACGCATGCCTTCGAAGCCCACTCTAGGTCGTTTCTTGTCATTGACGATGATTGCGAGAGATGGATGTTGAAGGAAGGAAGATGTAGCGGCGAAGGAGGAGGTTGGGAATTTAGCCGGCATTAACCGAAAACGCGCTAGTCAAAACACACCTTCACGCGAATCCTGCCTCTTGCTTTCTCCTTTCTCATCAATCAACACACCCACCTACAGTGTGCAATGCTACGACTCGAGGAGCGTCATCCTCAGAGCTTACTGAAAGCACCAATCTGTGCAAAACGGTTCTCAAGGGTGAGGCAATTCTTTCAATTTCGCTAACTTGGAACTCGCCGAACATTTCTCCACAGGAAAGGCCCATCTGAGACGACTTGCTTCCGATCATGAAAAGCATTCTGAAATGCTCCACTCCATCACTCTCACAAAGGGTATCACACTCGCACAAACATTACACGCCGTCGCTTTCCAACGCTGCCAAAAGACGAAATCCAAACCCGTATTCACAACAGAGCTGTGATGCTGTCAGTCGAATCCTCTGGGGTTGATCTCATGGATGAGGAGCTTACCCTTAGGGATCTCGCAGTTTCACTTCCTCAATCTGGTGGCCAAGCGGCCCCATGTCGCCGACAGACGGCTTGAAGTCGACCTTTGCGAAGAGGCCGAAGAGGGCGTCCTCAACGGAGTCGTCGTTCCGCTCGAGGCCGTCGAGGCGGATTCAACACCTGCCATGTTGCCCTTCTTTGGTGGGTAATAGAAGAGGGAAATTGGGCCAGGAGCGGCAGTGGCGATGAGAGGAAGCATTTTGGTTTTGGTTTGTTGCCGGAAAGTGTCTGACTTGATCCAGCAAACGCCTTGTGCGAGGTTGACGTTGATATATGAGCAGCAGTCGGATTGCGAAGACGGACCAGAAGGAGTATCAGACGCGAGCTGAGGCTGAGGTGAGGCTCTTGGCGGTTATGTTTTCCGTTGGGAATTGGAATGAGGATGAGTGAGTCTGATGGTGCGCTGATAAATGCCCGAGTAGTGCGTGTTGGTTTGCAGGAGTTTCTAATCTTCGTGTTGCTGCTCTGGACAATCGCGAAGCAATCAGCTTATTATATGTCCGTCAGGGCTGAGCCCGCCATCTACGAGCGTTTACATGTTCCACAGGCATCCGAATTACCAAGGCGACAAGAAAACGAGAAAAAGGCTTGAAATCGCTATCGATTTCGTGATCTCTGCTCAGGAGAGATGGCCATGCGAGCACTCAGGCTGCTGCTTTTGCTCTTGGCATTTGCTTTTGAGCTGCGAGGGCGAGGATTGGAGGGCATGGAGCTGCCTTCAGCTGGCATGGCGGTGCGGCCGTAAGTGGCTGGCTTTTGCTGCAGCCAGGCGGCACGGTCCTAAGGCATCCTCTTTCGCGCTTGCAAGACTCGCTGAAGAAGCCGATTTGAGCGGTAGTCTGCGAAGAGGATCACTATTCGTTGTTTCGACGTCAGAATTCTGGACTAGACACATGCTAGCCATGTGTTTCGCAGTCCGATGCACGTGGGTATTTTTGGGAGGATGCTGACCTTAGTAAGGTGGACTGCGAGGTTCCTCTGATGGGTTCTGTATCTCGCCGTCGGTTCAACATTGCTGACAATGATAGGTGATCATTCAACGTTCGCGTGGGCGACGGCAAATGTCCACAGTACCCTATGTTTGAAGGGTTTCGTAGGATCTGCGACTCTCTTCTTCACACTGACACGAACAGCAAGGAGCCGCAGGAGTCCTTTGGATGAAAGGAGTGTCAACTTCTCGCAACTTCTTCCTCTTCTTCTACTCAACTGCAGCATACGTTCAAATATAAGGTCGCTGGGCACTTCTGTCGCGGGCCCGAATCTCCGGATTACTCACTGGCTTCAAAACGTTGGGATTGAGTGTGAAAAAGGACGATGTCGGACGACGATGCCTTATACGGGCTACACAAAGGAAGCGGCAAGACGCTGACCTGCTCACTGCTCACGTTTGTACAATGGTACACAAGTCGTTGAGGATGTGAATCGCGGCAGATTCCCCTGAAGAGAACACTCGTGGAAGCCGATGGGCATTGATGCTTCGCCGGTATGGACAACTCCAGTTTTCAAGGACCGGACACGATGGCCTTGACGGCATCATTCCTTTGGCGTTGAACAAGACTGTCCTAGTCTCTACATGATCATTCGAAACTTAAGGGCGTCTTTCTCGACAATCTCCTTCTCCCTTGCCATCAGCTCCGGCATATCCCAACATTCAGCGACGAACCGACCGGCGAGCCAATCTCTCTTCTTGCTGCCCAAGAACGCAAAAGTGTCGCCAACCAGTTCTGGCGTGTCGTTGAGGTATTCTAGAACGGCAATCGAACGTCAGCCCAAAAAAGAGCACAGACGTAGGCCTGGGCCCGACTCACGGTGCATATGAGATGGAATACCTTTCGCGAGCTCGGTCAACATCGACGCCGGATGCATCGAGTAGGCCACCAGCCCCTAGAAGAGAACGTGTCAATAACCCGATCCAACATCTCGAGGTAGATCGCTCACCTGGCCTCCATAGTCCGCCATCATGAATTCGATAAAGCGGACAATGGCGAACTTCGTCGTTTGATAGGAGCTGGCGCCCGGCGTGCAAATATGAGCACCTAAGCTGCTGATCGCAACAAAGGTCTTATCACCACCACGGAGCAGCAAGGGGAGGAAGGCCTGGTGAGCAGAAGGGAATGAATCAGCATGTGTCTCGACAAGATACGATGGGTCTCAATCGGCTTCATACCTTGGCCATCCAGTAAGTTCCCCGGATATTGACTTCCCAGGCCCGCCAATAATCAGTCTCGTCACCCTCGAGCAAAGGATCAAAAGACGGCAGGAAGGCAGCATTGCTAATCACAATGTCGAGTCTTCCCCATTCACGCTCGAGCTTCTCTGCCGCCGCAGTAAGGCTTGCTCGGTCGTCGAGATCGATGAGCGGTGTCGTCACCGTCGGCTCTGGATGACCTCCTTCGACTGCGGCCGCTTTGACGAGATCGACCAGCTCAGAGACCTCCCGTCGGACGCCTAGACCGATATGAGACGCCCCAGCACGTGCATATGACTGCACTACAGCCCTTCCTACGCCGCCATTGGCACCTGTGATGAGCATGGCCTTTCCTTTGCAGTCCCATCCTGGCGAGCCTCTGGTGTCGATTGCTGGATATGTGTCATGGTGCGTGGTCTTTGTGTAATTTGTTACTGATCATGTCGGTTAGCAAGAACTACGCAGAAGCGAATGTACTCGAGACATCTCACTGGCTTGTGATGCCTTGTACGCAGGCGATTGTCCGAACTCTTTGGCGAGGTCACTCATCTCGTCTCGTGGGTCTGACAAAAGAAGACAGTTTCCGTGGTTGGAAACGAAATGGGCACTTGCTTTAAAGAGCTTGGAGACTTAGCGGAGGATCAGCGGAGGGTGCAAGCGGAGGGTCGGACTTGCTGCTATCTCCATGACCTCCGCATGAATGCCACAAAATGTTCAAAAATGCTAATTATTGATTCAGGAAGGAACGAATTCTTGGAAACAGGGGTTTCTGAGCACCCGATGGCTTGTCAGAACAATTCAGCAAGAGCCCGATTACGACTCATCGAAGCTATACTGAGATGCCATAGCGTTGGGAGGATCTATGGCCATTGACGTACTTGACCGTTCAGGTCTTCCAAAGAAATGGATTGACCGAGCAGAGATCGACGCCGCCAACATATCCAACTAGAAAGGGTGGCTCCTTCCTCCTTTCCAGACGCCACCCTCCTGCCATCCACCCCAAGATCGTCAACGATCTCTCACTTCGTCACAACAAGCTTATAATCAAAGCTCACCCCCTTATCCATCGACACCGCCGAAAACGCAACTCCTTTCGCCGCACGATCAAGCGTAAAAGCAACCTCATTGGGATTGTACATCGAGGACCAACCCCATCCCGGCGCCGAATCCGCATAGACCTTCGAAGCACTGTCGTGGACGGTCATGTCGAAGATGGTGCCGTTGGTGACAGTGAGGATGTATTTGTACTGGCCTGCGGAGAGGTCACCGGCGCGGAGGTCGATGGTCTTCGACTGGTCGTTGGTGGTCGTGAGAGAGATGCCTCCTGGAGAAGTTTGTTAGTTCCGCTGGATGCAGATGGCGGGATTGGTGACTTACCTTGGGACACCACTGTCTCTTTCTTGAAGAGTCTGAGGGCATCGCCTCCTGTTGTCACGGATAAGAGCGCCAAAAGCGAGATGTTCTGAACGATTTCAAACTTCATCTTGATCGATGGAAATCAATCAGCATCAGGACCTGGGAGTTTCGAGGACTATAATCCACTCAACGCCCTACTTTCCAGCATCTTTGAAGGATAGAATTAGCGACGTTCCATGGATCACGATGGTCGCCCAACTGGGATTCTTCTTTGTCTGAATACCAGCCCAGAAGACGTGGCTTTCCAGGACAATGAATACAATGCTTGGCACATCAATCGAAGCTGGATCTCGTCAAAGACCTTCGCTAAAAGAGAGATGTTGCTGGCATTGGTGCTTGGTCGTGTGGAGTCTGTCAAGAGCTGAGGGCAGGGTGCCAAGGGATAGTTCTTTCATGAAGACTGAATTTGCTCCTTCCAAGCTTGGTCTACTCAGACTATCCTGGACGTGGCATGTGCAAGTAGCTAACATGAAGTGAACGAAGAGGGTCCCAGTGGACGGCTAATGCATTGGAATACGACTTGATACTGAAAGACCTGTCCAGGGCTATCGAGCACCATGTATGGAGAGGACTGGAGTCGACACGATTTGGTAGTCTTCTCGACTCGAAGCCAGTGTTGGCCCGCAGGATTTTTGCTGCTCAGCAGACATCGAAAATGCATAGGGACTGCCAGACGGCCCTTCGAAGTCTGTGAGGTAGCACATTCGACATACTCGGTTCAGCCGCGATCTCTTGACAATGACTGACTGCACTTCAGAATCCAGCAGCATTTCGATGCCCTCGCATGATCGAGATATGACGGACTTCTTTCATCACACATTTGAAGCCGCCTCGATGATCGTGTCCAGCAGGACTCCGAACCCACCTTGGCAGCATCGGTCACAGCCCGGCGTCCTGTCCAAACTTCAGACGAACCAGCTCCGTCTCGTCGTCCAACAAGGATATCGGTCAGCTATATGGCACGATGGAACGCTCGCTTCCAGACTGCAGCAACAAGATAAAGCGCCGCCAGTAAGTAAAGGAGAACCTAATTTCCTCGGCTACCTCCTATATGCGTCTTCGTACAATTTCGCCTCTAAAGTTGGATCCATTCGCGCTCGAGATTTTGGCGCGCTCAGCGCTGTTTCGAACCGAGCTGTACTTTCACTCGGTGGTGATGGTGATAGGCGATGCTGCTGAACAGGGATCCAGGTTGTGAGGTGTGAAGTGTGAAGTGAGGTTACAATCCTGCGGTGTCGATCTCCGAGGCACTTCATCACATGGACTTCTCTTCCTCTCCCCACCCAGATGACTCGCTTCCACTTGCCCGGTGGCATGAATATACCGACGTTAGTAAGAGACTGTTCCACGTGGAATAGAGGCAGAATGTGCTGTAGTGAAAAGTATCACGAATGATACAAAAGTTGAAGAGAAGTTGAGTTCAAAATTTTGATGAGATCACGTGATTTTGGAGATTGATGTTTTTGGAGAGATTAATCATTAGATGTCTTCTATGTCGTCTGGACGTCCTCAACTCATCTCTCGTAGCTGCCGTGCAGGCCACAATCTTTGCTGGAGGGTATAATGTCAGAAGTTCACATTGCTGTGATGATGCCGTCGATGCCGTGGTTGGTTTTCTTGTCCTTCATCCCTGCTCATGCCGGAGAATTGCCATCCTTGTCATACAATCCAGATCCTGTTCATCTCCCTTTGCTGACACGTCTCTCAACTCTTCCTCTTCACCGCCCCAGCAGCCTCTCTCATCGTCGGTAAATATTTACAGCGCCAGGAGCGTGAAGAATGTCGCTCGCCGGTGTCGATGCAGCCCAAGCCGTTAATCCGCCCCTCAACCCAGGTCTATTACCGGTCGCCAAACGCCTATGTACATGATGGGTGATTGATGCTCAAATCGCAGGAAAAATATACAGAACGCGTTGTTCAGCCTTGCGGTGGCGGCGGCGGCGGCTTGGCGGCCTTTTCTGCGGCTTCCTTCTCTGCCTTCTCCTTCGCGGCGGCTTCCTCTTCAGCGGCGCGCTGCGCGTCTTCGGCCTCCTTCTGCGCCTTCTCGGCTTCTATCCGCGCTTCCTCGAGCATCTTCATCTTCTCCTCGTCCGGAAGTTGCGCGTATAGCGCCGTGTTCTCGTCCCACGCCTTGACGCACTCGGCGACCCAGTTGCAGCGCTCGACTTCGCCGTAGAGCGGGTGGTTGAACCGTGGGTGAGCAGTTGGCCAGCCGGAAGCGTGGTAGTGGTGTCGCACCAAAGCCTGGCGACCGTCGTGGGTACCGGAATCAGAGTGGCCCTGGCCTGCAGCAAACGCCTCGACAGTCAAAACCAGAATGCCGCCAGTCAGCTTCGACTCATTGATGTCGTGGAATTCATCCCACTTCACTTCGCGGCCGGTGCGTTTTGACATCTCCGCAAGGATGGCGTTCGTGAAGGCCGAGGGACCGGTACCGCTGATGACCTGATCGAAGTCCAGCTCGATTTGCGAGATGGGCTTGTTCTGTTCGAGAGCGACATTCCGGAGCCACATCATGATGTTCTCGATCAGGTGGATCATCACGGGCTGCTTTGGCTTGCTCATGAATGTCCATTGGCAGAAAGACATGGACTTGGAGCCGAGAATCGGGTGGTCCTTGAATTCGGGCTGGTCAATTTCTACGCCAATGACAAGATCGACGTCCTTTTCTTGCCATCGCGTTGGGATGAAGTGGTCAGCTGGCTTGAGGGCTTCGACATCGATATCGGTGTAGATGCCGCCCTCGACGTACATGATCATGTACCGGAGCAGATCGGCCTTGATGATGCGGGCGGTTAGTTCGCGGTACATGAACACAATGTCGGGACGATTGAGACCCTGAGGACCGAAATGAGTCTCAACATATGCCATGTCGTTCTGATCCGTCAGAACTTCGTATCGGTATTCGGGGTTCTTCGCAATCCATGTCTGCGCGGTGTTGTGGTCCCTCTCTTCGAATCGCATCGGATCCACCTTCCAGGTCTGCCAGATCTTTCGTGGGAAATATGGTTGCTTGTGCTCGAGCATCTTGGGCACCACGCTGGGGATGTTGCCCGAGAGGAAGAAGAGGAATAGTAATGCCGCGCATACTGGAAGCAGGACTCGCTGCAACTGCTTGGGAACTCCGATTGACGGGACTGCGGCCAGGAAGTCCTTCGCGTTCTTGGGGCTGTTCAACCGCATCTTTTCTGGATCGCTCGTGCGCGACGCTGTTCGGCCCATGATTGCCTCCGAGGGCTGTAAAACGATTGACTGTTGCACACACTGTCGCTACAGAGGGCAGAAGGGCATGCGGCAACGAGGGAGAAAGTCGCGCGCGGGAGTTCAGGCGGTGGATATTAGGAAAAACGTCATGTGCGATAGGGCACGCACAAATCTCCTCGCCCTGCCAAATTGCTATCACGAACAGGGAGGCAAGAGTAAGTCGGGACCAGTCGAAGCAAGACTCTATTAGCTGCGCTACCAGCGCGCACCGGATTGCCCTCCCGAGCGACTGCGAGGGCCCAAGATGGCTGGCGCGGTTCAACACCCATCGTAGTGACCAACGGCGACCGGCCGAGGCTGGTCTGCAGAGGTGGCGATCCGTTCACATGCGCAGCCAGTGGCCGCGGACGCATGGCGGCGTAAGCCTCGGACGTGGCGGAGAGGATACCAATTACCATGGCAAAACACTGGTTTACGCCGCTCTCCTACCAAACTGCCGCAAGAGACGGCAGGGTCCGCCATCCTGCGTGCGGGGAGTGGCTGCAGATCAAATACAGCGATATTGCATTCGTTGCTAGCGATGCAGGCACCCACTTGCCTGTGCGTAGCGTGGCGGAGGCGACGCAGGAACGACCCGCTCCTTGATTTGGCACACAAAGGATGCAAGTCGCAGCGAAGCGTTGCATGATTCGCCCGCGCAACTGTGCCGCCGTTCGGCACGCAGATTGGGTGAGAAAAGTCTATCGCCTAAACAGGTGAAGCTGTTGCAGCTCTCAACCGCCGAGGTGCCAACCAGCGGATCCTGCTTCTCAAGGAGGAGGACCGCTTGAAGCTACACCTCCGAAATGGACGCCATGGTCTGGTCCGACGTGCCGCTAATCAGCACGCCCCGCCATCATCGCTGCGAGCCTTTTGCGATTACACTTGATTTGACTTCCTCTCCAAGCGACTGACACACAAGTCTGTTGCGGCGCCAGAGTTCATCCTTGGCCAGGCTCTTGTCACTCTACACTCACATCTTCATTGATGTGCCGGGCGTGCCCTCCCTGATTTCTCGGTCGTTTCAGCGTGTCTGGCATCAACATGGGAGGAGAGACGCAGGAGAAGTCGCTGGGGTTGCTGGAGCAGGGCGAGCTGGAGGTGGACTCTGATTCTACACTCAACGAAGACGAACGACCACCGACGCCGGTCGCGAAGACGAGGGCACAAATTGCATCGCTGCTGGAGTTTGGAGCGTCGCGAGTTGCCATGATCCGGCCCTCCTTCCTCCAGGTCAAGACCACCAAGACCACGAAACTACGACGGACCGCATATCTGGACGGCATCAGAGGCTTTGCGGCGCTGCTCGTGTACTGCCTTCACCACCAGCTCTGGGCTCACGCCATCCAGGGCGGCAGTATCAAACTTGAAAACACATGGGGCTGGGACGGTGAATACTATCTCGGCGCGTTTCCCTTCATCCGCACATTCTTCACCGGCGGCCATTATGCAGTCGCGACTTTCTTCGTGCTCTCCGGCTATGTGCTGGCCTGCAAGCCTCTGATGCTCATCCAGGCCGGCGAGCAAAACGCGCTCGGCGACGCTCTGGCATCAGGTCTGTTCCGACGATGGCTCCGACTCTATCTACCAATTCTGGCTGTCACATTTGGCTTTTTGCTGATGCCTCATTTGTTCGGCCTATCTTCCGACTTTCGGCCACAGCCAACTCTTAAGGATGAGATTTGGAAATGGTACTGCGATCTGAAGAACTTCACCTTCATCTGGAACATGGGCGGCGACATCATCTTGGACTACCAAAAGCACGTCTGGTCAATTCCTGTCGAAATGCGAGGCTCAATCACCATCTGGACTGCAGTTCTGGCCTTCTCTCGCTGCACTAAGAATGCTCGACTTGCCTGCGAGGCTTTGCTCACCTTCTACTTCATGTACATTGTTGATGGCGCTCACTTTGCCATGTTCTCTGCTGGAATGTTGCTTTGCGATCTGGACCTCCTGGCCTTGGACAAGAAGCTTCCATCTTGGTTCTACTCCATCGAGCCATACAAGACACCTCTCGCCTACGTTGCCTTCGTGGTCAGCATCCTGTTGGGCGGTATCCCATCGAACTCAGTCGAGCTGGACCACATGAGAGCATCGCCAGGCTGGTACTACTTGTCCTTCCTCAAGCCACAAGCTGTCTTTGACTATCGATGGTTCTTCCTCTTTTGGGCTGCGCTGCTTATGGTCTGGTGCTCTGGTCGCATTGGATGGCTCAAGCGATTCTTCGAGTCTCGCTTCTGCCAATACCTTGGTCGCATCTCATACATGTTCTACCTCATGCACGGACCCGTCTTATGGCTCGTCGGCGACAGGATCTACGCGGCTGTGGGCTGGGTCAACTTCTCGCACGCCCTTACGATTCCCGGCTGGGCTGATACATTCCCACTCCCCAAATGGGGACCCTTCGGCTTGGAAGTTTCGTTCATCATCCCGCAGCTCATCTTGATGCCGCTTACATTCTGGGTGGCGGAGCTGACGACGGCTCTGATCGATGACCCTGCGATCAAGTTCGCGGCGTACTGCTATTCGCTCACACAGCCACCGAAGGACAGTCCATCCTCTCCCACGAACAGGGGCGGCAACAATGATCGCGAGCGCAAGGCATAAACGATAGATGTACGACCAGCAATGCTATAATGATTAATCGTTGAACATACAACAGCATTAACTCTGCCTCTGCATCTCTTCCTCATCATCAGCTATCTACACTTCAGACGCCTTATCAGCCGATGTCTCAACTGATCGCAAGATCGTGTTCGCGGCCTTTGTCTTGGCAGCATCCGTAAAATCCCTCGGCTGGATCCAATCAAATGCCTCCCGCCCTATGGCGCAACGCAACGCTTGCAATTTGTCCAAGATTAATAGAGTTCCACTGATGCGGCACTGGAGCCAAGCCCTGGAATTTGCAACAAAGGAGGGGGGACTAAAATCCGCGCCTCGTTGACTCGTCCTCTCACCGTTGGCGGGTTGGGATCTTGGTCGTGATTTGTGCAGAATTGCGATGAGCCACGGTGCAATTATTTGCCTCCTATCTTTTGGAGATTGTTGGGACTGGACTCTGCCCTTTATCAAGCGGACTACTGGAGGAGTACGGATGGCAATAAAGGGCGGGGCTTGCCGCAGGCCACTAATGCGTACCCTCGTGTAGTGTAGTCATCGTTTCGGCAGGCTGGGATGTGGATGTGGTTTTATTTGGGCGAGCAAGCGGGGGAAGAGGTTTGGGGAAACGATTGACCAACCGGTGCCACCTCCACTTTTTTACTTGCTTGATTGCTGGTCCTGGCAGGGAATTTTGCGCCACTCTCAGCGATTCCAGCTCTCGCCCTTCCGAGTGACACCGAGGTGGGCGCCGATCCGGAGTCTTGCTGTTATCGCTGCAACAGCTTGTCATGATGCCAAGAGGCCTGGTTGTTGGTGGTGGATGTGGAGGAAGTGGGTGAGTTATCTTGCAGCCGTGTCTCTTGCTCGTGTTCGTGCTCACACTATCGATTGCTGACAGGCGTAAGTGGCATCACGGCCGCTTCCTCCCATTTCGCTTTTGGGTGGCGCCGATGGACCAAGATCGTCTAGTCTTCCGTTCTCACTAGCTCTGCCTGCGAGGTGCCCGCGTAACTTTTCCTGCAGGGTGCTGGTTCGTGAAGAGAGAGCCGAGCGCGTCGTTGCTTGACATCTGATCCTCAGCGCCGCAATCAATATCTTTTGTGCGAGGCTGCACACGGCATCGGTGGTTCCGCTTCGCTTTTCTCGTATACACACCTCGCAGATGCTGTTGTCGAGGTGGTGAGGTGCGAATAAACACAGGTCCCCGTCCCTGCTAGCGCCGCCTTCGCCAGCATGCTGGTCGCAGGCAAGACAAGGCTCGTTACTGTGACGGCCTTTTGTCTCATTGCCTTCATTGCCATTGCCGCGCTCACGTACAACCCCGAGCTCACCGACGACAGCTCCGAGTACATACGGAAGTCATGGTCGAAGATCTCGAATGAGCAGGCGTGGCTTGGAGGAGGAAACACACCGACACCTCCCGGCAGCATACCGAATCCTCAGACACCACAGGAGGCTTTGCCATTCAATCCGGAGCCGCAACTATCAGAGCCGGATCTACCTTCGAAGAACCCGAATCCTTACGCTGCGGTCAATGAGGTGACGGGAGGTGATGCGGTGGATGAGCATACCACGAGCAGCAGCTCGTCGGCAACCTCGACATCGACATCTACAGATGCCGTAGGGCTTCCGACACATACAGCGGACACGAGCGATCACAAACATCCTCCGCCCGTTCCTTCTGAGGTTGCCAAACTATACGATGAGATCACATCGCAGAGCACCGCGGATGGGAGCTATTTTGCCATCAACTTCTACAAGGACAACACCCATGCCTTCAACCCGAGTCTTCTGCCGCATGCGCAATACAACGATACCTGGATTGCAGTTGCTCAGGCACGGTATGAAGAGCGGGAGTTTCCTTCCGGGTGGTCGGCGGAGTTGGTCTGCAGCGCTACGTTCGACAAGTCAGGGAATCTCTCATGCACAGAGCCACCCACGGTTTTAACAGTGTCGGCAACGCAAAGCACGCACTGCAAAGACAAGCTCCTCGCATTGCGCATGAACATTGGCCCACATGATGCGCGCGCCTTCTTTGGCCCGGAATACCCCTACCTCATCTATGGCACGCAATCTGAATACACCTGCTTTGGACAATGGACGCAAGACTTCCGCCTGCTGATGGACTGGGGCATCTTCCGAGGGTGGGATGTCTTCCAAACCCCAACAGAAATTCAACGTCCCCCGCCCCTCGGTGAAATGGAGAAGAACTACTTCTTCTTCTGGGATCTCGACAAAGTCCTCTACACCCACTACGACACTTCCCCCAAACGCGCCTTCGCCAAACTCGAAGCCGACGGCTCCGCAGGCCCCGATCTCGCCCCTCAAGTCTACGCCAAAGACGGAGCCTGCTTCGACAAGCACCTCAAACTCAACCCACTCCCAGACCCAAAAGAGACCAAATCCTCCATCCATCAAGCCACAAACTCCCTCTCCCTAACCTTCTGCAACAAGACCGACACATCTTGCTTCCCGAACGAAGACAACACCTACGTTATCGCCATCTACCAACACAAGGTCGGCAACGGCATGATGCATGCCCGCTACGAACCGTTCGTCATGGTCTTCAAACGAAGGGCTCCCTTCGAACTCCACGCCATTACCGCGAAACCGCTTTGGATCCGCGGACGCAGCTCTCGGGATGAGATGATTTACGCCACGTCGATGAACTGGAAACAGAGGGGAATGACGTATAATGGATATTTGGATGATGTGATACATCTCAATTTCGGCGTGGAAGATCACAGGACGGCGAGTATTGATGTTCTGGCTGGGGATTTGGTCAGGAATTTGATGATGTGTGACGAGCATGGGGCTGCTGCAGCTCCTGCTCTTCCAGCGGCTCCACCGCCTGCTGCTCCACCTCCACCTCCTGCAGCTCCTCCGCCAGCTCCTGGGTTGGGAATGGGACCGTAAAGAGCGAGAATATGTGGGATATGTATGCTTGGTGTTAGGAGGGATGAATTTTGATGAAGTCTTACGAGCGTGCCCGAGACGAAAGCAATGCGTTGAGGAAATACCCAGACGAGTGTTTTTACAGGATGTAAGATACCTTGCTATTTGCAATGGGGTGCTGAATCGAACTCGAAATCATGTGCGTGGTCATTTCTCTATTCATTCACTTCAGATCTTTGGGTCACGTGTAAGTCTTGGCATTTCTCATGAAACTCTCAAACTGCGCTCTACCCTGCAAGCGTGAGCATGGCAAGTTTGCGGTCCATTCCGGATACAACACCTTCCACCGCGCCCAGCTTCGGGTGAAGACAGGGAACAGTGACCTTTCTGTGGAGATAACCTGCAGAGATCCGACCTCACTTGCCTCTATGATCTTGCTCCCTCGTCTCAAAAATCCAGGCCCCATACAACACCGTCAAACTAAGTGAGATCCCCACCGGAACCGCCGCATTCTGCAAATCACCACTATGTCCCCATTTCCACAACCACAAGCAGAAGAATATCACCCAGGGCAAGTTAAATACGACCCCATACCCGACAATCCACGCTACACAACGCTTCTCGCGGGCGTAGATCCCCCAGAAGACTTCCCTCACTCCGTCTGACATGTCGAGCGCTTTGGGGCGCTTGGGCAGGAGAGCTATGGCATCTTGGGTGTTGATTTGGAAGTTTCGCATGCGTTCGCGGTGCCAGAAGTGCCAGCTGTGACAGTGCTCACATGAGAGGTAGAAGCGGTCGCGGAATTCGTAGTCGAGAATGGGACCGCCTGGAGGTGAGGGATCTATCGGGCGAGGCAGGAATTCGTAGTCGCTGTCTTTGGGTGGGAAATCTTCACGTCGGGGTGCGCCTTCGTTGATGGCGTATTTGTGGAACTAGACGCAGTCAGGTGAAGGTTTCTCACATGGCTGGCGCTATTGGGGATGGAGGGACTGCACTCACCTGATAGAAGTCGCAGCGGTCGTAGCGCCACATGGAGAACCATCTCCGCAAGCGCCCGCGTGTGAGGTTGTACTTCTTTTTGAGCTCGAGGAAGAAGGCGGCATCATTCTTGCCTGGGTGAACGTCCATCACCTGGAAACTGTGCCTGGAGCCCTTCCTCACGCAGAGGAAGACGTGGCGAGGATTTGGGAGTGGTGGAGGCTGGATCACTTGAGCGCCTTGTTGAGGTGAGCTTGCTAAGCTTGTCGAGCTTGCGCCCTGTTGCTGAGTCCCCTGAGGTGCTTTCCCAGGAGGCTTTGTGTCTGCCAATGGTTGGCCATGAGCTGCACTGCTAGCTTGGACGTGTGAGGAGCTGCAGGGAGAGGCTCCAGGGTGAGCAGCATTTACGAATGCCGGCGCAGTCAGGAGAACGGCCTTCACAGCTTCTGCTGCCTTGTGAGGTAGATCGACGTGTCGGGCTGCGCCGTACGGCTATGAAAGCAATTAACGGTAGTCTTGGGAGGCTTTGTTCACCTGTTCACTTACAGATAGCCACGTTAGCCGTGAGCACCCTAACGGTAAAGTGCGTTTGGGCTGCCGCAATGGCCACCAATTTAACCTCTCCCCGAGCGCATCTTCAACGGAAGCTTTAATCTGGTCGTCGATTGCATGGCCATCGCTTGGTGCGGTGGAGATGTCGATGAACCTCACCGGCGTCCAGGAGATATCTTGCCCTAAGGCTTTGATTTCCTGCCTAGCAAGGCGCCGCCTATCCTCCGAGATCGTTTCACTCCCTAAAGCGCTTGCAAGGCGAGCTTCATAGGGTCGGTGAACAAACTCCACAAGTTGCTCTTTGAAGAGACTATAGGCCTCGCTCTGAAGGAGGAAGTTTTGAATGGCCTTGATGTCATGCCTGAGGAGGTATCAGTCCAGAGACTTATTTGTGAATCTCGAGAATAGAGTTGGTGCTTGATCGTTGAGGTAGTGGTCAGACAGCTCAGTCTTTCCCGATGCTCTGTGGGACAACCCGATATTTCAGGGGAAATTGATTTTGAGAGACGCAGCACATACCTTTCAATTTCAACATCTTCTTGATCATCCACAGAAACTTCCGATTGATCGTCGTCCTCGACCTCCTTGTCCGCGCTTGGGGTCTCTGTTGTCAACATGTCGAAAGGAGGTCCTTCACCGTGCCTCTCGAGCCAAGACTCGACGACTGCGGGAGCGGCTTCAGTAGTAAGCTTCAATTTGGAGGTGTTCGGCTGGAGAAGGGTGATGTTTTCGTTTGGGACCGGTTGCTGAGCATTATTGTTCTCCGCTTGATAGACGATGTCTCGCGCTGCTCTCGTCGAGATACTTCTTGATTGCAGCAGCCGTGCAGCGCCAGCCTGATCGCCATCGATGCATTCCTTCTTCAGCGTTCTGCCGTAGTTCGCTATCAATCGACGAACATTTCTTTGATATCTCACGGCCCCTATCTTGGGGTCTTTGACTGCCGCTACATTAACTGTCGCAAGCTCCTCCGTACAGAAGAGGAGTGAAACAAACTCCTGAATTAGATCATCTGGCAGGGAAGCTATACTGGCTGTAGTAGCACTGGAGGCGATAGAGGCCTGCGAGAAGATAGACTCGGCGAACATTGATTCGGCTTCCGACTCATATTCATCCGTGTCGTTCTCATCGCCAACGACTACGGCGTAGCCATCAACTTCGGAGCCGTGATCTGATGATGTCTTGCTCGTGTTCCGAGAAGAGAGCTGAACTGGACCACTGAGAAGGGCAGGTAGTGCCAGAGGGCTTGGTGCCTGAATCGACGGCTCTCGCCCGTGTTCAGTCTTGACTGGAAAAGCTTCGTCCACGATAGATGCTATTTGATCCGCATCGAGCAGGCTACGTGTATGCAATCTGCCTAAGTCTTGCCGACGTGAGTATTTCAGATGAGGCTTGAATCGCAATACGTCGGGGGAGTCATCCGCAGGCACATCTTCTTCACGGACATCTTCATCTTCTCCCGGGAGCCGGCGGCCTAAATTTAAAGGTCTCGGAAGGCGCGCATCATCATTGAAAGATATGGTTCTCCCTGGCAAAGTTGGACGACGTCTGTGTCTCGGAATCTCTTTATATAGCGGTTGGTCAAATCCGCCTGGAGCCACAGGTACGGGCATCCAGGGATACTGGGCCGGGTCGATTGTAATTCGAGAATCCAAACAATCAAGGCGTGCTGAGCAGCTTGGCAGAATGGTGAACGTAAAGCCTTCCGCGCTAGTAAAGGTCTTCTCTCTATAGCAAGAGGGAAGCGCAGAAGTTTTGTAGGTCCCGAGGTGGTAAGCGACTGTGTTGTTGTCGTCCCAGATCATGTACTCCTCAGGCTCTGGACCCGTGAATTTGATCGTGCCCGTCCAGGGCGGGAAAAGTTCCCCCGGCCTTGACTCCTTGAAGTTGGGACGTTCTCGCGCAATGTCGAATGTCGGCTTTGCGGAATCGATCGAGACATTCTTCTGCCGTGACCGTTTAGGCTTGAAGAGACCAAGAATCGAGCTTCTCTTGCGGCGTGGTCGTTCTGCTGGCTCCTGTAGGTGCTCCTTTTTTATAGTCGACAGAGCTGATCCCAGGCTCCGCTTGAAAGACGGCTTCGAGGTCGACGAGCCGGCAGGACGGTCGCCGGAATCATCGGAGCTCCAATCATACAAGTCTTGCGCTAGAGGTAGATTTTGCAAAGTCAGCGCATTGACTTGTTCTTCGAGATCATCGGAAGGATCTTGGGCCGTTCGAGCCCTGGAGGTATCGATCTTGATCCTTGCCGTCTCCATCCTTGGGAGAAGTTCCACGATCCGGGTATTTGAAATGAGGGCAGTAAACACTGTTGAAGGTTGATACACGAGGCCGGGAGCTGGAATCGAATGCCGTCTAGAGGCCGTGGCTGCCTACGGCCTCATGTAGCACAAGAGAGGCTGAGTGACGACTGCGCCTGGCCTGCAAGAAATCGAGCTGTCTCAGCCACACCGACGTACTGGGTGGTTCGTGTCAAGCTTTCGATGTCCGAGTGTGTATATCTTGACCTGGAGCCTACCATGTGCTATGATATCCGTCTGTGGTGAAGGCATGAGGTGGAGGTGTGAAACGAGGACCACCAGCCGATCTAGAAGTCTCGCTTGTGAGAGCAGCTGAACCGCGAGGCGACCACCCTCTCGTCATCCTTGTAGCTGCAAGCCATGCCACTTGGTATGCATGTGCCTCGAACATGGGTGAGGCCGGAGCGCTGTTGCAGAGGTCTGTGTTCTCTTTGGCTGGGTAGTCAACCTCATGCCCTCTCTCTCTCCACCTTCACTCAATATCGCCAAAAAGAAAAGCATGGGATTCAGTGCCCTCGCATTCTCTGACATGAGAGGTTGTTCTCCTTCATTCCAGGCTAATATGCCCTCGCTGAGCCAAGCGTCGCTCGTTTTGGGTCGCCTGAAAACTGCCAATGCGGTCGGAGACATTGATGATCCAGCCCATAGGAGTCGTGAACAAGAGAACGAGACGGTCCCTTACAAACATGAAGGTTGCCTGCCCGAAACGCTTGCCGCGCCCCCATGCGCGTCCTGTTCGCCGTGCTCGTTCCTCTCTTTCTCTATGCTCTCGTTCTTCCTCCGCCTGCTCAAGGAAAATCTCGCCGTCTGGGACTCGGCGGAAGTAGCCTGAGAGCTTATGCCATATGCGTTTCCGTCCAAAGAGCACCTTACAAACAAGCAGCAAAGGCTCAAGAGCATAGAGGGAGAAACCTCCTCCGCCAATGTAAGGCCGTGAATGTGCATCCGGCTTCGCACGGTGGAGCGCCAGCCACCAAGGAATCCTCGTGATATCCGGCTGCTCGTATTGGAGAAGCTTAAGCCAGTGCTGGGCGGACCGGACGATCTGTATGATTGCCATGTTCAGCATCGCTATGAATGCTCCAGCCGATAGAAATACGACGAAGTTCCATACGATGAAGGCGGAGTCTGACATCTTATCGGGATCCATGATATGACCGAAGAATGCCCAATCGATCCAGCCCGCGCAGAAGGACGTTTCGAACAAGACGATTATATACAACACGTAGGTCTCATCGGCATGGGCTCGACCGAGAATGTCTTCTCTCACACGGCATCGTGGCCAGTTTTGGACGTCTATGAGGAATGTCAGAAACGTTCGTCGTCATCGATGACGGATCAGAACTCACCCGACGAGATCACAACCTCCATCTCTTCGGGCATGGAGATGGCAGCTGCGGACGCATCACCTGGGCCGAATTTGAACCATTGAAGAGGGAAAGCGTAGTCGGCAAGTAGACGAGTGCCGTCCACTGTAGGCTGAACGAGACACATCCCATACTGCGCCAAGTCCTTTTTCATCTCACCGTCCTCCACCAGTCGTGCGTCGTCATAGGATCCCAGTACGAGATAAACATCCGGTCCCTGTGCTTGAGTCAACTTGGAAATATCGTAGCTGGAAGGCGAGACTGAGATTCGGTTTGTTGATTGATAAGCACCAATGTCCCATGCTGCGAAGTTGATGCCACACCTGGAACAGTCCCACGTGGCTGCGGCTCGATCGATTCGGAGCAGACGCCAGGGACGTCTCCTGATACTGTGCTTTGAACGATATGGAAGGCCAGGAAGTAGAACGATGCCGCCGGGAGTGATGTCTGCATAGCCACACCCCTCTCTTGGCTCTCCGAAACGATCAACACTCAATAATCGCTGCGGCACCGGGTCAGTCCTGCCAAAACCATCGTGGCGGAACAGAGCGTCTGCGGGGACGATTCGACAGCTATTGAGGATGGCTTTCAATCGATCATCTTGTGGCAATCCCAGAATATCTGCTCCGTCCATGCCGAGGAGATTTGCCATGATCATGGCCATATCTTCGGGCTTGGTGGTAGTACGCAACCTGAGAGCATTCCATGCCCATGTGAATTGTTCTGCTCTCAATAGATGTTGCCAGCCTTCGTGCCATGGCATTGGGGCTGGATTGTTGAGGACCCTCCGTACTTCAGAGCTAGGATGGTCGCCTGTCAGCCTAGGCGGCGACCTCTTCGAAATCAGATGGGCGTAAATTCCCGACGGCGATTCTATTCGGTCTCTGAGTGACAAGACGAGCGTATTCTGCCAGATCGTAGAATATATGGTCCATGGCTCGGGCTCCAGTCCCCATGTCTTGAGCTGTCGTTGGCCATGCCACGCCTTCGTCATCCTAGCCCATGGCGCTATGGCTAAGGGGAAATCTCCGCACCAATACACCAGTACGTTACCCAGCACGGCTTCTTGAAATGTCCAGCAGCGACTGTTCCAGCCACAGAATGCAATGCGAGCAAGAACCTCAGTTATATCCATCTCGGTTGTGATGTGGTTGAACTCATGATCAAGCGCTAATACGCTCTGCGCGAGTGCGTATGTCAAAGTCATGTTGGACAGCGCCTTTTGCTTCAAAGCAAGTAACTCAAAGGCACGTGAGTCGTCGCTCAAGGGCACGGGGATGCTGTAAACATCAAGCCAGAAGTTGACTACTGATCCAGGTTCCATGACCGAGCTCCAGGTCAAGTCCTCTGGTGGTGCCTTCGTAGCGTAGTAGGACCAGCCACAGAGCACTTTGAATACGAGCCCCTTGAACGGCTCGAAGAGGATGGCTGTGCCGAGACCGTTCGTAAACAGCAATTTCCTTGTGAAAGACTCGGATCGGCGCAATTGAAACAGCAGTCTGTGCAGTTGGCAATGGTAGAGCGAATTTCCAGTGGGATTGCCCAGACCGTCTGCCCAGAGGTGAGATATGGCGATGAAGCGAGTGCACGGCGTTGCCCTTCGGTATTCCAGAAGCAACTCGCCACTGCCGTCGAGGCTGCATTGTATGTAAGGTACCCCGCCATCTCTCAGGATTGCATACATGTCCTCTAACGGGGCTTCTATGCGTGAGCAGCTGCAGTCGTCCATGGTGTGGAAGCCTTGGAATGTCTCATTATTGATGTTGTAGCCAATGCATTTCGTGGTCGATTGACATGCAGTATGATGAACCCAGGAGCGTGGGTATCTTCGTAGACAAGCAAGGTATATCAGCTGTTCGTCACTGAAATCGAGCCGAAGCTGGTCGAACTCATGCGTGCACCAACCAGGTCTGGACACTAGAAAGTCTCGTAGGAATCCAGAGGACGCCGCAGTGATACTGCGAGGTCTTCGGTATCTGAACTCGTGACGATACCAAGGTCTGCACTCGAAGAGCCAGGAAAGTAAGGAGATAGACAGCATGACCATCGGCCAGTGCTCACCAGCAGCATCCCAGGGTTTATCGATCTCCGCAAGCTGTACGCTGACCTGTCTCCATCGATCGTAGGCCCGCCTTCTCTCACGACCATGCCGGACAGCCTTTGAATAGGTCCACACTCCCGGTCCAAAAGGCGGCGCTATCTCATAATCTTTTAGCCTGGCAGTCGTGACATAGCGAGTCTGCCCTTCAGTATGCACGAAGTCTTGATATGAGTACTCCTCGCCGAGGACATATCGTAGCGTACCAAAGAAGAGCCATTCCTGGACAAAGGCTGCTGCATGTAACGGATCGATGCCTCTCTGCAGCTCTGAAAAGGTAAGCAGACCATATAGATTCAACGAGAGGCCGAGCCGTAGAGGACCGGCTTCCAGGATATCGAGTGGTAGATCGCGGTCTGGAGCCAAAGCAGGGACACGGAAGTCGGGCTCAAGGCAATCCTGTGGATATTCTAGATGATCCATGCTGTCTCGGTGAGGTGGCCGACGGCGAAAGCTGCGCTGTGGGCGACCAGGAAATTATCATTCAAGGCATCATTGCTGAACTTGGCCAGCCCAACGCATGAGGCTGGATTTGAATGGTCTGCACCCACCTAGCCCGTGCGAGAGGGGCAGAGCGTACATATAGAAGTTGCTCAGCCTCCAAGTCGAGGGCGGCCTCCTGCACGCCACGCAGCTCGCTAGGGCCGCACTAGCCTTTTTCAGATGATGGACGAACCTTGAATGTACACTCTCTACTTTGGCAGCATGATTGGCTTATGACATGATGAGAGGACCTATTAAAGAGTATCAAGACACCGAAGGACTCAATCTTAGAGTTGATACGTACTTAATTGATTTCAATTTGAGTCTTTGAATCCTTCCTGCGTGCATGGTGCATGACATGGACTCCACGCTCTCTGTTTCTCGACCACCCTGGATCTTGTCCCGGCCCCATAACGCCTCGCGAAAGTGCAGCAAAAGCAATGAATGTTGTCTAATACCTCTTCCTGCCGCGTCCACGCCCTCTCCCACGGAACCCATGTCCATACCTCCCAGGCCCAATCTCGCCCCGATCAATCTTCTCCCGTATCCTCTCCTGCTCAGCATCGAACTCCGCAAACCGCTCCTGCTCTTCTCTCTTTTCCTGCTCAGGGTCCTTGATCTTCCTAACTTCAGGCTTCCTCGGGTTCAAATCCTCGTCCTTGGTCCACTTGGCATGAGCACCAAACTCGCAACTAACGACTTTGTCCATGTCCGGTGGATGTGCACGTCCATTCGGGCAGAAGCCCGCGAGGTAGAAAGGACATAGTCTCTGGTGTTTGATGTGGCGAAGATTGCAGTACGGCCCTAAAGGGCAGAACCCTCGCGCGTAGTGAGGACACGCCGGCCGTCGCAACTCTGACGTCGGTGGGATGTGGATATATGTGCAGTCCTCATTTTGAGGACACACGCCGTATCTCGAGAACTCTTTGCATTCGCGCTCGTCTCGGAGGTTGAAGGTGTGGGCGAACTCGCAGGATTCGGCTTTCTTACAGAGACCGCGTTGGTAGTGCTTGCAGATGAGGTGTGGCACGCCAGAGCGTTCACTCTGTGGGAGGTAGTGGCGATCGGGACATGATGCGCCTCGCGGACACGATTTGCCTTTGGATTCGACGTAGTCTTGACAGAGAGGGCGGGTGACTTTTGAGGGCGCGCCGAGGGTGGGGATGGCGGCTTTGAGGTAGTTGTCGAAGGTGAAGTGGAGCGGCGTGTATGTCTGCGGATTGAGGATCTGCTCGGGCAGCGGGGGACGTCTGTCGGTGGTGGCCATGGTGGGTGTTTTGAGGAAGAAGAGGTGAGGTTGGTGGTACTTAGTAGGTTAATCAAATGCTAGCGCGGAATGTCGAAGCTTCCAGTGAATGAATAAGCTCCAGCAGGGGATCACCAAGTCCCCTGCTCCTACACCCACAGCTTGATCTTGCATCCACCGCAACTTAATCTGGACGACATCCAGCGAGAGATTCGCGATAATTCCATACGAGACCGGACACAGCAGCGTGGTGGCCGGTCGCGACGAGCAGCAAGGGCGGCAGACGTCACCGGCCCGTCCCCCTCCTCTGACCTGACCGTATCAGATCACCGGCGGGCGCAGCAGCAGCAGCATCGACGTCGCTGTCAGCTGCTTGTCACTTGTCGACTCCCCCGGTTTCACTTCCGCCTCACTCTCCTACTCCAACTCCCTGTAAGCGCTGGCTCGCCGACGCTCACACTCGCTCGACCTGCGCCCGCGATCCGTGCCCGTTGCACCGCATTCCACCTCCGTCCGCAGCCTCGACGCCTGCCACGATAATGCTCCCCCGACCCGACCCATAGCTGCACTCCTCGATCCACACAACATACATATGAACTACCGCCGACATGGTTTCCGACAGCATTTACGACCTGTGTCGCCCCGTCCTCGACAATGACGACCTGGACGACGAGGCCAAGACCGACGCTCTGGAGGAGCTGCTGAGCAGCGATCCCACCTCGCTCAAGGGCAAGGCCTTGGAAGACGCCGTGCTAGGAGTGCTATGGCAGTGGAAGAGCGCGACAGAGAACAAGAAATCGCCTCCACCTGCACGCAACGTGCACGTAACCCGTTCGCGATCACCAGCACCTTGGATCCAGCGAGCTGCGACACCTACAGCTTCTGGCACCAACTCGCCGAGGAGCTCCGCAGCAACACCTTCAGTCCCTCCCGGCTTTGCCCCCACCCCGCCTGCACTGGCAAGAACGAAATCGCAAACTGTCGGATCACCATTCTCCTCTCCCAAGCCATCCCCACGTCTGCCGTTGGCAACGCCAGTCATACCCCACAGCCCCAGACTGAGCGCATATCAGTTTAGCGATTCCTCACCAAACACCGAGAACTATGGCGACTACGGCAGCGATACTGTTGACTGGCTTGTCAACGACGATGCAAGCAGCAACACCAGCTTCGGCGACGCAGGCTTCACTTCCGACTTTATCTCACCCTACACCACCGAAATGAGCCCCTACGATATGCTGCGATCGATCCTTCAGGATAACAAGACCGACGAGGAACTGGAGCAGATACTAGAAGCCAATGGCTACGATCTGAGCCAAACGATCAACTCACTCATGGAAGCCCAAGGCATGGGCCCTAATATCATGGCTGCTGCCCTTCAACAACAACAGGAGCAGCAGAACCGCACGTATTTGGTAGGCAAGAGCATGTCGCCATCCTCCCGACCAGTAACCCCAGCTGGTCAACAGAAGTCCGCGACTGTCTGCAGATACTGGCTGGCCAGTGGACATTGCGCTCGTGCTGATTGTCGCTTTGCCCACCAGGTCCAGAATCACGTCTGCAAATACTGGCTTCAAGGAAACTGCATCGCAGGCGAATCATGCCTCTTCTCCCACGACCCAGCCTTGCTCATGCAGCAACTCAACATCGCTGCCAGCGGCTCGAATACACCGCAGCAGATGGGACCAAACTTCCAGCTTCAGGACTACGACAGTTTCCCGGCTTTGCAGCCCACGACTAGTAATCCCTATGACGACAGCCAAAGCGTCGATCCCGCCACGCTGAATGCTGTACTCCAACAGCAACAGCAGAGTATAAGCGCTGTTCCACCAGGCCTCTTCCCGACCTTCGTCCCCACCGGACCTCGCAACGGCAGTCGGCCAGGATCTCGACCGGGTAGCAGGCATGCATCTCGTGCACCTACTCCCAGCCAACAGCCAAACTTCCAAGACGACGAAGCGTTCCCTACTCTCGGCTCTGCTGCTTCGAAGCCTCTCGGTAAGAGACATCACGGCAAGCGAGGTGGACATGGCCACCACAATCACGGACCTCCTGTCCAACAGCCAGGTAGTCTCGCTGATGTAGTGCGCATGTCGCCATCGCCCAGTCCAAACGCCAGCCGAGACGCAATGCGCCGAGGACTTCGAAACAATCGCTCCTTTACCTCGACCCGCGAGAACTCCGCGGCAGCCATGGGCATCCCGGCCCCCAAAGAAATCCCCTGGCTAGAAACTGGCGACAAGGTCAACAGCGCCTACATGAAAGCCCGTCAAGAAGCCTTCAAACACGGCGGTCTCCGCAACAAGTTCCTTCAAAGCGCCGCCCAAGCATGGAATCGCAACGACGCTCGCGGTGCCAAAGCCCTGTCCCTGCGCGGCCAGAACGAAAACGCCCTCATGCGTGAAAAGCACCGCGAAGCCGCCCGCGCCCTTTACGACGAACGCAACAAGAGCCTCAGCGCCGGTACGGGGAGCAAAGAGCTCTACGTCGACCTTCACGGCTTGCACCCCGAAGAAGCAGTGCAATACCTTTCCGACTGTCTCAAAGAGCAGAAATCTTCTTCCCGCCCGGTATACGCCATCTGTGGTACCGGTCACCACAGCAAGAATGGCAAAGACAAAGTCGGCAAAGCAATTCGACAGTTCCTCAACGAGTGGCGGTATGCGTTTAGGGAGTTCTCTGTCCCTGGAGATCGGAATAATGTGGGCGGCATTTTGGGTATCGATCCGGGGAGTTTTGATCGCGAGGTGCTGAAGAAGGGCGTCAGTGGTGATGGGGATAGTGGTGTGGGATTGGATGAGCGGGGTGGGAAGGAAGATACCAAGGTGCAGGTTGTTAAGGAGGATCCCCGGAAGGTCGTTGCGGCGGCGAGGGGGGTCAAGGTGGAGGGGGTGGATGATGAGGATGAGGGGAGCTAGATACTCCACTCTACTACCTTTGAAGAAGATCGAGATGATCAAGAAGTAAGAAAATGAAAGAGAAAGTTCAAAACATATACGTCTCGTCTCTTGTCGTTTTCTTTTGGTTTTTGAAGTTGCGCATGTGAAGACCTGACTGACTGACGGAATCTAAGCGTACACCCATGCATCACACATCAAACACAATCCGGACCGGGAACTCAAAGTCCAAGCCCCTCCAAATACTTCCTCGCCACCTCAACCGCCTCATCAACCTTCTCCCCATTCATCCCCTGTCCCAAACTCGTCGCGCCCTTCCCACCAGCCTTGCCCCCCACAAGTCCCGCAACCTCTCCGCTCCATTTACCCGCATCCGCGCCCTTCCCTTGCGCCTCCGCGCTCACATGACAGCCATGCAAGACTTTGCCTTCCTCGGATTTACCCAGGAGATAGACTGTCTTGTCTTTATTCTTGCTGCTGACGGTCTTGATGGCTTCTTGCACGGCTTTCGAGCCCGGAGATAAGGTGTTGGGCAGAGCCAAAACGAGGGACTTCGACTCGGCGTTCTTGCTGAAGTGTGCGGTGATTTCGTCGAGGACTTTCCTGTTCTCTTGTTTCTGCAACGCTTTCTGTTGGTCCAAGTTTTCTTTCACGACCTTCGCAAATCGTTCCCGGAGTTTATTCTTCGCGAGAACGGAAATCTCCAGACCACCGAGTTCATGCTGCCATTCCTTCGTGCGGGCCTCCTTTTCCGCGCCAAAAGGCATTTTTTCAAGAGAGGAGACACGCTCATCCCATTCCTGGGCTTTGAGCTGCACGGCGTGGGCGTCTTGACCGGTGACCGCGACGATTCGACGAATTCCCTTGGCGATGCCGCTCTCTTCGATCACGACCAGGTCTTTGATCTCGCCGCTGTTCTTGACGTGTGTGCCGCCGCAGAATTCGACCGAGACTTGTTTCCATTCCGGGCGGGAGACGTCTTCGAGGAGTTCCTCGACGGGGACGCCGATGGAGACGACGCGGACGGGGTCCGGGTATGTCTCGCCGAAGACAGCGCGGACGCCTTGGATCTGCTTCGCGGTCGTGAGATCGACTTCTTTCGAATAGACCTCGGAGTTCTGCCGGATGTAGCTCGTGCTGAGCTCTTCGATCTTGTGCAGTTCGGCGTCGGAGCAGCCTTGCTTGTGGGAGAAGTCGAAGCGGAGTTTTTCTTGCGCGACCAGGGAACCTTTTTGGTTGACGTCTTCGCCGAGGACTTCGCGGAGGGCGAAGTTGAGAATGTGGGTTCCTGTGTGGTTGTTGCGGATCGGTTGCCGGCGTTCTTCGCTGTATTGGCAGAGGACTTCGTTGCCTGCTTCGAGGGACCCGTAGTTCATGTAGCCGGTGTGCATCACGTATCCGGCGTAGGATTGCACGCTTTGGACTTCGATCTCGGCTTCGCCGTCGATTAGGATGCGGCCTGTGTCTGCTTCTTGACCACCTTGCTCAGCGTAGAAGTTGGTTCGGTCGAGAATGACACCGAATTGTTCGCCTTCTGGGATCTCCTTGGTCGATGTCTTGAACTTGCCACCATGGTAGAAAGTCTTGATCGTGGCGTTGATGTTGCCCTTCTGGAATTTGGCAGAGTCATCTGTCTTGGGTACGCCCGACATCTTCTCCAGCTCGTTGATGTCGTGGACGTTGAGCTTGACGAGATCGGCGCCTTCCTTCTTTGCACCCTTGGACGCCTCACGATGCTTCTGCTCTGCAGCAGCGACATCATCTTCGTTAATCTCCAAGCCACGCTCCTCAGCCATGATCTTGGTGAGATCGACAGGGAAGCCATACGTATCGTACAGTCGGAAGACATCAGCGCCAGCCAGGTTTTTGACACCGTTTGTCTTGCACTGCTGGGCGTACTTCTCGAACATGACCTCGCCTCTGTCGAGAGTCTTGGCAAATGTGACTTCTTCTTCGTCCAGAATCTCCATGACTTCGGCCTGCTTCTTCTTGATCTCGGGGAACATCTCGCCCATCTGCTCAACCAAAGTCGGCACGATTTTGGAGAAGAAGCTGCCAATTTCAGTGTTGAAGTATTTGCGCGCGTAGCGAGCACCTCTTCGAAGCACACGTCGGACGACGTATCCTCGTCCAGCGTTGTTTGGTGGTGCGCCGTCCGAGATAGCGAAGGTGAGCAGCCGAACGTGGTCAGCGACCACTCGGTAGGCGGTGTCAATGCCATCAGGATCCTCGTCGCCAAACTTGCCGCGATACTCTCTCGCACCTGTCACTTCTTGAATTCGCTTGAAGAGTGGGGTGAAGACGTCGGTGTCGTAGTTGGACATCTTGTTCTGCAGAACCGAGACCAACCGCTCGTAACCCATACCAGTATCGACATGCTTGGCTGGGAGAGGCTTCAGACTCTTGTCTGGCTCTCTGTTGTATTGGATGAACACGTTGTTCCAAATCTCCAACACATTCGGGTCGTCCATGTTGACCAAGTGTGCGGCATTGCGGCCGCCAATGCGGTCGTAGTGGATTTCAGAACACGGGCCACATGGACCCTGGTCACCCATCTCCCAGAAGTTATCCTTCATGTCACCAGTCAGGATGTGGTCGTCTGCAACACCAACAGCCTTCCAGTAGTCTCGCGCCTCCGTATCAGGTTGCAGGCCAGCCTCAGGCTTGCCCTCGAAGTAGGTCACGTACAGCCGATCGGGATCCAGCTTGAAGACTTTGGTCAAGAGATTCCAGGAGAACTCAATAGCCTCCTTCTTGAAGTAGTCGCCGAATGACCAGTTGCCCAGCATTTCGAAGAATGTGTGATGGTAGGAGTCCTTGCCAACATCGTCCAAATCGTTGTGCTTGCCACCCGCACGGATGCATTTCTGCGAGTTGACGGCACGCTTGAGTTTGGCGAAGTCGGAGTTGGGGTCGACAGTTCCAAGGAATATGGGCTTGTACTGGTTCATACCAGCATTTGCGAAGAGAAGAGTCGGGTCCGAGAGGGGGACCACGCTGCTGGAGGGGACGAAAGTGTGGCCATTCTGCTTGAAGTAGCTGTGAATGTCTTAGCCGGAGATCTAATGTACAGTACCAACGCATTTTGAAAGCAATTGCCGTGCCATAGAGCACTCTTGTGGCCGAGTCGCAACATATGCATGTGCACGTGCTTTGACGCTATTGAGGAAATGGCTTTGATATGGCCGATTTTGGGGCGACATTGAGGGCCAAGACTTACTCGAGAAAGGCCTTTCGAACGGTGACGGCCGTCCACTCAGGCTCGTGGCCTGTGGTGTCGGCCATGGTGCGGTATGGGTTGCGTGACAGCGGGTGGTGTTGGTGCAGACCTTTCAGTGAGCTTCTAGAATTCCACAACCGCTTCGGCGCTGGGCGAAGGTGGAGGAAGAAGAAGCTCCCGCGCATGCACTACAAAGTCGGCCAGCACCCGTCAGCCGCAACGCTGCAAGTCTCTCCCGGACCTGTGCTGGTATGCGATTGTTGAGGAATTGTTCCTGCGGCGGTGGTCGATGGCGATGCAGATGATGTGGAACAGCGACGGCGGCGTGGTGGCCAATGCCGGAGCGGGCACCCTCGCTGGCTCCAAGCGGCGGGCGGATGAGTCAATTGGTGACTCGGAGCGCTTCACCAAGCGCTTCAATCTGTTGAGTCTCGGTGCGTGGAAGTATTTGAGAGGCAAAGACAAAGAAGACGAGGCTGACAGTGTCAATAACGCAGATGCTCACGGCAACAGCAACTACTACATCCCCATCTCCAAACCCCCGACCCAGCCCACCCCGCCGATCACTGCCACCACCAGTGCCGTGAAAGCACCTATCAAATCCGACGATGAGTTGATGCAAATTGATGAGACGCGTGATCGCGTCTACATTGCCAATCTCGACGACGAGCTCGCCGACATAGAATCGGACGAAGAGAAGCTTATCTTCCTGCCGGACATCGAGAAACGGCTGAGCAAGATCCCCAAACAAGTGCTGCAGGACCGTAGAGATGAAGATCGTGAGGGACAAGAGCTGGTGCTTTACAGTGTGCCCAAGTCGTTGACAGTAGACGAGGGCCATGATTCGGTGAGGAAAGCCATCATTGAGAGCCGGCAGCGGGCCAGGGAGAAGGCCCAAGAGGATGCGAGACACCATGATATGAATTGCAAGTATGACACGAGTGATCACATGGAGCCGGAGGCAGAGACAGCGCATGGCTACAGCACGGGTTACGTCGTCGAGCAAGACGATGATCCGGACGTGATGGACATGGATTGAGTGTGGTGAATTGGTCCGGTGAGACTCCATTCACTCGACGCCGCTGGGCGCTCTTTTAGAGACCAATGACCACAACTTTTGGACTACGGCAAATCGACGGCTTAAGACACAGGCAGATTGAACGACTTCCGCAAGATACTGCGACCCTTCGTCTACGACTTGAGGCCCACGACGACCCCCAACACGATGGCGCATACTCCTCTGATACCCGACTTGACTCGACCCACGAGCAGGGCATACGAGTATGGTCATTCTACCCATCTCGTGCCTCAACATCACTGACCTTGCCAGCTTCTTCCAATCCAACATCGCAGTCGACGTGGGCAAGCCACCTACCACTTTCCATATCAACTCGAGCATCCTGTGCACCTCTTCCGCCTACTTCAAGGCTGCACTCTCGGACAAGAACGTAGTATCAACGCCGCAGTCGCGAATCGAGCTGCCTCAGCACGAGCCCGCTGCTTTCGACGTCTACCTTAACTGGCTCCACAGAGGAAAGCTCTTCGTCAGCCATCAGGATGTGAAGAGCAAGGGCGGGGAGGTGGCTAGTCGGGAGTCTTTCTGGTTCAATATCCTGGAGTGCTATTTCCTAGGCGACAAGCTCCAAGATTCTGACTTCAAGGACGCACTGGTGGATGCGGCGCTGCTCGCGATGCTCGGCGACGATGAAGGTGTGACATGGTTCCCTGGTCGCCGCATCCGCCAGCAACTGTACGATCGTACCTCTCCAGGCTGCTGCATGAGGCGTCTGTATGTCCATATCGCGGCCTCGCTGACTAATGTCACGGAGCTTGTGCATCAGGACGATCCGCTTGCATTCAGGCAGGAGCTCCAGCAGGAGTTGGCGAATGGGAACGAAGAGGATACGTCCGAGATGGGTGCTGCTTGTGCGTTCCATGAGCATGCGCCGGGGAAGGGAAAATGCCATCGTGCAAAGAGGACGTGATGAAATTGGCCATGGCATCGAGCACTTCTTCTCGGGCCGCATCTCTCGACATAAGGCATCATTTGAAGCGATGATGGTAGCTTTCGATGGCAGAGAAAGCGTGGCAACTCGCGGAGATTGAGACGACACATCTGAAACGGGGAATGCGGCTCCCTGACTTTCGTGTAGCACCGAGTATGAACGACCCTCTCCAAGAATCTTCAGAAATTTGACTTCACATCCCAAGATGGCGAAGGACTCAACCCTATACCACGTCGTCGAACCCCTGTCGGAAGCAGTGCAGTATGTCCACCCTCTATCTCGAACTTCCCCTCACTCACACTAACACCACCTAGATTCGCCACACCACCCATCCAAATCCACGTCGGCAGCCCTCCGACCATCTTCCACGTCAACGGCGCTCTCCTCTCAAGCCACTCCCCCTTCTTCAAAGCAGCCCTAAAGAAACGCTGGTTCCAACCGCACAAACGCTCAATCAGTCTCTCTGAATTCGAACCCCACATCTTCAACATCTACCTCAACTTCCTCCACCGCCGCCGTCTCCCCGTCGGCCTTGATGAGGAGCAAGATCCGGAGAAGGTGTCTACATGGCCTGTCCTAATCGCCGCCTACGCCCTGGGTGACTTCCTCCTCGACTCCGACTTCAAGGATGCGGTTACGGACGCCATGGCCCTCACGACCCTCCCCTCCTCATCTGGGAAATGGACGTATCCGCACGTCTCTTTTCGCAGACAACTTTTCGATGTTACGGTCCCGGGGTGTAAAGCTAGGGAGCTGATGGTGAGGATTATGGTTTGTGCGGGGTTGGAAGGGGAGAATGGAGATCATGGGGAGCTGAAAGGGGAGGTGAGGAAGGTTAGGGAGGGGCTAGGGAGAGGGAGAGGAAGGGGGAGGTTGTGCTGAAGCCTAACGGGGTTGCGTGGGTGGCGGGGGAATGTGGGTTTCATGAGCATGGGAGGAGGGTTTGTTATCGGGTGGGGAGAGTGGATGGGGTCAGGTTGGGGGTTGAGAGGCGGTGATTGGAAAAGGAAGATGAGATGGCTCGTCCTTCGAAGGAAGTCTGGTATTCTATACTCAACACCTACGCTCAAACTGGGTATGACCGACCGGCTCGCTATCTACAAAGAATGCCATTGCAAAAATAAGAACATCCACACAGAAAAGAATCTCCTCCCATAGAAGACCAAGAACTGCCCTCCTTTTACAACCGCCTCCCACCATGCCTCTTAGCATGAACCCTCAAATGCCTCGCATGCCTCTCCCTCCTCCCCTCGCTCTCATTCACATCCCTCTCCCAACTCCCCACCGACCCATCCGGCGCATTCGAAAACCACCCACCACCACTCGGCGGCGTCGGTGCCGCAGCAGCTGGCGAAGAGTCGGCGGGAGGCGCCCAACCCACAGACCCATCACCGCCAACAACCGGCGCATAACCCCCCGAACCAGCCGAAGTCGTCGAAACCGCAAACGTCGTCGGCGCCACATACGTAGAAGAAGCCGGCGGCGTAACATAAACCATCGTCGTCGACGTCGCCGTGACCGCGCTCGAAGGAGCCGGCGCCGCAGCCTCGCCATTATTCGTGTAGACTTTCAGCGCATTGACAGACCAGTAGGCGTCCGCGAAGGCTTCGGGGTTGTTTTGAACGTAGGCATTGCAGGTATCCGCTTTGGCGGCACAAGACGAAGAAGACCAGGTGTTACCGGCCCAGTCTCCGCAGAAAGTCGTGTCGAAGACGAGTTGCTGCTGCGTGAAACTCCTTGTGAAATCACACTCGCCCGTGAAATGCGCCATGGGGAGACCCCATCCACTCGGATCCGGACTCTCCCCAAGCACATCACTCGGAATCTGACTCCGGGGGAAGAAGTACACCGCAATACCCTCAGTCGACCACTCCATAGCGTAGACGCCGCCCTTCGCGGCGTTGAACCCGGCACCGTAGGAGGTCGTGTCTTGTGATGCGATCTGGCAGCCTTGATTCGACCCGTTGCCGGATTCGCAGGTTGTCGAGGTCATTTTGCCCGTGAAGGAGCCGGTGTTGGAGACGGCGCAGCCGGGGCCTGTGTGGAGGGTTACGTCGTTTGTGGTTTGGTCGTTTACGCCTTCGAGGATGTCGATTTCGCCGCCGTTGGGCCAGCTGGAAGAGCGTGTTAGTACAGATAATGAAGCAATCGCGTGTGATCTTCTTACTTAGGGCCCACGAGCCAAACTGTAAAGTCGTCAGTCAAAGCCATTCAAATAGCTATATTCGATGAACTCACAAGCCGGCCAAGTCCCACAAACACCCCCAGGCATATGCTCAATATCCACCACCACAAGTCCATTCCCATAACTCTTATTACTCGTAATCCGCACACTCGGCCGTCCATTCGGCGTATTGCTCGAACTATCCACCCCCATCCACGCATTCCCGTTCGATTCCTTGATCAGCCCCGCAGCCTGCGAGGCGTTGTACGAGAGGTAGTCGACGAAGCCGTGCGTCGGATCTGCGGAGTCCCAGAAGGTGAATTGGTTGAAGAAGCCATTGGCGAAGTAGTCGTCTTCGAGCACGTAGCCGGCCCAGCCGGTGGTGCTGAAGAGGAGGATGGTGTTTGTAAGGACTGTGGGGAAATGCATGTTTGTAAATGAGTGGAAGCGTGCGATCTACGCACTGCGATGGGAGAGATTGCGATGGGCGGAGGGGGATGGGGGACAGCCTTGTGGGATGGAACGAGCTGAGGAAAGAGACAGAAAGAGAGTACAACGTAGAATAATAAAAGGGAGTATCGACCCTCACTTTTTCCTGGCGCATCCAGTGGAGCACCTATCCGCGTCTCCCTCCTGCAGCAGAGTCTCGACTCACCACCTCGACGCTGCGCTCTCCCATTCGGCGCAAGACAGCGGGTACAGCAGACCATGACCGTCTCGTCTCTTGCTCCGAACACCACGCGTGTCAAGGTAGACGCCGACAACCGGATCATCAGCCAGCAAACCGAGACGGGAAGCAGCAGCGTAGAAAGGTGTGTTCCAGGAGATGGGCAGGACCAGCAAAGTCGACCACTGAGGTCGCGATACACGGTACTCTCCTATGTGCGCTAGTGGGGGTTCCGCACAGCTTCAGGGGCACGCGGGAAGCAGCAGAGTGTATCGGAAGCCTGCCGACTTGCGCGCTGGACCAGAGCATAGCGTTTCATGATGTCGCCGCCGACCGCTCTTTTGATGGAATCGTTTGTGTGTGGATGGAAACTGATTTGTTTGGAGGTGAGGTTGGGCGGACGGGAAGCTTTTTGAAACTTGGACCGCGTTGGCCAATCAGCGCGCGGATGAGGCTGTTTGATCCTGAAGTCTGTAACGACGACGCTGGAATCCTTTGACTTCGATATACTTGATTTTTCGGATATGTGGGCGTCAAGATTATTAAAAGACTCGGTCTCGACTTCCTCTGATATTTGCTCTCCACATGCCCTTCCACTGAAAAATCTCGAACATATGCGATGCCAAGACATGTGGGCCAGAGATCTTGTTCGGCCTCAAGCAGAACCTGGATATGGGCGGAAGGAGTTGCAAGAACAATCTCCACAAACAATCTGCACTGAGCTTATTGCTGTGCACTGATCAGTGGTAGGAAGTCGCACAAATCCGGTTCTCCGCTATGAATTACGACTGTCTGCCAACCATCCGTAACATCACCTCTTCAAAGAATGAGCCATGTGGAGAGAGCGAAGACAGTCGTGATCAACGCAAATGGGCCCCCCTGCTTGCGATGGGCCGAAGACACTGAAGCCGTCGGAGATTCGACTCTGCTTGTAGTAGTGGAAGGGCCGGGAGAGGCCAACGAAGACGATGCGTTTGACGTTGAGATTGCACTTCCAGTGTGACTTGATGAGCCAGACTTCGAAGTTGTGGATACGCCTAGGGTTGCAGTCTGTGTCGTGCCAAGCTCAATCAATGTGTCTCCGTTCGTAGTGACCATATGGACAGTCATTGGAAATGCTCCATTCGATAGCGTTATTGGCGATCCGGGCGCCAGGGTCATTCCATCGACAACGAAATTGCCATGCTCATCCTGAGAGACGGTCGGCGAAGGTCGCGAATGCTCGTCTCCACTTCTCGTGATCGACTGGTCATCGGGTACTGCGGAACCTGATATGACTTCTGCTGGATCGGAAGCTGCTGGATCGTGAGGACCAGCCTGCTCCGTTTGTAGCTGGGCATTCGTAGGGGAGGGTCGAGGAGGGCCGGTTGGTGCATTATCCTGAGAGCTCACTCCAGGAGTTGTCAAGGTCGTGTCTGGCCGGACCATAGATAAAATAGATGCAATGTATCCACCCAATCCTGTTGTATGTTCGTCTGGGTGCTCTGTCTTCGAATTGAGAGAAGGCCTCGAGCCCGGGCTATCGATAGCCTGGACCGACGCTCCTTCAGTGTGAGCATCGTCTGATTGAATCTGAGTCGGTGTCCCAGGGTTTGGGTTAGATGCCGCTTGCTCTGACTGTGTCGGATCTGGTGACGGTTTCTGACCATTGGCAATTACTGTCGCGAGTTCATCTGCGAGATCGCTGCTGGGTGCAGGATCGGATGGTGCTTTGGGATCTTCTGTTTTCACTGGCGTTGGCATCGACGGCGACGAGCACTGAGTGGCTGCCACAGATATAACTCCCGGAGCGGTCGTGTGGGGTCCAGCCGTGTTCTGACCGGGCATAGTAGGCGATGCCTCTACGGCTTGCTCCGTAAGTGCGATCGGGGGATCATACCTGCAAGTATTAGTCTACAAACCACCTAATCTCAATCATGTTTACTCACAAGCCTTGCAACGCTGCTCCACAAGAACTCCATGCAGGATCCAATGATCGCAGGGCCAGCGGGACAACAAGTGTCGGATTGAACGTTGGTAAGATGGTCGAGCAGCCAAACATGATGCATGAGGGCTGGTTCTCGTAGTCCGTTACAGGCGGCACGCCCATAAGGTCTGCGTAATTGACCTTATCATAGTAATTCGCTCCAGTCGCTGCCACCTTGCCGCCGATATGGACTTGAGTTGAGACATCTGTGGGGTTCATCGCAAGCAGAGTACCAGTGTGGTTCCGACCGATCTGCGTGCATGAATTCGACGCGTAGACCGTTGAGAGGGAGATGTACACCGTTGGTGAAAAGAGAGTCACGCCCTCGGTCAATACAATGGATCTTGTTGTAACGGGCGGCGATGCAGTATCGGTACTCGTCATCGGCGGCCAGAAGTAGAGCTCGACAGATCCGCCATATATCGAGCATTTGCCACAGTCATCGCTTGTTGACATAGCGATGTATCGACAGCTGGGCTTCGGTGCTGTGAGCCAACTGGTAGTGACTGCCCATTCCGAGACCGTCGCCACCGACACACTTGGACTTGGCTGACCGAGTGCGTAGACAGGAGTTATCGTGATCTCGTGGTTCGTCTCATCGGTGTGGACATTCTGCTTGACCACTGCCTCACTCGCAGTGCTGTATGTGGTGTAGACATCCACGGTAGTTGATGACAAAGCTGAGCTCTGGCCATAGGTCGTGTAAAATGTAGACCAGCCTGGTTCCGGATCAGATATATTGAGGCCTTCCGCATCGTACTTCGACCAGAGGTCTCCGCATGTGGACGTTACTGCTCGGCCGGCATCCTGGCATATCGTGTCGTTCTCGTGGCAATACGCTGTACAAGGCGGACCGCCTGCGCTGGTACAAACCTCGAACCATAGTCCGGGGAGCTTGTCGTATAAAGAGAAGTTGTGTGCCGCAGAGTCGAATTGTTGGGCGGCTACCGGCAGATGCGTTGAAGAGGCGTAAACGGAGCTGGCATTTCTTCGAGAAGAGATAAGTGCAGAGCTTTGAGCGGTGATAGAATAGTGGAGGGCAGCGAGGAAGATACGCCCAGAAGAGACGCGCATTGTAGCACAACAGTGACGAGGAAGACTTGGCTCTCCCAGGAGTACAGAAAACATACATACCGACTCGGAGACGCCTCCAGCTGAGACGAAAAGGTTCAACGAAGGATCTAAGCGTCACAGCCGCACCCTTTTGTGTCCGCACATCTAAAGATGGGTTTTGGGGGCGGCAATTCAGCGCTTCGAGGGATTCTGGCCCGCAAAATGCGGCGCAGTCTGCAACGCAAGACTGTTGCATTCCTTTGAAGCAGCATATTTCGGAGTCGTGTGCTGTATTTATTTTAGAGCGCGGGAGCAGTCTGAGATGGATGTGTAAGTGACCGTTGAAAAGAGAAAGAGACGAAGGAAGAGTGGAGATGAGGTCGTTGCATACTGCCTCACGATCTCAGACCTCCAAAGCTAGTACGGGTTCAGCCACAGCGCATCTACCTTCCAGGGTTCGAACCATGATCTATCTCGCCTCGTCTTCTCCTCTTTCCACAACCGATGTCCTACACGCAGCACAGCTCTCATTGCCCACGGCTATGCAGAAAAGAAAGAGCTGACTCGAATGTAGGCGCTTCGGCACCATATGCCAAGCCGAACAACTCCCCATCGTGGCGATCGTGCTACACGCCCTTCCGCGAGGATGAGCCTGCCACCTATTCCGTCTACAAGTCAAGACATCGAATTGGTACTAAACGAGCGGACAACCACCTCTCCCGGCCTACGTAACGTACTGGGCATTCGCCAAATCGAGTAATTCCCAACTTTGCGCAGTCAACCAAGCCCCAAGCAGACCCGCTACACGCAACTCCGTGGCCAACCCAAGAAGACGAACTTCTCCCGTACGAATCCTTCTGCATCATGCTATTCCCAAATTCCAACAATGCAGTAAGACACAAATCACCTGACATCCGCATAAACAAACACGCAGTACTACCCAGATAGGAAGCTGCAGAAAGCGGCCAACCCTTCAGAATTAAACTTTCGCACCAGGGATCCAAGTCAACATCACCTCACATCACTCCAGCTCGCCACATGCACAACAAACACCTCCGTGACGCAGGTATGGCGAAAAGGCGCATGTCTTACATGCGCATGTACGTTACGCGTTGCCTTTCTTTGCTGCCCGACATCAAGTGCAACTTCCAATCTGGGATACATTGCAAGGTTGGTTCCGTTAATATGCGATATAGTCAGTACCGAAGAAGCCTCTCTACTCGTACCCAGAACATACACACTTCCGTTACGTCCTCATTGGAGCTGTGGTTCTGGGAGCTAATGGGTGTTGTTGCTTGGCAATTTGCGACTACCCTTTCGAGTAGTTCAGCTTTGGAAGAGGTACAGTACCTTCGTCTATCTACCTTTTTTCTCGCTGATGACCGACCTATTCTGAGGTCATCATCGGCGCGTCTCGTATCGTACAGCAGTCTGGCGTCAATTCATACATTCTTCGGATCTGGAACTCAGTCGAGCATGCCGGTCTCCCTCAACTGCCGCATGACTTCTGGCTCGACGTATTTGCTGACTGTGACGTCCTCTGCGAGGCCCTTTCTCCGTCTCGTCTTGAGCACGAAGTCTCTGGCTGTTGCTTGAGCGTTTGCTGGTTCGAGCGGTCGCAGCTTGACACTCTTGTCCAGTGGATCTCCAGGCACAATACTCCATCGATCGAAGACGAGCGATACGGTTGCCTGGCCTTGTGTGTGAATGCGAAGATCCGTCTCGAAGCCGAAAGAGTCAATGGTGGGGATCAGACCCTTGACAGAGTACAGTGGCGTTCCGGGGACCGGTGCGTCACTCAACACGTGGCCGCGTCTTCTGGCGAGGACAGTGTAGAGCGATGAGACGGCGTTCGCGGGACCAAGCATTGTAACGGAGTAGACGGGCTCCATCAGTCTGGGTCCTGCCAAGAGGAATGACGAGTAACATGCCCTCCGCGCCGTGGGAATAATTTGGCCTCCTCCGCGGAAAATAGCTTCTTGTGCTAGTTCAACATCGGTAATTTTGAACTTCACATTCCGAATTGGCTCTTCACAGAGTGGACCTTCCCGGGTGCCCCAAGAGAAGCCTTGTCGAATGGTGTCCTTGACGCTTCGGAGCAGCTTTTGATCAACGTCTGAGGGCAGAGTGTCGTTTTGCAAGATGTTCGGGCCCGTCTCGTCCGGTCCAAAGGCCCAGATGTTGCGACTCGCCAGAATGTCGTAGCCATAGTTTTCTTCAAAGAATTTGCCCACTTTTCGCACTGGATCCTTGATGCTGACCTTTCCAGTCTCGATGTCCTCCGCAATACCATCGTCCAAGGGCTCCGCGACGAAAGTGAGCTTGTTCTTCTTGTTTGGGGTAAGCGCATAGCACTTCATTGCGCTCTGGTCCACGCAAGTCTCGCAGAACCTGGTGACTGGATCCGACACCTTGATCTCCATCTGAGCGTACAGCCGCCTCAAATCGTGAAGGACACAATCCATGTACAACTCGCCAGTGCCAAGGACAACGTGCTCGCCACTCTCTTCCACCTTGGTTGTGATGAGGGGATAAGACTTGTTGATCTTTCGCAATCCATCAAGCATCTTGGGTAGTTCTGAAGGGTTGATGGGTTCAACTGCAACTTTAAAGACGCTCTCGAAGAAGTGGACGACCGGCTTGAAGATGTAGGCGTCTTCGTCGTCTGCTAGCTTCTGCGAGACAATCGTCGCGGACTTCATGATTGAGTTGTCGACCCCGCCGAGCAGCACAAAGTTTCCCGCTGGCATACCAGATACCGGGACCTTGTATCTGCTCTCAGAGATCCAGACGCTGTCGATAGTCGCATTGACCATGTCTTCATCGTCGTCGATGCTGTAGCTCTCGCCAAGCACTCTGACTTGCTGACCAGGTCTCGCAGTTCCGCTCATGACTCTTCCAAGACTGTGGAAGCCTTGAGCATCTTGCGTGTTGAGCAACTTGGTGACATGCACGACTAATGGTCCTTCCGGATCGCAGTCAAGCATTGAAGTCGCCGTCTTCGAGTCGAGCGGTCCAGTGTAGTACTGTTCGAGCTTCTGCTTGGCGCCTTGTACTGGAGATGGAATATGCTCCACGATCATGTCCACAAACCCAGCAGGTGGGCCGAAGAACTGTTCGCAGACCATCTTCAGAAGATCTTTTGCATTTGCCTTCAGTTGCGACGGCTTCAAACTGATGCCGAGACTTGCCAGCGTCCTCTTCAGATCCTCTGGCGACTCGGAGATGGTGTGTGAGTAGATCTTATAGACTGGCTCCAGAACGAAATGTACGAAGCTCCTCTTGGCCCTGTCCTCTGTTGGTTTTCGCGTGAACTTCCTCGATTTGGGGTTGAAGTAGATGTCGCCCCAGAGTCTCTTGCTGAATTCGGTCACGTCGAAGGGTGAGTTGGGATAGCTCTCCGCGTACATTTGGGCAAAGCTGGGCAAAGTGAAGCACCATTCCATGCTGCTGCAGGCGAATGCCACATTGCCCTTCTCCGGGCTAACTCGTAACTTCTCGCCCTTTCCTGGAATGGCGTTTTCGATGTAGGTGTTGACTTCCTCCACAACATGCTTCAGTTTGAAGTAAGCGTCGGTTGGAGGAAGCTTCAATTCCAGCATCAATCGGTCGACCTTGTTGATGACCAAGACCAGGGGCAATCCGGCCAACACTGCGTGCTTGATGGCAAGCTCAGTCTGGGTCTGTACGCCCTCTACGACATCGACCACCAATACCACTCCGTCTACCAATCGCATAGATGCGGCAACTTCGTCGGCAAAGTTGACATGACCTGGAGTGTCGATAATGTTCAGAAGGTGGCTCTTGCCTTTTGTTCCTTGCAATAGCAGGCTCATTGGGCTGGCCTTGATCGAAAGTCCTCTCTCCTTCTCGAGAATGTGCGTGTCTGTGTATCGTAGCAAATCGTCTCGCGCTTTTCCAGTTTTGCCCTCCATGTGGGATGAAAGATCGTGCGTCTGCGTCACAAGCATGTCCATAAAGCTGGTCTTGCCATGGTGCAGGTGTCCGCAGAGAGCAATGTTTCGTATTTGTTCAGGAAAGCCCATCAAATCCGCAAGGAACCCTCGGTCGAGGTACACTGGTGGCAGATCTTCCTCTTCGACTGTGAACTTCTTCTGCTCCACCGGCTGAACGATGGGTTGCTGCAGCGTCTGCGTATCCTCTTCTTGCACCAACGTTTCGACATCGGGACCGTAGATTTGCGACGCAGAGGGATAGTATTGCTTGTCTTCATGCAACACCACTGCGTTTGAAGGACCCTCGTCATCAATGTCCATCATCTCCTGCCCCATGGGCGCCGCAGCTCCCGCCTGACTCTCATCGTCGTCAAGGTATTGCGCGCCATCGTATGCGCCCGTCTCTTCCTCTTGGCTGTCCTCCTCAGGCTCGCCGATAAAGTTGCCGAACTCGTCGTAGAGGTCGTCCATCTTGACGGGCGGGTGACGGGTTCGGTATGGTGGTGTGGTGGTGGATGTGGTCGCTGTCGCAAACACGCGATCTCTTTTCAACTTTCAGATGTTAGACTCGCGGGCGCAAGACGGCCCGAGCCTGCTCTAGCGCAGATTAAGCTTCGCGCCCCACGTGGATCCCTGCACGCTTCGTTACCCCTCGTACGATGTCGACAAAATTGTTTTGTATTGTTCCCAATCAAAGAAGTTCACCGCCGCTTCCTTCTTCTCCAACAACCTCCTGACCAATTTGACGACCTTCGATCAACCCTCACCTTGAACTCAATCAAAATGGCACCTCCAAAACCCGTCTACATCGTCTCCGCCGTCCGGACGCCGACTGGCATGTTCCAGGGCTCGCTGGCCTCCCAGAGTGCCATTCAGCTCGGAACCCACGCAATCAAGTCCGCAGTCGAGCGTGCCGGTATCAAGCCCGACCAGGTCGACGAGGTCTTTTTCGGCAACGTCCTCCAAGCAAACTTGGGCCAGAACCCGGCACGCCAATGCCTCATCCACGCCGGCCTCCCCGAATCGGTCGAAGCCACCACGATCAACAAGGTCTGCGCCTCCTCGATCAAGGCCATGTCTCTGGGTGCTGCCACGATCCTGACTGGCGAGGCCAATGTCATTGTTGCTGGTGGTACTGAGAGCATGTCCAACGTGCCACATTACCTCCCCAACATGAGGACTGGAGCCAAGTTTGGCGACCAGACGCTTGTGGACGGTGTGTTGAAGGATGGTTTGACGGATGTCTACAAGAACGAGCACATGGGTCTACAGGGCGAGGAATGTGCCAATGACCACGGCTTTGGACGGCAAGAGCAGGACGAGTACTGCATTCGCAGCTACAAGAAGGCCATTGCTGCACAGCAGAATGGCTGGTTCGCGGAGGAGATTGCACCGATTACGATCAAGGGCACGAGAGGGAAGCCAGACACCACCGTCGACCAGGACGATGAGCCAAAGAAGTTCAACGAGGATGCTACACGCAATCTGAAGCCAGCGTTCAAGCGTGATGGTGGCACTGTCACTGCTGCTAACGCTTCACCGCTCTCAGATGGTGCTGCTGCCGTTGTCCTTGCCAGCGAGGAGTACGTCAAGGAGCACAACCTGAAGCCAATTGCGAAGATTCTCGGCTGGGGCGATGCTGCAAAGAACCCATCCAAATTCACCACCGCACCAGCTCTCGCCATTCCCAAGGCACTCAAGCACGCCGGCATCAAGCAGGAGGATGTAGATGCTTTCGAGATCAACGAGGCTTTCTCCGTTGTTGCCCTCGCCAACATGAAGCTCCTTGGCCTGAGCGAAGACAAGGTCAACCTTCACGGCGGTGCAGTCGCCCTGGGCCATCCTCTCGGCGCCAGCGGTGCCCGCATCGTCACGACGCTGCTGGGCGTGCTCAAAGAGAAGAAGGCCAAGATCGGCTGCGCAGGAATCTGCAACGGTGGTGGAGGAGCCAGCGCCATTGTGATCGAGAGAATCGACTAGACAAGAAGTCGACAGCATCTGAAAAGGCGCATACATTGTCATTCTGAGTGACTTGATATACCCCATAGAGCATCACGTCCAAGATATCAACAAAAGTTTAACCTCTCCACATCCATCATCATCCCTAACCTTAAGCCCCGAAATAAGCAGATGCGATTTCCTTTGTTGGAAATACAGTTTCCGCTGCAGACAGCCCTTAGCCTCACCTTCATGTGAACGAACCACTTCCCTCTACAAAGCCAACAGACTTTCGGGATGCCTTCGTTATGCTTCGTGGAAGAATTCTTGGAAGACATCAAGATTCAAACCTTACAAGCGAAGCGGGGAGGTCACCCAAAAGAGGCAGTGTAAAAAGGCTGTAACTTCGACCAGCTCCAACCCCCCCATCGTCGACAGATCAGATAAGCTAGACTTCTGATATTGGTAGTTGCACCTTCCAGTTGAAGTATCCAATTCATGAATCAACCTCATCGGGGAAACAATCGGCTTGGCTTTGCCCTAAGATCCGCCTTCTTGTGAGGTGTAGAAGGATTCGAGCTTTTGCGACTTCCTCTTTCGGCGCATCAGCCAAAGTCATTTCATCCCTGCAAACACAAAGACTGTCCGAAGCAGGGATATTCGAGGTTTTATGGGAGGTGATTTGATGATGCAGAGTGGGAGCTAGTGGATGGACGCAGTGTGTGCTTTGCAACTTCCGCGATGGGAAGGACACTGGAGGTCTGATAGAGGGCATGACATGAAACGTTCTGCGCAGCTGGTGGCTTACTGCGCTGGAGATGTGGGTGACGTGAGCTCGGAACGGATGATGGGACAACTGTTCGAGGGTAATAAAAGATCCTTTGAAGATACCCTGAACTCCATACCATATAGTCACGATGATCCCGCTTTGCGAAATTGACAGACCTTTCCCTGCTTCTTGTGAATGCTCTCCTCGTGCGTCTTGACCTTGTCAGCTCGAGGGCTCTCGTAAGAACAATAGCGGCTCTGGAACTTTTTTGGATTGACATCATGCCGAGTCTTGCAGTGGCGCCGATAGTCAGACTGTCGCGTGAAGGACTTGGGCTTCCAGTCGCCGTCTTTGGAGGTCTTTCCACATATATGATGAGGGCAGTAGCATGTCGATCGCTCCCGCTTGACTTCCGATGCTCGGGGTGGTCGACTGCTTTGAGTTTTCTCGATCTCCAACAGTTTGGGTGTTGAGGGAGAACTGTTGGAGGGCGGAGAATCTGCACTCCCGAGCGTGGGTGTTTGAGAGACACTTCTGTTCAAGTAAATGTCGGCGTAGGAGTCGATTACAGACCCGGATCCTGGAGCAAAGTCAGCGTCTGAGGTATCGAGAGGTTGCAGAAGCACTTACCCTGGGATGGTGGGTTTGAGAAGCCTTCTTCTCGAACTCCTTCGACTTCTGAAGGAAGTCGATAATAGGGAAGAGTGCCTCTGAGTCCTTGGTTGGAGAAGGGGATTGGGTCACACGGCTCAAGTCCTTGTCCACTGAGGAAGGTCAGCACATCGTCACCGAGTGTTGGGATTGGACGTACCTAGTGGGCGTGCAGGGGACACCGAGCGCGTCGTTGAAGTGCTCAGACGTCGCGGTGTTGTAAGTCCCATTCGTGCCGCTGCCTGGAACATATGCCCCCAGCAGCATAGCGACCTGCGCCTCAAGGTCGGAGTTGTATCGCCTTTCCATCCCGTCTCAGATGATGATATCCAGGAAATGGTGCTCAATCCAACACTCACCGATTTTTATCTTTCTGATCACGCTGCCGCCCCTTTGCGTTTGACACAGTATCTGTATGGCCGCCCGTTTGGTGCGATGGGCAATCCCGTGAGCAGCAGAGGGGCCCCCAATGTCAAGACGACCTTCTTCAACTTCCCATGCTCTTGAGTGTCGGTGTGAGACGCGCGAGGGTCGTTATCGCAGCGCTACCCCTCACTATGCGAAGGGGCGGCCATTTGGGAGTAGTGGTGCAAAGGGGCGGCCAGACAAGAGGCCGCCTGTAGCGCCATCGCCGTCGTCATCACGTTGCCTTCCCTCTGCCTTCAAAGACCATTGGTGTTCTTCCATGATGCTGGGGATCGGTCGGCGCAGCCATGTGCATGGCATTCGATGATACCTGAGGCTCGGTATCAATCAGGCTGGCATAGCCACAATCGTTGTCTCCCATTGTGGAGACATTGCAATGCCTGTGGACAAACAGTGTCGTCGGATCGGTGGCGGTGATTTCGGCGAGGGAGTTGTGTCCCTAGTGAATCAAAGGTCTTTCGTGGTTCTCGTTGCCATTGCTTCTCTGTAACACCTGGTCACGTGCGGCTTTTGCATTGGGTCAACGAAAAGCTGATTTCTCGTCTTTGAAGTCGGTCGAGATCATGAAAGGATAAAATAGAAATGAAATGGACAATTTTGCAAGCATCAAGTCCCAAAGTCTTCGTGAAGCAGTGAAGATAGAGAATAGAATATGTATTGAATGAGCGAAATGTCAATGCCATACCGGTGAGAGAGTCGTCCACTCAGAATTGGACCGGTGAAGATGTTGACGAATCAAAACGAATTTCGCGAAGGGTGCATATGGCCCCCAAGATCAGGCACAAGGGCGTATCATGGGTTCAAGTGCTACGTTGCCGGATGGCTGAGGCACATGTAGGAGGGCGGCCAGTCCACGGTGAGAGCTTGATCGAGCTGAGGAGGCATCAAGTCCTCCCGCGTACGACTGCTGATGAGGCCCAGGAGCCCTCTTCCGAGATACAGGATGTTAATGGCGATGATGCTTAAGCAAGATGGGATTGTTGATGGTTAAAGTGTCGAAGGTGGGACTCGTTGGCAAGGAAGGAGGTTGAGGAGAGCTTCCTGCGCAAAGCCCTGGCACGGAAGAACCTTCTCCCGGGCGCCGACTTCACCTCCTCACGAACGTCACCATGGGCGGCCTCTTCAGCCGCAACTCCCCACTGTAGCCTACGGCAAGACTCTGATGCAAACGACGAAGGAATACTGTCATCATCGAATTGGATATTGAAGGCTTCCATGTCTCTCAGACGCCCTCCTTTTTGGGCCCTCTTTCGCCAGGCACCGAACCATTAACGCCCTCGCTCTCAAACCCATCATTAACTCATTCACTCGCCGCCCTCCCATCATCCCTCCGCCCAGCCAGCCTCCCTTCCTCCACTGACTACCGCAAAGCTCTCCTCGCCCTTTGGGTGACCATGCATCTTCTGACAGTGCTCCTTCATCTTATCGTTCCTCCTGGTGCGATGCAAACAGGCATCAGCTTCGCACTCATAGTACTCATTCGACAAGCCATGAACATCTTGCTCATGACGGATGAGATCTGAAGACCGGCTGAACGTCTTGCTGCATTTGCCTCGTTTGCAATTGTGGCGTGGACGGGACTTTTTCTCGGTCACCGGTTTCGTGCGGGTGATCTTGATCCTTTTGTGAGGGCGCTCAGCTTGGTCCTCAGCTGGGGATGTGGCCCTATCGATGTAGAGGAGTTGTCTGGCCGCCCTGGTAGCAGCGGGCTCGGGAATTGTCATGTACGGCTGGAGCACCGCCCGATCGAGCAGTGGAGGTGGTGTGTAGCTTGCTGCATAGCCTTGGTGACCCTCGGGGAACAGGATGAAGTCTGTTTGAGGGAAGGCTGTAGGCAGCGTTAGTCCAGCTGCAACTACGGATGGATTGCCTGGGCGAAAACAAGTTCGAGTGGCTAGCCTTATAAGACGCCAAAGCGCATTCACAGAGCTGTAGTTGAGCGAGCCAAGATCAAATGTGACTCAACGTTCCGATCGAATGTGTATGGGGGAATCGAGGAAATATTATTAAGACTAAGCGCCAGGAGAGAGTGGTGAAGTCACATCTACGTGGACATTTGAGCAGAAATCCTCACGTACCTTGACCATGTGGACCACCAGGGGCAGGGCTCGATTGGTAGAAGGAGTAGTCAGGCAGCTGATCGTTTGGGTGGGCGCCGGGCAGCACATTCTGTTGCCCGAAGGTGAACATGCTCGAAGCGGCGGGAGAGGTCTCCAGATCAGGCGACCATGGTCCAGACTCGTGAAAGGCTGGTCCACTTGACGAACATCATTACTCAAGACAGGCAAAGTCACGACGATGGATGCTGGAACGTACCAATTATGGACAGGAGTGCCCTGCCACGAAGTGTTGTCGGTCCACGGGCTACTGGCCGACGACGAGCTATACATGAAGGAGCTCTCGTCACTTGACATGGTGACAGGGTAGGTGGCGGCAGGCAGTAGTACTGTATAGACGTATGGAGTTTGATGATTGCAAAGTTCAGCAGGCAGTCACTGTAGAAAAAGGACGATGGAGATGGCGAGAAAGGTGCAGCTCAGATTTCAAGAGCATATACAGACGTACGCCCTCTGCAACGCCCTCTCGACGACGGCCGTGCGTACGACCTTTTCAACCTGAAGCAGGAGCAAGGCAACATCTTGAGGCATGACAGGCCAATCATCGAGCCATCCAGCAGAGGTGAATGGAGAAAGCAGGAAAATGTCAGAGGCCGCACGCATTGAGGCCGCCGAGGGCGACCAACCAATGAAGTTGAGATCACATGATGAGGTGGATAGGCCAATGACCGTCGACTCGAGATGGGAGGCCGCCGGCTAGCCGTGCATGTGCGGTCAGGTTGCATCGAGAGGCCAGCTGGGCAGTGCTGATGCGTGGCCGGCGGCCGGGCGGCTCTTGGTCGAGCACAGCCTGGTGGATATGCCTGAGGTGTGAGCAAGGCAGACTTGTCTTGTCGGATCTAAGACTGCCATTGTGAACAGCAGCATTGTAGTAAGCAGGGGAACGTCAAACAGGCGACGATAGCTCTGACGACAGCAACCAGCGCCCATTTTGGTGAGCGTCGAAGTGCATTGCCAGGCCATCGTCTCGTGGTTGGACTCTTCCACTCAAGGAAGGAAACAAATAATGTTGCAGCATTTCGAGAACGGATGAAGAATGATCTCGCTCGCAGTTCCAGCCTCGAGAAGTGTCAACACTGTGCAATGTTGCAACGAGAGAGCAAGTGAGTAGGGTCAAAAACTCGACAGAAGGGGCTGAACCAGTTTGGTATTTATTCTTGCGATGGCAGACAAGGAGTAGGACTGTCGACGTTTGAAAAGAGGCCGCCCTCCAAAGGAACAAGTAAGTTGCGCCGAGCATGCCAGTATCCCGGTCACACACAGGGATGTGGTGCGCGAAGGAGCCCTCAGAGGCGCAGTATGCAACTTGGGGGCCGACACGAGGGTATCACCTGACGCCGTGGCGTGGTATCGACTGGGTGGCCTTCACCGGTGTTGGAATTCGAGAACAAGGCAAAGAAGGAGAAAGTGAGATGGTGGGAAGGCAGCAAGCTGAAGTGGGTCACGTCCGTGCACTCAGCGGGCGGCCAATCCCGCTCGACCTCACCTCCCGAAAGCTGCGCCTTCAAGAGGGCGACCACACATTCGAGAGGCCGCCCTCTCATCAGCTGAACTTTGAAACCTCGGAACCAGAGATTTCTGGCGAAGCTGCAGCTCGCGTGCGTATCACCAGGGTCATTTGTGTTCGCCTTGCGCGGCTAGACAGCGCTGAAGTAGGGCTCGAGGAGGGCGGCCTCACATATTCACTTATCGAGAGGCTAGGGGCGAAGAAGGATTACGCCCCGTGTCGGACAATGCAGTGAAGTGCGTCAGCTGAAGGGCTTGTGGCATGAGCCGAAATCAGAGGACCTTCCACACGCCGGACTGGATTCAGTGATTGCACGTTGTGACATGGGGCGGAGTTTCGAGCCAGTGTTGTGAACACACATTCAGGTAACACGGGACTTCGACTTGATCCGAAACTGGCTGACCTGGATGTATATCGTGTCTATCGTACCTCTCGTGAAATGTCGTACAAAGTTTGCTTTTGCCGTCTTCTGTAGTCGAGCCCGCAAGGCGGAAGGTATTCCCAGGCGAAGTCGCACACGCATGGCTTGGCTTGGTAAAATGTGCCCTCTTCTAGCCAAGGAAGAGCCCCAACAATCCCTCGTGGTGGTCACGGAGCGCCTGAGTCAAGCGGGTGACCTCGCTTCGTCATAATGCGTTTGCATCTCAACTTCTCCCACCTCAGTCCTTCGACCCATCATTCGTCGATTCATGAAAGCAAACAGTGAACTGCTCCTCGCCTCTGCTCTGCTTGTGGACCTTCTGGCAATGCTCTCTCATCTTGTCCTGGCGACGAGTCTTCCGAGAGCATGTGGGCACATCGCATTCGTAGTGTCTGTCACTTTGCTGGTGGACATCAGACACATGACGGCGAAGGTCTGCTGTCCTCGCAAAGTCTTTCTTGCACGGCGTTTCTGTGCAAGCATGTCGAAGCTTCTGTCCCAGGCGAGCTGTTTTGGATCTCGTCAAGGGTGGCAAGTATACTTTTTCCGGAGTTTGGAAAGATTGCGTTTGGTTGCTATTCCTAGGCTCCTGGTGCTGCGTGGAATTAGGCGTGGAATTGGATGCGTCCTCCAATGTGTCGATGCCATTGAGACTGGCTTTGGACAAATCCAGTTGAAAATCAAATCCGCAGAAGTACAGATCTGAGGGTGACCAGGAACCGAACCTCGAAGTATCGTTTCCAGCGGGTACACTGCTTGAGATGCCTTTTAGTTTCACGTTGTTTCCGTTCCACTACTTCAATTGAACTCACCCATGGACAGGGCATATACATTGAGATGCACTTCCGTAGTGACTTCCAATAGGCTGGGTCGTGGAGTAGAAATGAAAATTGCTGTTTGACATGGCTTGACCAACAATTTTTTTTCGACTTTTTTGGTTCTCCTCAAGATGGCGAGTTTCTGCTCGCAACAAAACTTTCTGGCATCTCAGGAACGTCGAAATCACCAGATTCGCGCAGCTTCATATTCTCGTCCGAATGCGCCCTCTCACAAGGGCGTACCTCCCCCACTTCTTCCTCCACCTCGTTTGCCGCACGCGCTCAATGCCATCGGCGTCCAAATTGAGCCTGCACTTCGACCGCGGACATGCCGCCGCAAGCAATGCCTTCCAATCAGCAAGCACGAAAACTCCGTCACCGCCCAAGCCAGAGATTAGAGTTCCAGGAATTCGTGAGGCCATACGGTCGCGCCAGTCTCAGTTGCAGCCCCCATGAATATGACGTCGCTGCGGTGGGAGGGCAACCCAGTGGCGGTTGATCGGAGCATAGCGCAGCTGCCAGTGCGGCCGATCGCAAGGCGATCAATAAATCCTCTGCCAAGAAAGGACGCGTCGACATTGCATGTTGAATGCGGTCGCTCGTCATGAGGCGTTTTCGGCGTTTTCGGCGTCGTCGTTGCCGAGGCATCCAGTCGATCAGGTGACCAGTCAGGTGATGACTGTCAGGTGACCGGTCGACTTTGGGGGCCGAAAATGATAAGCTACCGCACACCTGGGGGCCAAATTCGGTGGAGGTGCTTGCGGTTCTCTTGTAGCGCTTGCAGTTCTCAGATGGCTTTGGCGGTCTTCAGGCGAATCTGACGGTACTGTCGCTTGGAATATGCAATCTTCTTTGTAGTGCAAATTGGGCCGTGGAAATAAGCTTCTTGTGTGCCTCCGACGGTGTGCCTGTGAGTGTCAACCGCGGTAAGCTGCTAGGTCAGGACGGTGATAGCCTGTTCAATCATTATCAGCTTGAATCGCAGCCACATCGAAGGGCGTTGCAAGTGATCGCTGCAGTCGATGATGCGACCGCCGCAGAGGCCGCGACGATGTAAAGCGAAATCGCTGGGTGTAAGGAAGACGGTGATGGTGAAGACTGGGCGACGGCAAAGGTCAATTCGCAATGTTGTGCAGTGTAGGAGATAAGAAAAGGACAGGAGTGGAATGGAGAAGGGATGTGTGTGGGACTTAGCAGTGGTTAAGAGAAGAAGAGATGTCGTGTCCTGTGGCATGGGAAAGAAGGTGAGAGAGATCGAAGGGGGAGGACGAGGAATATATGCGCAGCCGGAGGCCGCCCTTCAATGAGAGGCGCAGGTGGAGGCCGCCCCACGTCAGAGGCAAGCTGCAGCACAGCGGCCTCCCACCCAGTTATCCGTACCCTCTTCATCTTCTCCCATCGCGCATCAGTGCACGGGCGGCCGCCAATGAGCATTCGAGCTGTCGAGCGAATTGCAATCTTGTGCCGCTCCATTCCAGAACCTTTTACATGCCCAAATGATGCTTGGTCTTTAATCGTCATACCGGCACTGGAGGCGGCCCTCTCTGGCTCTCCCAGCCTCCAACTAGATCATCACACACTCTGCGTCGTCCAGAAGAACGTGAGCAGGATATGTTCTTCTCCAGCGGTATGTACGATACTTGGAGTGTGACAAAAGACAGATGAGAATCGCGTTACTGCGAGGCGCAGCTGGCAGCTTGGGGGCCGCTCGGCGAGGCTGCGGGCGGTGCTGGCGGTGCTGGCGATTCTATTGCGCAAGAATTCCCTGCCATCACTTTCTGCAGCGTGCGAAATGTCGAGCCGAACGAGATCTTGTGTCGTATATGTCAGTAGGTTACCCGTTTTCGCATGTTCAGTGCACCATTTCCTGCGTGGACGAAGTTCTGCGCCCCCAGCCCACGCGGTCTGCTGTGGCACGAATTTGCCTCCGGTGGTTTGCGGGAATCACACACTCCATTCCTTTGAAAGAGGGACGATTGCACATTGCCGACGCGAAAATTTGTCAAGACAAAGCATCAAAAGTAGAGTACGTTGCGACCATGTTGGCGGCGTTCGGGACAAGAGCCGCCGATCAGCGTGGAAAATCACAAAGTTCGAGAGCTGAAGTCGACCTCGGACGTTGGTCGAAAAGTCAGGCTCACGTGCCGCTGCATCAATGTCGCGAGGCGGTGAATTGTTAGAGGCTGTCACTGGCGGCGGCATATTGATGGCAGCCTCGAGCTTCTTCGCCAACTCCAACAGAATTTCCCGCTTCCATTACCTGTCTTTCTCGATCAACATGCGGTGGTTGCTTGGAACGTAAAGTAGCGCAGTTCTTTGATCAAGATGGACGACGTCTCCGGCGAACAGTCCAGCGGTATGCGTCACCACATGTCGCCTGAGATCCTTGAGATAATGAAAGCTTCCTCATCAGACACAATACCATTACTTTCGTTCTGTGATGTATCTACACCCCTCTATGACCGTCGCCATGCACCAAAGCAACAAGGAGGATCAAAGAAAGCGTCGCATCGAAAATGCCCACACGCCATCCATTCGTTCACAATCAATCGCCATGCAAACGCTGCTAACAAAAGTATTGCTCTCGTTTCTGCCGTATCGAAGTGTTCATTCCCTGTTTCTCCGCACTACACCTCCTCTTCATCTCCTCGCAGGTTGCTGCTGCTGCCACCTCTGCCCGCCCTGCTGCTGCGGCATCCCACCATAAGGCATACCTTGCTGAGGCGACTGCATCATACCCTGTTGCTGTACAAATTGCCCTCCATAGCCTCCCGCCTGCGACGGTTGCTGCTGCATAGGGATATGCATCGACTGAGGTCGACTCAATCTCCACGAACTGTGCCGTCGGTTATCAGGTCGGGGTTGTTGCTGCATAGCCTGCTGGTGCTGCATCTGCTGCCATTGCGCCTGTGCCATAGCCTGCGCTTGAGCTTGCTGTTGCGCTCGCTGCTGCATATCGAATTGCATTTGAGCTTGTGCTTGTTGCTGAGCGCGCTGGTGCATTTCGTACTGCATCTGAGCCTGAGCTTCAGCTTCCAATTGTAGCTGCTGTTGTTGTCGTGCTGCAATAGCTTGTTGTACTGCGTTGCTCCTCATGCCTTGTGTAAGTGCTGCCTTCTCGCGCTCACGAGCCTGCAGAGCACCGATCAACCCCGGCGAGACTTGCTCCTGTCCCTTTGGATTCGATGCCATGTTTATCAAGGGTGTTCCGCTAGCTCTTGCAACGTACATCTGTTCTTTTGCGGAAAGAGTTGCAGGTTGTTGATTGCTGACAAGGGCGCTCTGGTTGAGATAATTGCCTGCACCCCTCGAATTCGGGCGACTCGGTGGTGTTCTGTTCTGTCCTTGCAGTAGCTCGCCAGACGGAGATCGAGAAAAAGGCGGCGGCGTCTTCGACATAGACTGTCTCATAGTATGTACTGCACTCATCGATGCCGTCCTCTGATGTGCGAGGTGAGGCGGGACAACTGATCGTCGCTGAGGTGCTTGAGGCTGCGCTGCTAGTTCTGCCCGATGCTGTACCCATTCCTCTGGTGACAATGTTTTGCGCTTGTTCATGGTGACTTCAGGCGATGCTCGACCCGCGGAGCCTGGCGATGCTCCCGGCCAAGCAATGCTGTGTCGATGGTTCGGTGGATCGGCAGTCTCGATTCCAGTAGGAGTCGTTCTGCCGCCAAAGTAAGAATTGCGATTGTTCTCTCCAGGACTGGGCGTGAAGTAGGCGCTCATCCTCGACCCGGCTCCCTGCCGCAACTTGTCGGCAGAGCGAGATCGAGAGCGGCGTCCATCCATGTCTCCCGGGGTGATAGTGCCACTGGTGCCAGGCCGCGAGGTCGGCTTGTAAGAGTATGTCGGTCCAAACGAGACGATCGGTATTTCAGACGTCTGCTCCTCAAGATCTTTGTTATAGGTATCCAATTTTCCAACTCCACCTGATCGGGCATCTGCGGTTGGCATTTCTGGGTCGCCGACCGTCTTGAGCTTGCCCGGCCGCACCCATTCTTTTGGCTTCTTCTTCACTTCGTGATCAGAGCTTTCGACGCTCTCGTAGTCTGGCGTGGCTGACGAGCCCGAAGCCAAGGTGCTGGTGCGCTCATCGTTCAATATCCGTTCTATCGCATCGGAGTCAACAAAATCCATCAGACTTCCAGTAGGAGATACTGGTGAGGTAGAGTTGGACTCCATTGTAGAACGCACCTGTTGACGAGACGAAGTTTGCCCTCCCTCTGATTGCTTCGGCAGGGGCTTTCTCTGAATGCTATGACTAGATCGCAGTTGCTCGGGAGGGTCAGGACGGACCTGCCCAGCTCCCTCAACCATGCCGTCCATCTGCGGCATGTGGCCCTGCTGGTGAAAGTACTCGCTGTCGTTGCTTCCGTATGGGGAGCCTGGGATTGTGCTCAGCCGCTGCTGATTCGGCTCGGATGTAGCAAATTGCTGGTTACGGTACGGCAAGGCGCCGTTTCCGACAGCTTGGGCGGGCGGGTAGTTGTCAAAGTCCTCATCGGCAGGAGGACGAATGGCGTCGCGCATCTCATTGAGAGTCTCCTGATCAACGTTCGAGTGCTGCCTACGCAACTCGGGCGCTTGATAAGGTTGAGTCGGAGGGCGACTGTTGGGGTTGTGCTGGAAAGCTGGGGGAGAAAGGACCGGCTCTGGCGGTGGCGATGGAGCGACCTGGGCTTGATCGTTGAGACCAGCACCCAGCATGCCTCCATGTCGAGGCGGCGCTGGTGGTTCGTCATCGTCGTCTCGGCCCTGCTCATAGGATAGGCGAGATGGCGTTTCGACCATGTGCTTGCGATGGCCATATACATCGGATGCGGATCGCTTGTGTGGGCTCATGTGAAGGGCCTGGGGCGGTGCACTATCCGTACGTCTGACGATCGGCTCCGCACCAGGTCTAGCAGCAGGAGACCCAGACCTCGAACCTGGGGAAGAATGAATACTAGGTTCCTGGAATTGAACTCCGCCTCGCGCAGGTGGCAAAGAAGACCGACTAGTCGTGTTGCGACGGTGGGCCATCTGCCTACTACTGCGTGGGGAGTCCTCCATAACGTTCATCATTCTGGTAGAAGTGAGTTTCTTCAACTCTTTCCGCCACTGACGTTCACTCCAGTTCTGGCTTCCTTCCGTGTGGATGAGTCCAGACACATCCAGAATATCCAGGTAGCCATATCTCCTGTCACGGGGCATTGCGAACATCAGACCTCTCTGGTCCAGGGTATCGGCAATCAGTCTCGAAGGGCGACCATACAAGCCAAAGGTATCGAACACAGGGAAAAGCCACCTCAACATCATCTCGAAACCAGATACAGCGGGGTGGACTTCTGGCATGACGAAGACAAAACCCTCAGTGGTCGTCTCCTGACCGCCATGGATGGTTACAAGACCCTCGAGCTTGACCAGTGTCGACTGATCGATCAGGGGCTTCGACTGAGGGTAGATAGCATACGCTGCAAAAGCGTCGGTGATAGTCGCAATCGGCCTCGTCTTCTTGGTGATCTTGCGGGTGTCATAGAACTTGATGTCGCCCTTGGGCACTGCAGCTCGGCCGTACGCAGAGCCCTTCTTCAATGTCTTCTGTGCCTTCTGGTATTCCTTCTCATCTGGGGGTGAAATGACACACCAGCATCTCTTCCATGGCGTACCAGCCCCGAATCTTACTCTGGCCCAATCTTCATGCGCGAACCTGGATCGATCCATGATTGCCTTGATGTTGTTCAAGAACTTGCCCTTGCCTGCAATCAAAGAGCCCGTGTACGCCTCTTGTAATGTCGAGTGTTCGAACATGGCCAGTCTAATACCCGCGGTCCACTGGGTGAGCGAGTTGAGCGAGTTGAAATGTAAGAGGTAGCGGTTGTTGGCGGCAGTGGAGATGCTGAGCACGTTTTGGAGGTTGCCGCCCTGAGCGCCGTTCATTGGCAAAGACTCAATCATCTTGATGGATGCATCGCTGAGGTTGATGAAAGTGGGAACGACTTCACCATCTTCGCCAGCCTGGTCGAGAGCGGCAGCATCCCATAGAGACAGCACCGTTCCAACAAGCTGAGCGAAGCACTCATTCCATACTCTGTCCGTGCTGGGTCTGCCTCTTGAATCCAGATCATGCAGCTTCAAGAAATAGCCTTCCTGGTACAGCTTGTTGGAGTGGCTGTTGAGGAAGCTGAATATGGGGGCCAACTCGGGCGGGGTGTCGTTGGCAACCTCCACCTGGGGAGGATTGTACGTCTGGATCATGCTGTTGGGGCGAGTGTTTGCTCGAGAATCGGCTCGAGCTCGTGAGGGAGTTGCGGGTGAACGCGGGGCGGGCGAGGCGGAGTAAGGCTCAACTTTTTGGTTGAGCTGCTGGAGCGACTGGGTGGGGGCGGTGGTGTCGAGGTTGAGCGTCTTCTTCAAGACATTGCGGTTCTCGTTGTCCGACGGTGAGGAGTTCTGCTTCTGCTGCTTCTCGGGGTCAGGCGAGGCGGTGGTGGGAGAGCGCTGGCCGCCCCACTGCGACATGAACGAGAGGACTGGGCGAAGTTCAATGTCAGTTCGGTGCTCACTGCAAGGGGGAGCGGAGGGCAGAGCGGGAGGCAGCAGAGGGCGGACCCGCTGGCCTGGCACGCAGGCCCAACCGTGAACGTACCGCGATTGCGAGGCATGCTGTGCAACTCTTTGACCGAATCTCTTGGTCCGCCGTCTTTGTCCTGCAACGTAGCCGCGTAATCCGGCGGCTGTCCCTACGACTGAGATTCTGGCGATGTTGGTGGTCGAGAGGAGGCAGCTGGCAGGCGGAGAAGCAGGATTACGCGTGGCCAACGCAGTGGGCAGGTGTCGGTCACGGGAAACGAGCGTAAGAGGGGAATCTTGGACTTGGAGTTGAAAGAGAGTGTCAGAAGCTGTCAGTGTCCGGGATGATGGCAGCAGGCGGATCTGGAGTGGCGATGACGCTAAGTCCGATGATCAACTCAAAGTTAAATAGAGAGCCTCATTCATTGACGCTTGTTTCTCGATCCCGATGCCGCCACACAATGCCACAATGCTCCCGTCGTTCGGTCGCCAGTCGAGGGAGGAGTGAGAGTGAATACAGCAATTTGGAAGGCGGCGGCGGCGCTCACCCATTCTTACGCCGGCTCCAGGCCCTCCGCGGCGAGCCGACGAACGCATTGAATGCCCATTGCATCGCCAAGAGCGTCCTCGTCAGCTCCACGCCGTGGGCGCAACTGAGTTCTGAGGGAATCGGCAACGCTTGTTCAGCACTAACTCTGCAAGGCACGCGCGAGAGATCCTCCTCACCACTCAACCAGCTTGTTCCGCTGCTTTTTGGCCGCACTTATACGAAACAAATGCGAGGGCTGATGAACTGCAAAAAGCGTCTCTCATCTTGTGCGCGCACGCTCGCTTGGCCATTTGATACGAATACGCCACTGGTCGGTGGACACCCTGCTGCGTTGGCTTGGTATTAATAGGCCGCCAGCCAGCCATCAGAGCTCGTGCGAGACGGCCAGACACGTATATGTATCAGCTCCCTGTCCTACAACGAGTTCTCCAGGTCCAAGTGCTGCGGTATGTCATCCATTGAGACGAACGCTGCTGGCTCAGTGATGCCGATGGCCCTTTGTAAAGTGATACTTCGGCAGGTAGATATGAAGATGGCTGGAGAGGTAATCGCACGCAAAGTCCTGCGGTTGAAGCCGAGGGGTGAAAGCAACTGTGGCATCACATGATAGTGAATCTGCAAAGCACATGCGTGGAGCTATCATGGCTTCAGTATCACATGAAAAGTAGAAATATAAGTGAGTGAGTGAGCGAAGTTTCCACTGAGAGCTTGCTGCCGTCGATCCAGCCCTGCCACGCCTAAAGCCGCCTCGCGCGTCGCGACCTGCCCGCCACCAGCCTCCGACTTCGATTCTGTTCAAACCCCATCTTCTCCGCCGTCGCAATCTCGACAGCTACGTGCAGCTCATCGCCGCGACGTTGAAGTGAAGCGCTCTTGAGCTCGCCAACCACCCCAACACCGATATCCGACATCCGACACCTAACGCGAAACCACCACGACCGAGTCCACAACCCTGCAAAGCACCCACGGAGAAGTCGGCGTCCCTCACAATGCGCACGAAACAAACCTCGAAGGGGGAGAAGTTCGCGAAGCTGGAGAAGGCGGAAAAGGCTGCTGCTGCCGCCAACAAGAAGGGCAGAGTGGTGAAGAAACCCAAGACCGACACCGAAAATGCTTCTAAGCGGGGTGCGCGGAAGTCAGACAACTCGACCGATCCAGAAAAGATCAAGGCATGGCTAGATAAGACAACCGAGGGGCCATGGACGGTGCATACCGTTCCTATATCCAACAAGCGGAAGAGAGATGCGCCTGCGAAAATGGAGATCGAGGACCGGCTATTTGAAGACAGACTCAAGGTGCAATACGAAGTGAAGCCACGGGAGAAGTGGGATGCTCTCAAGCCATATAAGAAATTCACGGGTAAGTAAGACCGCGTGGGAAACATGAGGCTTTACTAACATGATCAGTTGCCGCGGAGAGCATCGCGATTGGAGATTGCATTCTAGTCGGACACAGCGACGGCGGAGAGGAGCCAGATGCAAGAGTCGACGTTGCGGATCAATGGAAGGCGAAGGTGCTGGAAGTGCGAGCTCTGGACTCGGAGCACGTCTATTTACGTGTGAGCTGGCTCAACAGACCGGAAGACCTGGACTCGGGTCGCAAGGACTACCACGGCGAGAACGAATTGATACCGACCAACCAAATGGATGTCATTGATGCCATGACTGTCAATGGCATGATTGATGTGATGCATTGGGACGAGAACGACGTCGACGCTCAGATGGTCAACGAGAACCAGTATTTCTGGAGACAGACGTTTGACTATGTGGGCAGCAAGACCTTTTCGGTGTGTATTCAATGTATCCTTTGGTGAGAGGTTTCAACTGACTTGAGAATAGAAACTCCGCCAGATCTGCAGAGACAATCGACCACAGAATCCTGACGAGATTATCATTGAATGCTCAAACGAGGGCTGTCGGAGTTGGCTACATGCAAATTGTGTGGTACAACAGGCCGCCAAATCAGCAGGTATGTTAGCGCTTAATCAAGCAGCAGGATCGAACATACCACTGACACCTTGTACAGCAGAAGAAGCATCCGGAAAAGCCAAGTCGAATACGCCCAAGAAACGCCAACCTCGAACCGTCTTCAGCGGCTCAAATCGACCACCTCCCGCCGCAAAAGCAATCCAAGGCGACTTCACGGCAGAGCTTTACCTCGCAAGTCCACCCAGCACAGAACCCGACGAGATCTCCGTCAAGCCGGCTGCCACAAAGCCTGAGATCATCATCACAGACTCCAAAGGCGAAAAGCAAGCGCAAGATCTCTACTGTCTGTGCTGCTCAAAACCAATCGAGTGAACGTGCTCGGCGTTCTCACCACACAAGCAAGTACAAGCAAGCATGGACCCGCCTCCACGGCCTCCACGTGGATGCATGAAGGACCCGCTTTGCTAACGCAGGAGCGCATGGAGCCGTCTACCACCGCCGGCGTCTCTTGCAGGCGTCGGGAGATTATGTATGTACGGGGACGGGCGAGAAGTAGGAACGTTGCTTGCGATGCGAACTGAACGAATGGCTACCGAATTTCGATCTACCGACATACGGAGCTCCGCGGCGTGCAGCGAGCATCTCATGCGGCTAGAAAAGGGACGATATGCTGCGTGAGCATCACTGGTACTGGTGTTCTTGGATGTTGCTCTTGCTCTGCCTTTTGGGATCTGAAGTCTGAAGAAGACACGGATGAGCTACGGCACGGCACGCCGTGGTTGTTGATGCCTATCTACGAGGGAACGAGAAGCATGCATGCAGTTTGCTGTAGTAATGTATCAAAAGACATACGAAAATCGGAACGTCAACTTGCCGAAGAGGACTTGCGGATCCGAATTGTTTCAAACGCCTGTCGAGATGATTCAATGCGCTGTCAAAGCGTTGAATCCCCTCCGTCGTTCTCATCAGCAGTGCCGTTTACGTTTATTATATTCGATTTATCAATCAAGCTTTGGGCTTTGCAGAAAGTTTAAATTTCTTCCACAAGTACATGCACTGCACGAGCATGTGACGTTGATGCAAGATGCAGGAGAACGCAGAAGCCAATGGCTAATAAGAAATTGGCAGGTTGTCGAACCCCTGCTGGAAGTGGTTTGCGCGCTCCGCCGGCCCCGGCACCGAACGCACCTGCCGAGTTCGAGGGAGTCGTGCCGAATATGAGCCAAATTGAAAGGTTTCGATGATTCCTCTTGGAGATCTTTCGGTGATCGGGTGCGATGGAATGTGGTTGTCGAAGGGTCCGGAGATAGGTTCAGGTGGAGGATAAGAACAAGAATGTCTCGGGATGTGGGAGGTTTGGAGAGGGTGAAGATTGATTGAGCAGACGGCAAGTGGTTGATGAGGTGTGGGTTCTTTCGGCTGTTCACTTTCCCTCTCCCCCGTCGCCGTCGCCGACGCCGCCGCGAACACTCGACCGAATGGCTCGGCAAGACATGTACTGTCCATTCACCTACCTACACGTATGTTACATCGTCTCATCCGAACTGTCTTGCCTGTCTTCTTTCGTTCATACCGTCATATCATCCTCCGGGGCCGTGAACGGTTCGTCCGTCGACAGAGTGGGTTGTCGAACTAAACCCACCCCCTGCTTTCTGGCTGCATATGCACGAGCAAGGCTTTGGCCCGGTTCAAATCAAATTGGCGCGCGCTCGCTGATGGAGATGATGCAGCATGCAAGCTACGCAACGGACGACTCTAGTCATGCAACTGCGCATGTTCGAGTGTACCTGATCGTCGTCGTCGCTCTCGTCGGCGCTATTCATCCTAGATCGATCCCCCATTCCCTTTTCCCTTCCTTCTCTTTCTTCTCTCCTACGGCATTCCTATCGCGTGCGAGTCATCAACTCTGCGCGGGGAGGGTTTGGATTGGCAGAGCTCCCTCGACCGACCGACACTACCACGACTCGACATCACTTCTGCACGACGAACGAACAGGCGAGCTTGACGATTATCTAACCGCTCTTCTCTTCTCTTTCTTTCTAGCTTTCTAGTCGGTCCTTACCGTGTGAAACCTTGAAACAACCAGAGAGAGTCTACTACTACCAAGCTTCTTGTATATCTGTTTTATCTTGCCGAGGAGATCCGCCGCCCGCATTGCTGGAAAGGAAAGGAAAGCTTCACCCCTCACTTTCGAGAGAGAGCGATGGCCGATACGAGCCCCGCAGTTCCTTCGACCGCCGACGGCGAGCAGCCACCACAGGCGATAGCGGGAGCTGAGGAACAGAAGACTGAAGCTGTTGCGAGTGAGGAGAAGCCTCAGGAAGCTGGCGCAGATGGACCAGCACAGACACCATCACAGCCGGAGGGCGAGACTCCGGCTGCTGCTGCGAGCTCAGAACAGCAGGCCAACTCAGGCGCCGCAGAGATCGACCCGTCAAAACCCAGCGTTCTCATAATCGGTGGTCTCGGTATGCAAAATCTCACATACGTCTACAGCGCGTGCGGAATGACAAGCTTATCGAAAGATTTTGTGAAATAGGATACATCGGCCGCTACCTCGCCGACTACATCCACAAGAACCAACTCGCCTCGACCCTACGTCTCGTCGACAAGCAACTCCCGCAACTCGCCTCTCTCGCGCCTGAACATCAGGAAGCCTGCTCCAACGATAACTTCGTGCAAGCCGACGCCTCGCGCGAGCAATCCCAATCGCGGATCTTCGACCTCCCACCCGCGGCCGACGGCTCGAACAGGGAGTTTGACTATGTCTTCAACTGCGGGGGTGAAACGCGCTTCTCGCAGGAGGACGAGGTGTACCGTCTGCGTAGCTATCAGCTGAGTCTCACAGTAGGCAAAGAAGCAGCGCGAAGAGGCGTGAAAGCTTTCGTGGAGTTGAGTACAGGGACTGTGTACAACCCCAACAAGAACCCGCAAAAGGAGACGGATAAGACGAGTAAACCGCACACCAAACAGGCGAAGTGGAAGCTTTCTGCCGAAGAGGAGTTGGCGAAGATTCCCGGGTTGAGGCTGGTTGTGCTCAGGTTTCCGAATGTTTATGGTCCGTATGGACGGGGCTGGCTAGGGACGCAGCTGTGTTTGGCGAGAGTATACCAGAGTCGCGAGCCTAAGGAGACGATGAAATGGCTCTGGAGCGGCGATCTGCGCACCAACACTCTCCACGTCGAAGACGCCGCGCGCGCGTGTTGGCTCGCAGCCGAATGGCGCTCCACGCACGATAGTCTCCCCTCCGGCCCCGCGGACAGCAAGATCGTCTTCAACGTCGTCGACAAAGGCCAAACAACGCAAGGGACCATGGCGAGCATCATCAAAGACCTCTTCGGGATCGAGACGGGATTCCAGAACGCTCTTGTCAACACATTTGCGCGGTTGAATTTGGAGCATGTGGTCGATGATGTGAATGATGATACTCTGGACGATTGGGCGGATTTGCAGGAGGCGGCGGGGATTAGGGGGAACGGGGGCCCGTTGAGTCCGTTTATGGAGAAGGAGATTTTGAGGGATGCGGATTTGAGTATTGATGGGGCGAGGTTTGAGGGGGTTGTTGGGTTCAGGTGAGTTTTATTATGTTTGTGTTAGAGGTGGTGGGATTTGAGCATGACTTACTGACTCTTTTCGTGTTTGGCAGGCCACAGCATGAACGCATCACCAAAGAAGAAGTCCAGCGCGTGATTGACAGTTACAAGACGATGAATTGGTGGCCTTGATGCACCACCCGTGAGGAAGAAACGGCCGAATTTTTTTCGTTGTATGAAATGACTTGCTGGAGATTCTTGTAGCATAGCGATTTTCTATCTTCTTCTTTTGATACCGATTTAAAGAATAGAGGGCATGAGGAAGGGAAAGGGGGATTGTTGGAGATCGTATTTGTTGATGGCTGACCGTTGGCGGGAAGATCCGTTGCCAAATCTCATCGATGTGGTTTGACTTCACCTCTTCTTCTCTCCTTCCCTCCTTCCCACTCATCAAAGATTTGCTCTTTCTGCCCGTGATTCGACAAATCGGCGTATGAAGCACGGCCGACTATGACTGGCATCGAATCTCAGCAAGATGATCTCAGTGGCGGCTTCAACGTGCAGCAGGCACGCGCCGCAGGCAGCCTCTACTTCGGCGGACCTCACCTGATCTTGAAATCGAAGCTCTGAGGCTGGAGCTGGAGCTTAGGGAAGACCTGAAAATGCGCTGAGTATCTGCGCCCACCTAGGTGAGTATGTCGTGAGAGACCAGCGTTGCGTGTCGGCACAGAAGACAGGCCGTCTCCAGGAGCTCTGATGGATCATCTACCCGCTCCAGCCGATCCTGTAGCACCGCTGCCAGAGGTGCCGTATGTTTGCAAGATCCCGTACGATGGCGGAGGATTTCTATTTTATCCGATCCGCCAGGGAATTCCGCAGTTGAGCAAGTCGGACACTTGGGCCAGCATAGCCGCTTGGGAGGCCAAACATCCCCTCGATGATAGGATTCTCGAGGATCTGCTCCAGTCGTGGCTCTTCTTTGGCCTGCTTCATGAGCTTTTGAGTCGGCATAATCTGTTTGATGCGGCCGGTTACGTGGAAACGAGCGGATCTGGACGGAAATGCGTGCATACGAAGAATCTGATCCGGCGTCTAGGACAGTGGGCTAACATCGTACGCTTCTGGGAAAAGAGACAAAAGGTCGAAGAGCTGAAGCACTTGTCGGCTTGTCTGACACTTGCCACTGAAGCCAGTCTCCTCATCTTTATGGATCGCCACCAGGGCTGCAACCGCGCACTCGCGTGGTCGCTCGCGGCTCTCCAAGAGACCATCGCGGGCGCCGTCAGTCTCGCCTTCGTCAGCCCGACGAACTTCACGACAGTCCCGGCAACGACGGCCGTAGTCTTGAACTACGCGGAGATGGACTCGATGATCCGCAATGGATGGTGTATCCATGAAGTCCTCTGTGCTCATAAACAGTTCGAGAGCACTGCGGGACGGTTTTATATCCAGCGAATGCGCAGGTCTAGTCTCGGTCTCGAGCACAGCCGTTGCGAGGAAGATACTTGCAAGCGTCTGCAGATCGATCTCTCCATGTACAAGCCGCAGCATATTTCAGAGACCTGTCAGTGCTCGTGGTCTGGACCGACGCCACGAGAGATTGCAAGGTGCCTGGAAGCTGGAAGCTTCCCGGTGCTGCGGATCCGGGGCGACGATTTGGGAAGCGTTGAAATCGATATTGTGCCGTACGTCAAAGGCATGGTGTATGTGGCACTGTCTCACGTATGGGCAGATGGGTTGGGGAATCCAGCTGCGAATCGTTTGCCCCAGTGCCAGCTACTTCGCCTGAAGAGGCTGGTCGAAGATGTGCGCGAGACGCGCTTCTTACAGTTAGTCGACAAGAATGCCGAGTTCATACGCCCACCGCGTCCGATCAAGTTCATGGATGAATCACAGGAGATGTTCATCTGGTGTGATAGCATTTGCTGCCCAGTGCAAGACACAGCAGACCCATTTTCATCGGCCGATCTGGCATATGCACAGTCCACTGCTATCGCAAGGCTGCGGGATGTATATCAACAAGCAGCATATGTCCTGGTCTTGGACAAGGGCCTCGAGCAGGTCGATTTTGATGCCATCGACAGTCTTGAAGCGGGCCTCAGGATCTTCACAAGCAGATGGATACGCCGGCTATGGACTTTTCAAGAAGCTGGACTGGCTCGACGACTTCTCATCTCCTTCCGTGATACCATTGTTAATTTCGAGCGGATTCATGGTGCCATGCACTGGACTTCTTCATATGCGCTTGATGCTCGGAATTTTCAGCTGCGGCGAGATCTGACGCAGCACTGTTTCAACCTTCGGGCATGGTTTGATCAGAAGGGGCTCGTTGGCATCGACCGTCGTGGACTCGTCTGGAGCTTGTGTTGGCGCAGAGTCAGTATCCCTGCCGACGAAGCGCTCTGCCTGGCCGCGGCTTTCAATGTGGATATCATGGCCGTCTCCAGAACATTTAACACTGTCGATGAGCGGATGAGGGAATTGTGGCGACAGGTGTCGTTGTCGTCAAGGGGAGTCTCCGCGTTCCTCATCTTCAGCTGCCTGCCGCGCATTACATTGCCGGGATTTCGATGGGCGCCTTCGACCATATTGCAGAGTGTCCGAGCTAGTAGCGTGCTGGAGACCGTGTTGGCAGGTAACAATGACCCGCGAGGGCAAGTGACTCCGCATGGCTTGCGTGTGAATCTACCGGGCTGGACAGTGCGGATTCTGGGACCTCCCGACGGAATTCCAGGCGACTTGATGGCCAATGACGACCCAACGGGTTACGCTTTCAGGGATACCAGGACCGGTGCTTGGTATTCAATCGGCGAAAGTCAAGATCTACAGCCCGGAAGGCATATGCGCTTGAATCATTTGTTGAAGGACCGGGACCGACTCTGGCATGTGATCCTCGACACTACTGGCACGAAAGAGCAGCAGCTTCACCTTGGCTGTAAAGGGCTCTTAGTTTCCTCAGCAGCCCTCGTGGGCTCAAGCATACCGGTTCAACGCTCGGAAATGGTCGTTTGGGTTCAAAGACTCTCTCCTCATCGTTGCTTCATCTGGGAATATGTCTACCACCGTATACACTCTCTGCGGGACGATTGGAAAATTGAGGCCATATCCCGCATGTTGGAAGACGTGCAAGCTATAGACCAAGCGTGGGCCAAAATTTTGTACGATACGCATCTTGATGCAGGGGCCGAGGTATCGAAACTCACGCCTCTGGAGGAGCTATGTCGAGAACTGTTGATTCAAATCAAGTCCGAGACAGAGGCGCTCGTAAGAGACGAAGCAATGGTGCAAGCCTTTTGGGAGGCTGGGGCCCATGTGAGTGATCTGCCACATCTTTTGAAAAGTGTGTTCTTGGGGTGGATAGGGACGATTGAGGAGACTTTTTACGAGGCCACGACTTGGTATGTGGACTGATACACCCTTACTTCGTCCACGGCGTCGGATCACACTCATACATCCCCAATGTCGCCACCGTCAACGGATCATCTCCTTCGCCCAAAGCCTTCAGTTGATCAATACAATGCCGGGCATGATCGAAACTCAACGACTTCCTATCCAGCCACGACAACCCCTTCTTCTGAGCATACGCCGATTTCTCCCACAGGAACAGGCAGTGTTCGGTGTGGTACCCTGCTTCGCCGGTCCAGATGTTGAGCTCCTTTCCCTCCCACAGGTCTTCTTCCGTCAGGGGCTTCGTCAGGTTCTCGTCGGCGTACCAGGTCCATTTGTTGAAGGAATACGAGTTGGTCACTTCGGCGAATTGGCAGTGAGGTGGCATCCAGCCGTAGATTAGGGGCTCCATTACGCAGCCGCGGGATATGGCGTCGGCGCTTGTGCGGCCGCAGTTCGTGATGAGAGGAGTCGGAGTTCTTGATCTGGCTGAGAACCTGAGAGGACGAATGGAACCAAGAAGTATCCCGAGGCCTATCGAAGCGACGATGCCGATGAAAAGGAGGCCATATCTTGTCCGTTGTCTGGATTGTGGAGGCCTTGTCAATACCTTCTCGTCCTGCGTCTCATCATCCGCGACCTGGGTGTACTGGAAGTCTTTGAATGCCATTGCTCGAGCCTTTGATTGGACCAGACTTGGTTTACTGGACGAAGCAAAACGAAGTAGCTGGTGTGCTCAAGGACGGCGAAGACAGCTGCTCAGAGGACTGCAACGCGGAACGCATCTTCGACCAATGCACCATGGCTCAGCCCTCGAATCTCGTCAAGAGCACGATGTAACATCATTGCCACTATCACCTCAATGCCGCGGAAAGCCATGAATCCAGCACGCCTTCTCATGCAATGCAATGCAATACCACGCGGAAGAGGCACTTCTCCATTCGGAAGGTTGACACATGCGCACACTTGCCCGCATGGGGCAGGTCAGAACAACCTATCATTGTTCCGTGGACGCCACCAACAGCCTGATACACTAAATTCTCGAAGGATTTGCGAAAGTCGCGAAGCTACACTTGCTCGCGTGAGTAGCGCCTGCTTGGTCAACCACCGGCTCAGGCTATCAGCTCCGCAACCCGCATTTACTATCGAACTTGGCTGTGGAGCTTTACGAGCTTCAGTGTGAGCTTGATGAGACGGAAGACAAGCTTGCGTGGGTCTTGGATTGTTCCTGTCTTGAGGCTACTTGAAGACAAGGAGAATTGCCAAGGGTGTCGGATGCTTGACTTCGACGGCAGCCAAAGAGCCAGCTTTCTGATCTACTCTGGAGATTCATTCAGACAACGCTTTCTGCACCCATCCGGGCTTGGGGAAACGATGTCGCCTCGCTTCTCTGCTTCAACTCCATCGGCACCTGGAGGAACGTAAAACATGTTGCCTCGCTTCTCCGCTGCGACACCCTCCGCACCGGCAGGAACGTAGAACTACAATAGTCAGAAGCGTCAGCAATCATTCTGACAGAAGTTCACACTGCAACTCACCATGTTGCCTGGAGCACGCTTCTCTGCTTCAACACCTTCCGCGCCAGCAGGAACGTAAAACTTCGGGAAAGTTAGCTTCACTCTCAGGGGTTGAAGTTTTGGATATACCATGTTGCCACGCTTCTGTGCTTCAGCACCGTCTGCGCCGGGTGGGACGTAGAACTGTTCGAGCTGATCAGCATCGTTCAATTCCTGACAATGTTTGTCCAGCTAGCTTACCATGTTACCTGGATCACGCTTCTCCGCCTCTGTACCTTCCGCACCAGCTGGCACATAGAACATGTTGCCCGGAGCACGCTTGTCTACCGGTGCAGCAGCAGACAAAGCCAGCATGCAAGCGGCACTGAGAATCGTGGAGGTCTTCATGTTGTTGCTGTACCGGCTGCGGTTTGTCCTCGAAGGTGTGTTCTTGACGGAATCAATCTGGTCAACGCTTCAACAAAGAGACAAAGATATATGTTTGAACTCTGTCGAATTTCGACCAGCGCCCAAGATGCGGATCAGGTTACATCGTCCGTCACCTGCAGATGCATCACCTTGGACTCCACAAAGATAACGCACCTGCTCAAAATTGTGAGCATCCATCGTTTGGAAGACCTTTGCCGTACTAGGCAGTTGGGAAGGCTTCAGCTCCGGATACCACCTTTACCCGCGGGCTCAATAACCACGCTAGTACATCAGCCCTAGAAGTCCGGCCCATGTGAGGGCATCCAGAAATTCTCTCACACGCTACTGCTATGCAGACGGACGCCTCGAACCTCATGTGGTTCTCGGATCAGCTTACCAGAACCTGTATTCATAGGTTAGCATCGGTTCAGAAGCTGGATCCTTTAGTCAACGATGGATTCACTTACATCTCGAAGCAAGCTAGACCGGATCTGGAAGGTCCCCGATATCTGTTCATGCACTACACTAGCTTCATGCACGTGAGCTGAAGGCTTGATGTTGGCTTCGAAATTCTTCGCCATTGCTTGTGTTGCATCGACAAGACGCTGAGGTAGAGAGTTGTCTCTTGGAGTGAAAGCTTCTCCGGACGTCGATTGGAATCGGGGCTTGTCAAGTTCAACTTTTTCACACTTCGCGATGGAGACCAAGTCCTGGGAGCAGAAGGAATCATTACTCACGGAGAGGAATGAAGACTCCCAATTGCAGAATGAAAGGCACAGGAGACGACGGAAGGCCCTGCTCTGGTCCTTCATTGTGTGCTCGAATTTGCTGTCTTTCCTCGTTGGATGCAGTCTGAACTGGACGAATCTTGTGTCGAAGACGGCCTCATACACAACATCATCTGAAGCCGGGAGAGAAGACCTCTTCGCCGACATCGACCGCACGAATTTGCGCGATACAGTCTTTGAGCCTTTCTCCTATAAGATGAGCAACTATACAACCCCAGCAGGCGGAGACGTCGACGTTGATGCGAATTGGGAGGCACTCGGAGCAATGTGTATGACCTGCAACCTTACATGACTGCCAACGTACTGACCTGCTCCCTAGACGAAGCATTCTTGATCCCACCTTCTCACGCAGAAGCCTTCGATCTAACACCCGAGCACATCCTCTACACTCCTGAGACGATCTCCGATCCCCCAAACATCATCACAGAACCCGGTTATCCCGCCACAATGCAAGCAATCCACCAAATACACTGCCTCAACCTTCTCCGCAAATCCATGTGGTTCAACGCAGACTACTACCGAGACGAAGCCAAAGGCTCCTGGGGCGGAGGCCAAAGCGACGAGGTCATCATGGCTCACGTCGGCCATTGTTTGGACACAATGCGGCAGGTGGTCATGTGCAATGCGGATACGGATGTTGTGCCGCTATATTGGTTTAGCAGGAACGGACGGACGATTTTCGATTTCGCTCGGCATAAGCAGTGTCGGAATTTCGAGTCGGTGAGAGCTTGGTCGGAGAAGCATGAGGTTAGGGCGTTTGAGAATGCGGTCTTTCAGCCTCCGCCTGGGGTTACATTGGCGAAGATTGAGGGTGTGTGAGGGACGGTCTAGCCTGGGGAATGTGTAATCTGTACGTGAGAATCGGGGCTGGTAGCCATTTTCAGCCAGAGTTGAGGCTACTCACATCTCCTGTCACGAGACCTGAGCAAGGACTGTATGTGGACACTCCGAAAATCGCAGTGAAAGGAATGCTGGCCGTCGCTGGTCAGTTCATTGTCGTCAAAGACTTCCTCCGCCACGAAGCCTTCGCATAGAAGTGAGGCTACATGCCATCATCTGATAAGATAAAAAAGAAGACAAATGCTCTAGTGATCGTCAGAACTCGTGAATCTTTATCATTCAATCTTTGATTATCACTTCCTGCCGTCAACTACCAAAGGGTCTCCCGCGTGCGCTGAGACTGCTTCAAAGCGTAGACTATCTATCATTATCCCGTCCGATCTCATCAGATAACTCGGCCAGATTCGGAATTGGGAGTGGGAAACGTGACGTCGAAGTTGGAGGGGATCAATTAGACCCCCATATCATCCACTCTCATCCCCGTGTGTCGATAACACCACCACTTCCCCGCCTCTGGAAATGATTTTCGTCAGCTGAGCGGTCACGTATTTTGCAAAAAGAAGTCAGGTGCGAAAACGCGGGCTAAGACAGCCCTGAAGGATCAAAACTCGAAGGGTTAACAACTCACCATCCCTCCTCCACCTCAACTCACTAAACCCCTTCATCCGCACCTCACTCCACCGATTCTCAATCTCCAACCACACCTTCCCCTCCCCCGTCCCCTCATCAACATCAGAACTAACACCCACAACCTCAAGCGAATACCCCGGGTCCTTCTCCATATGCTCCCTCGTGGCGGCCATATTCTCCTCAAACGTCAACGGCCTGGGAAATGAATCAAAGTACGCGACGAAATCCGGCGCGAGGTGGGATTTCGCTTCGGCGGCCGTGGGTGAGGACATGTCCCAGTCGTGCTCGTTACATGCAGAAATGCCCGGGAGGGAGAGGCGTTCGAGTTCGGCGGCGGTGGGGGTTTTGGTGGGGTTGGGGGCGATTGTGCTGGTTGAGGGGGAGGTTATGGAGGTTTCGTCTGTTTGGGCTGCGGGCGTGTTGATTTGGGACCATTCGGAGGAGGGTGCTGTGCTGGAAGTCGCTGTGGCGGTACTGTTGTTGGCGAGATTTTGTGCTGCTTCCGCGGCGGCCGCGTGGGCGGCTGCTTTCTCTTCAAGCTTCTTTCTGAGCTCACTCTTGGGTCGCGCCATATCTCCGTCCTATTCAATTAGGCGTCCAGCAGATCGGTACAGTAGTCTAAATTTTCCTTTACCAGTCGCTCGGCTCTCAGCTTTTATCCTCCTAAAGCCACCTCTCAGAAAATCGTAAGACAGATGGCTGTGTACTGCGTGTGACGATGCGAGTGAGCAAGCAGGACTTGTGTACCTCTCGGCGGGAGGAATGCCGTCCGAGGTCCCCCAATGCCGAAAGCCATTTGTTAGCACAGCGCCGCCTGCATAAGTGGCTCCTACTCAAAGCGGTAAGCACTCCGTTCATAAAACTGCGAAAAAAGCGGTTGAACAAAACTCTGATGTTTCATTTCGGCGCTGCTGCTGTACACAATGGACATTTATACATCTGTCGCCGCAGCGGCTTGCCGTCCCTGTAATCATCATCAAGACACACGCGGTGGAAGACGTGTCGACAGGCAAACACCACCAGCGCGAGCTTCCGCGTGTCTTCGCTCTCGCTGGCGTCCACCATCGAAGCCGATGCTTTTGCTTTCCCTCGAGACATTCGGCGAGCTTCTTGTCCGCCGCTGCGTTCTAGCATTTTTCGGGTCTTTTCTGTTTCGCGTTCTTGTTCGCGAGCGACCCATTCGTCCCATACTACTTCGCCAATACCGGGCCCCCAGGCGCGACGTTTGCATTGCTCGCAGACTTGGGTTCGGGGCCGCCAGCCTCGTTGGCGGAGTTTGTTCGCTTTCTCGATGTCGATGAAGACGTCTGATCCGAGTAGGTCGTGTGCGAGCGACAGCACGCCTTGTTCGAATGTGTAGGCTGAGAAGATGTCTGACAGGACGGCTCGGAGATCTGCCAACGATGGCGCTGATTTGGCTGCTCGTGTGAGGAAGGCGCGGAGCACTCGTAGAAAGCCTTGGTGGTCCGCTTGTTTCTGAAGCTCCGCACCCTCCTCTTTACTCCGGATGCTCGGCGTTGCAGTCGATGCCATTAGAGCAGTGAAGGCTTGCTGTACATGTGAGCGCAGCGCAGAAGCGATTTTGGCAGAATCAATGGTTTCTGTGGCCTGTTCTGAAGGATGGCTGTCGAAGTTTTTCAGCGCGGATATGGTGTTCTGGGCAACCTGCACCACCACATCGACCAAATTCAGCCACAAATACTCGTCAAGATCGAGATCGTTTTCATTGACATCCCAGGCGAGATTCGTCCGGGGTCGCGGCCGTCTTTGCGTCGTGGCAGTCTGGCCCTGACATAGCCAGATGCCGACCTTGGTATATTTCTCCAGATCTTCGATCAAGTCATCACACGGTTCTTGAGAAGCAGTAACGTCCGGATTGGATGCAGCAGCATCAATCAAGCTGACCAAAGCGCTTTGGAGATTTTGCATGTGTGATACCAACCGATCCATTGCGTCCCGCGCCAGTCCATCTCGAGCGAGGAGAGCGACTGCCGCATCAATGACTCCGCTGCTCTCCATCGCCGGCAGGACCTGCTCCAGTCGGAGATCTCCTGATGGCAGTGTTTTGATGTAGTCCGCAACGTGCAAGGGATCATGATTGCACATCAGTCGCACGTATTGCTCGATGAATGCGGACTGCTGATCGACGAGTGGAGGCGAGGTGGGTGCATTTTCGTGTCGCAGAAGAGCGGGCTCAAGGAGTGTTCGCAAGAAGACGAATTGCTGATGTGTATCAGAGAGAGAATCGACGATGGATTGCAGCAGGTCCGGGGCCGAGATGGCGAGCGTGCGAGCGGTCAGCACTGTGTTGATGTCGGCCAGTTCTTGAGCATGCCTTGATATGACGTGCTTGACCGATTGAGTCTGCTTTTGATTCAGACCAGTAATCTGGCGCAAGCACAGAGTGATGCAATCAAAGACGTTTTCTCTGTCGTCAGGATCTTCGAAGTATGTCTCCACTAGTTCCGTGAACATACGCTCTCCACGATACACCGATTTCAGAACTCGATAGAATCTCGCACCTCGTAGTGACTCGATGAGGGATGGAACATTCGTGGGATGATACCCTGACAGAAGATACTCCACGCTGAGCTGGCATTCTTCTCGCAAGGACTGTACCGGCGGGTGGCAGAGTCTTTGAAGAACACCATTCAAAAGCGATCCCGATAATACCAGTTGTCCTGGGTACTTCGGCAGACTCCGTGCAACGAACATGTCCAGATAGACGACCTGCGTCGGCTCGAATTCGCCTTGCTTCATCACATGGAGAAGAATGTCGATGATCTGCTGACGACTCTTCTTGTGAGTCGAGACTCCATTTGTAGTGATGATCCCGTTCATCCCGATGTCCTCGTCTTCGTTGAGGAACGCATCTTCGAATGCCTCATTCAGCATACTCATGAAGTTGGGAGTGTCAAACTGTAGTAGAAGATCCAGATACGGAAAAGCAGGCTCGTCGTCCGAATCATCTGTGGTTCGGAAGATCTTGTTGCTTCCTTTGGGCCAAGGGACGGGCGTGCCTGAGAAGACAAAGTCGTACAGATCTGTCTTGGCTTGGCATGCTTCCTGGTCATCGGTGAGATCCCCACTAGGATACCGCCGTCCGGTCAAAGAGTAGGCGAGGAATGGGAAGACTTTCATGGCTGACTCGAAAAAAGGATTATCAGTGAGGTCCTCATCGTCGTCTCCTGCCTGTAGCATCTTCACCAGCGTGAGAAGATCGATGAGTGGTGTCACGTAGTCTTTGATGGCTTGCGTCCAGATGTAGATGAGCGCTTCGTAAAGCTGATGCTGCCGACATAACATCGTCACTTGGTCCAGATCAAACGAAAGCGGATTAAGACGGAACAAGAGTTCTTCAAGACGCGGTCCTTGGTTCTCTCCAATGAAGTGGGCGACAAGGGCCTTCACCACCTCTGCTGGCAGTGCTTTCACTTCACCTTCAAGCACGTAGGGCTCCAGTGTAGCAATGAAGATCGATTCTTCATCGGCCTCCGCAAACCATTCAAAGACGTCCGAGAAGAGGTAGTCGGTCTCCTTCATGGTCACACATGCTTCAAAGCAGACTTCGGCAAGCTCCCGTAATCGGATCGGTCGTTCCTCGTCTTGTTGAGAGAACGTGTAGTTGAGTGACGCTGATATCATCGCCAAAAGCCGTTCTCTGACCATTTGATGCCTTGCTTTATCGTTCTCTGGCAAGCCGATTGTCACATTGTTGGCACTTCCAGAGTAGTAGTCAGTGGCCAATCGAATCGCAGCAATGTGGTCTCCGGCCTCCATCAAGGCCATGAGTCGATCTGCCCAATTTGAGAGGGTCCCTACCGCGAGGTCGTTGAAGCCAAGGAGGAAGGTCCTCCCTTTGTATACTCGAAAACTCATATGAAAGGCGTCGGCGACCACGCCATGCAGGGAAGGCTCCTCAGAATCAAGCCGTTCCACGATTGCATGCAATTGATGCGAGAATAGGTCTTGATGATAGATGTGCTTGTGCAGCAGGTCGATCGAGTCTGTCACTTGCAAGCTTCCATCTTCGACAATCAGCATTCTCTGGCTAATCGTCAATACTGCCATGACAGATCGACCCAGCCATTGAACAGCGACTATGGCTTCTTCTGCCCGCCATCGACTCCTCGGATTGAATTCCAGGGACGGAGGCTTCTGAGGGTCTGCATTCTCAATGACTTTGACCTCGAGAATAGTAAGAACGTTCGACCACGAGTATGCAAGCTTGGTGTCCGAATTGCCCTTCTCTGCGTCCGTGCTCGTACTCTTTAGTTTGACTGCTGGGAACCAGGCCAAGCAGCCGCTCAGTGTACTATGCGGCGTGATCTCTTTTGGGCGAGGAGATTTGTGTTGGGTCTGCGCAATGGGCATTGTTGAGACGATGACCAGAAGGTAAGGCGTGAGCAACGCTGTCAGTCCCATTCCATCTGTTGCCTGCTCAACATTTCCGAGAGGCAGTGGCGAGAAGGCTAGAACCGAGCTGGGCTTCTTTGGTCCTTCAACACTTGGGTCTGCAGGTGGATACCTTCCAAGTAATCTTGTGGTTTTGATAGTCCTGGTCACGGGTCCAAGCCCGCGGCTTGCGACGTGCGAGAAAGCCATGCCTCCTGCATCTGCCGACACCAATGCAGTGTGTCTAGTACCCAGGAAGCCAAGATGGAGGATCGCCGAGTTCGCAAGGTGCCCATCAGCATGCTGAGGTTCTTGTAGCACACTCCTGTCGAGGGGCGCGACTTGCAGGAACGGTCTCGAAGGCCGGTTGATCTCCCAGGTAAAGATGTGGCCATTTGCATGACCACTTGCAATGGTCGAGTAGTCAGCTGCAATGGCAAGCGCCGTGACTGAACCGCATTCTGTCGCCTTTGTACCCTGTCCAATGATGATCTTGAGCGTTTGATGGTAATCGAATCCTAAGACGAGACCTTTCGAAGTTCCGATCGCGATCAAAGCAGATACGGCCATACAAGTAGGACGACCGAAGTTGCGCTTGCCTGCCTCGGAAAACGCCTGCCCGGTTATCTTTTTCAGCTTCGTCCACCTCACGACCTCCCACGGTGCTTGGGGAGTGTCGGTCCCTGAATCGTCATCCTGGGAAGAGATTCCAGAAAGTCGGGAGGTCATCGATATCTGTCTCGATCGAGGACTTAGAAAAGCTGGCGACTGTGCTCTAGGAGATCCCGCTGGGGAAGCAGATAACCGAGTCTCGAACCGACGTTCAAATGGCTGCAATGCTCCTGAGGGTGTTCGTGTAGCTGTCTTCCGTGGTGATTGTGCCCGCCCAGGGGATGACAGTAAAGAGCCACGCTGCGAAAGGGTATCATCTGGTACCGATCCTGAATCAATCGGACTGGCAAGCGGACTTCGCGCTGTTGGGGTTGCTGGCCCGGCATCTGGTCCAACATCTGGTCCAACATCTTCCACCGGAGGTGTCTCTCGTTCTTCAAAGTCTGTTATTTCCTCTCTACTGAGCTGAGGGTAGTCTTCATCTGCGGCATCTTCTTCCTGAGCTCCCGCATCCTCCGCCTCTCCGTTGACAGGAAGTAACCCCTCGTCTTCTACTTCGTCTTCTCTTTCCTCTCCTGGACCGATGTATTCTCCATATTCTATGTCCTCCTCCGCGTCTTGTTCCAGCCTCGCCTCAGCATTCCGCACCGCCTCATCCGCCTCGACATCCTCGTTGGGGCCGCCTTCCTGGCCTTCTCCAAACGTGGAGCTCATCGGTGTCCTCTCCTCGAGCGCATTGCGTTGGGCTGGTACCAAAATTGAAAGAGGTCTGTTTCAGATGCCTGTGCCACACACAGAACGGAGCTGAAGGTGGATATGCGAGGGTGACTTGGTGGCTAGGCGGCGAAGGATTGGGACTCGTAATCGCGGGTTGCCGCTTCAAAATGTCGGGTACAACTTTGAATTTGTCAATGTTTGCTTCGTGAAGTCGTCGAAATCGTTGTCTTCGTGTCACTGCGGTATCTCTGTGGCCGTGCGAGGTGACGTTGTTGTTGGAGATTGCCTGAGGTTGATGGCCCAGCCGGATGCCATCCGAAGCTCGAGCAGTTGAGCTGCACTCCCGCGGACTTTGGAGCTTGCTGCTGAACAACATCGTCACTGCACTTGAACCAACACACAATCACCACAACGCGAGGTCATCATGTCGGGCATTGGCGCAGACCTACCGCCGCATCTACTGGCGAAGAGGAAGAGACAGCAAGACGAAGATGAGGCAGATGCGCCCACCACAGCTTCCGGCGCAAAGCGACCTGACAGCCCAGATGAACCTGAGAAACGGCGGAAAGTAATGGGACCTGCTATGCCTCCCGCACCGCTCGATGAGAGACCGGCCGAACCACCAAACCCTGCCGAAGACGAGAGCAGCGACGATGACGACGATTTTGGCCCCTCGCTACCTACTGGCGGGGCTGTGACCAAGACACTTAACGAGGATGAAGAGGACGGTCTAGAAGCAGATGCAGCGACTACTGCGCCTGCAGAGCAGAAAATCAAAAGGGACGACTGGATGATGATGCCTCCACAACAAGACGATCTGGCAGCGCGGATGGACCCCTCCAAGCAGAGGCCCAAAGCATTCAACACAGGGAAAGGCGCACGAGGGCCTAATCCTGGAGGAGATGATAGTTCAACATGGCATGAAACACCTGAGCAGAAGCAAAAGCGCCTGCAAGACGAGATGATGGGCATCAGCAGCAAGGCTGCAGCACCAGCCAAGGCGGCCAGCTCCACCAAGAATTCAAAAGACGAGTCTACCAAGCGCAAGATCCAGGAGCACGTAAGTCTTCGTTTCCCACCCGTCTCCCTCCACGTCCGGAACTTGCTAACATCCACATCCGCAATGCAGGACAAGGCTCGAGGCCCATCTCTCATGGAACAGCACCGAGCTACGAAAGGCGCAGAGGCAGAAGACGATCCGAGCAAACGCGCCTTCGACAGGGAGAAGGACATGGCTAGCGGCGCACAATTCTCCTCCTCGCAGAAGAGGGAAATGCTCAACAAGGCCAGCAACTTCTCAGGCAAATTCTCGGGCGGGACGTATCTGTAGAAGCCAATGCAAGATGGTCCAGGCATGTCCCGTCTCTTGGGCAGCAAGAGTGAAGTTCAGGCTGGCAATTGGTACAGGTCCCAGGACCACTCAATGCCCCGTCCACTCGCGTCCGAAAATCACTCATTCTCATGGCCGCAAACCTTATAGCCGGTCCTTGGGTGCATCTCGTGCAGTCGTCTTCACCCACAATCACCACAAGCATCATCCCGGTATCTCCCCACTAGTGGATATGCACTCGACCTTCGCAGGAATCTTCTTCGCCACCATCTGGAGACTCTTGATACATTATAAGGGAGACACCAGCTCGCATTCGAACCCCCCACGTCCTTGGATCATGAGCCCTCGTTCCATCGATACGCTGGAGGGACGAAAAGGTTGTGATTTAGACTTTGTTCTAGCGACCTTCTCTTGCAGCATCTTCTTTGCCATCACGTAAGACCGGCGCGCAGGTTGCTCTTCCTTCGAGAACGCCACAGATTGCGTGGCTGCATGCACGTCAAACAATGAGCGCGAACCCTAAATACTGTCCATCATTTTGAGTGGTTGATCTTTCGCCTCACGTCAGAAGTACAACAAAGGTCCTGCTTCGACCTGCTCTTCGTAGTATGAGCGTTGTAGGTCGCAGACGTCGATGGCTTGAATATCAGATGCTCTGGTTGTCGGAGAAGGAGAACGTGATGTTGCATCGCATGTGAATAGACTTCTGTTAGAGCCAGGGACGCTGAAACTGCCACCAACGTTTCACAATCGCTTGGCTTCACCTCCCGTGCGCGCCAGCCATTCCAACTTCACTCCTGCCACCAAACACACCACCCACCACACTCCTTTCGTTACACACGCCAAAGTCATCTGGCGACGTCACTCGTTCTCAACCCTCATCTCACTCACCTCACTCGCTTCTTGTCATTTCGCAGCCGACCGAACCGTACCCCCTATACTGCAGATAAGGCACCGGACCTTGCAGTAGCGCACACGGGACCCGCTTACCACCGGCTGACGTTCCTTCGCGACGTCCGCCTGCATTGAGCCATGGCGGCGTACCTGAGCATGTGGAAGAGAGAGGGCGAGCAGGAGCAGAATAATGGCGGTCTTGGGGAGGACTCGGGGGCGGACAGTCACCAGTATGCCGACTATGATGATGGGGATGATAGTTGGTGGTGGTCGCCTGTAAGTCACAACAACAAGAGAAAGGAAGTTTGGAGAATCTGGTTGCTAATGGTGAACATGGCAGACGGGCATGGCGATCCGCTACACCATCATCATCCTCATCTTCGCCGGCATCTTCCTCTTCCTGATCGCAGGCTACTACCACGCCCACCGCCGCATCCGCAAAGGCCTCGCCCCCTTACCCTACCACTCCTGGATGGTCCGTCGCGCATACCGCAACCAGCCACGCTACAACCATCCCTACTACTACCACCAGCAGCAACAGCCAGATCCGTACTACCGCCCGCAAGGCTACGCCATGCACGACGGAGAACCACCTCTTCCGCCTCCACCCTACACCGCGCCCCCACCTGCGTATGCGCCTCCTGTCGGTGCTAGCAAGGCCATGGCTGATCAGAACTTCCCGAGTGCGCATGCGCAAGGCAGGGATGAAGGCCAGAACCCGGGAGAGTCGAGCCAGGTCCTGCCGCCGCTCCCTCCCGTGCGGCAGTGAAGAAGGTTTCGTAAGGATGTTTCGAGATTGCGGCGTTTGAGAGAAGCGAGAAAGCATGCATGCATCATAGCGTCAAAAAGATCAATGATACCAAGCGGGATATGGCGTAAGGTTTGGAAGAGTTTATACCAAGTCGGGCAGGCGTTTAGGCAAGGCGGGTGGGCGATGCTGCAGACTGATCAGGAAGGTGCGTTTGAGTAGCAAGGCTGTGACGTCTTTTTTGTCCCCTAGAAGCTCCGTAGAAGCCAACCTTAACACAACATCACTTGAAGACCATGAGTCGTGTCGTGCTTCTAAGCGAGATGTCGAAAGCCCCCCATGTCGAACATCACATGCCCGCTGCAGTAGTGCCCAATAGCCGCCCGCGTCGAAGCTTTCTTTCGTGCGAAACAGATGTGGGCCATGAAGCGAAGACATGGAGCATTTGCATGTGCCGATGATGAAAGTCTGACTGCCTCGGCTCGAATTTCATTAATGTCCTTGGATCTCGTGGAGCTCGTGTTGACGCTAGTACCTCTGGATGGCCTCTGTGCCCTACGGATGAATAACACTCCGCAGACCAGTGCTCGTTCCAGGCGGTGGAATCAGGGAATCGTCCGAGGGGTGGAAGATGAAAGTGCAATTGCAGCCGCACGCATGTGCAGCCAGCAGACGCCTCCCCCATGCCGCTAATGCAGGTACTTGGTCCTCATGGAGATTAAATGACGCTTCCTTCGTTCATTCGCACGAGGCCAGCATGTGGTTCACCATGTTGATCAGGTTCTTGTTCTCCATGGCGGCGGCCACGCGCTCCTTGTCGCCCAGCTGCTTGTTCGCTTCGTCTGCGGAGGAGGAGGTGCCCTCTTTGATGCGCACGTCCACCCGGAAGCGTGGAGGGAGGGCATTGACGAGACGCACTTTAACGCCCAGGCCGATGACAGTTGTCAGCGAGCAGGCCGAGGTGGTGGGCGTTATCAGCACCTGGACAGAACTAATGCGCGAGCGCGGAGACGACGGCGGGATGATCTTGATGTCCTCCAGATTCACGACGCCCAGCGAGCCCAGGGTGAGGGGGTGCTCCGGGTCGGTGATGTTGGAGATCAGGTCGTAGACTTCCTGCTCGTCGATTTCCTCACGTGCGTCATCGTCTTCGTCTGAAGATAAGTCCGAGAGGGCCTCAGGCGGCGACGAGGTGCCATCGACAGCAGCAAGGCTGGGATATGCTGGGGCCAAGGCGTCGAAGATTCCGCGCTTGGTCTGCGTTGACGGGGTGGAACGGCGGCGGCGAGGCAAATCGTCCGGGTTGAGAATCGTGGGATTGGCGTTGTCTTTGCCGGGCTCCATCTTCGCTGTCTCTGGCGGGCGTCGGGCGGCACAGCAGGCTAGCTAAGGTAGTGGCGTTGCAATTGCAATCCGCGAGCGAACGGGATGTAACTGTGCAAGGGTGGTGGGCGAGCAGCAAGAGGGAGAGTGCAGAGATGTCGAGATGATTGCTTGCTTGCTTGCTTGTGAAAAGTCGCGGGAGCGGTCGGGAGGCGACCGACGGCAAGAGCCGGCGGGTGGCACGCCACGAATGTGAGGCGATTTCAGTGCAAATCGCAGATGCGGCGAGATTGTAGCTGAGATTGTACCTCAAGAATACTGCTTACATGTCCTATTCACCACTCTCAAAGAGTCGTTGTTCTGTCGAAGTCTCCAACAACGTAAGAAGATTTTATGCGGCAAGTTATGATAGCCTAAAGGAGCAAATCGGTAGTCCAGTCTGGGATGAATACGGCGATTTCAGGTCCAAATGTCCTTACACTAAGTTCTACTTGTCAGTCGATTTCTTTGCAGCAAATGTCAGTAGAGGTCTAAGCCACGATGCAACTCAAATCACTCCTGGTCGGAGGCGGAAGAGTGAAAGGCTCGCTGCAGGTCCGGCGTGGCGATTACTGGGTACTTCTGGTGGTGTGCTGCTGAGCTGCTGACGAGTCGCCCACGACGAGCGCACAAACTCCAAAGTCTCTTGGTCTAGCTGGCTGATGCCCTGATGCGATCGCCGCCGCCTTCAAGGTTGCGTGCAGGGGTAGTGCTGTGTGCGTGGATACCGGTAGAACCCCCGCAGCCCACGGAGGACAACACGCTCACGCTGCCCACCGAGCCGCTACCCGTTCTCTGCAGCTGCTCCAGTCTGCTGCTGCGACGTCTCATCTGTTCGTCTCGCCTTGTCTTTGTCGGTGCCGTCTGCCCTCCCGCTGCTCGACACCACTCCTTCTGCCACTCCCGCCGCGCCGGACGCCTTCGCGTCTGCACTCCCTTCCCGGAGATTCTGCTGCTACTAGGGACGGCGGTCGCTGACGTCCTCACTACTGCCCACGCTGGCATGCTACGCCTTTGAGATCGCATCCTCTTCCTATTACTACCCCCATCCTGCCCGCCAGCTGTCCGCGAGCGTTCGGCGAGTCCGACCCTGTCTCTTCCTTCGCCCAGGCCCGCTGATGCCTTTCAAAATCCCAAAGACTACCTGGCCGCCCGCGAGCTAACAGCTCCAAACTCGGACCATTTTCCATTATGGACAACACTACCAGTACGGCCCCGTCGGCCACACAGGCGAAGAACTACGTCTTCGTGAGTCTAATGGGCATCGTTATGTCGCGGACAGCTGCTAATATCTCTATCGGTCTCCGAATTTTCCAGGTCTAAGCGTCTAAAGGTAATGCGCGCCTGCGATGGCTGCCGTAAGCGGAAAATACGATGCGATGGCGCTCTCCAAAATGGACCTTGGCCCTGTGGAGCTTGCGTTCGCCTGAAGTTGAAATGCGTTCCCCCAGCTCTGGACCAGGACGACGATCAGGATACTCCCGATAGCGCAACCGGCCAGCAGACATTTTCTTTCCAGAACACCACTTTTCCAACCAGCAGCCCCGTCAACAGCAAGCCAGGCAATGGCGCCACAAACCAACCCCAGATGGTCCACGAATGGGCCGCTGCTGTACCGCCGCACAAGACAACGACTGCACAAAATACTGCCCCAGACCTCCAGCATGAATTCGATACCAGCGCATACCACCAGGCCTACCAACAGCAACTTCCTCCCCAGCCGTCTTATTCTCCGGAACAATATTATGCATCCACTTCTCAATTTCAACAGAGAGGCCAAACGCCGAACTTGATACGCGCGCAGACTGAGGTATCAGAGACTTCGAGTGGCGACCCCCAGGAGATCGATGCTTCCCTTCGCGAGTTATCTGAGCAGATGGGCGATCTCAAAATCGACATTACCTCTGCTGCGCCGTACATTATGAGACCCAACAATGCCGCGGGTGCCCCAGCGGTGGATTTGGAAGCCGATGTGGTACTCCCACCGTCAGTCTACAGCGATCCGACTCCTCGTATCCCGCCTGAGATGATGCCCTCCGAGGAGCGGGCCATGGACTACTTCATGTACTTCTTCGAGCACATTCACCCTTATTGTCCGGTGCTCAATCGAAATCAGTTCTATCAACAGTGGCGAACAGCTCGAGGGTCTATTTCGCCCTTGATACTAGAGGCCATTTTTGCCTGCGTCGCTCGATACCTCGAAGAGCCCGTGGAATCTCGACGGTGGCTGGCTCTGGCAGCCAGGCACGAAGAAAGCTTTAAGGACGTGCCGCGTTTGAGCACCATCCAAGCTATGATCATTCTCATGAAGGCGCAGGAAAGTATTTCGAAACGTGGATATTACTACCGCTCTTGGATGGCTGTGAAGTACATGATCACCATGGGCTTCGATCTCGGCCTCCATGAGCATGTTGAGAAGCACCGTCCGGACAACAGATGTACCCTCAGCAAATCCGAATGTTTTATTCAGACCCGAGTCTGGGAGTCGTTGTGGGTATTGGAAATGCTGGTTGGAGCGCCACAAGGGAGAACCGATTTCCAAATGGAAGCGGATTCCGTGCAAGCCACATTACCTTTACCCACACCAGAGATTGATGCATACGAGCACCAGGCCTCACGACGATCATGCTTCTTGGCGCAGGCCGTCAAGAACATCAAGATATCCAACAATCTCTGGCAGACGATGCGGAAATATAAAAAGGACTGGGCTTTGGACCCAACGTTCGTTCGACACAACGAAGATCTCCCCAATTGGCTCAAGAATCTACCGGCCGACTTCCAAATACATCACCCTGAGGATGGCAGCCCGCCTTGGCTGGGTGGAGACCACTTTGTTGCGGGTCTTCATACATACCATCACCTGGTGGTGATCATGCACCATCGTCCGCAAATGCAGGCGCTACTGGAGAGACGGGATCCTGCATTCAAGGCACAGCTGGATATCTGCCTCTCATCGGCCATGCAAATGTGTCGCATTCAGGAAGCTCTTTACCGCGATTTCGGTTTCCACGGCCTACATTTTATGCTTCGGGGAGTCAACTTTACGATTTACTGCGTTTTGACATGTACTATGCTGCATCTTGTAAGTATAAACATGCGTAGTTCGTGCTATGTGCTAACGATTACAGGCCGCCATTACTTCGCCTGATCCCGTCTTCAACACTCAAGCTCGAATGTACTTCACAAGACACATGCGGGTCCTCGAACATTGCCTCCCCTCCTCGCCTGCACACATGCAAGTCCAGATCAACGCACTTCGCGAAGCTTTCAGCGCAGACACCAACCTACCATTCGAGCTGAAACCGACGCTTGGCCTACGGAGTCCCACCATGGACAACCATCCCACGCCTCCAAGCACTGGATCTGGACCTACGAGCGCACCGATGCCCAACCAGACGTGGTCAAACCTGGATGCTGCATCCTCCAAGACAATGACACCTGCCACAGAGTATGGTCATCCGTTCGATGCCATGACTAGCCACGGCATGGCAGCTCGCCCACCCATGTCTCACCACAGCAACAGCTACGAGATGCCTCCACATACATCCTACTCGCCGCAGCACATGCAGCAAGTCACATCTGCGCCGCAAATGGGATACGCGCTGGAGCCTGTCATCAGCAACGACCAGCAGACACCTGTCTGGGATCCATCTGGAATCTTCAACCAGTGGAACACGGCTTTTGGCGGTGCCCAGGCGCCACCGCAGCACCCTTCGCCTCCTGATCCTCGCAGCATGCAACCCACCTCTGCACCGATAATGCCCAATCAGACCTCTCCGCTCAGCGCCAACGCGATCTACGGCGCACAACAGCTACCAGTGAATGCAAATGCGGTCGTACCGGATACCGCACCTGCTATGCCGACGGTAACGCCGGTCATGTGGCAAGATGCCTTCACGAGCGCTTACGTGTCTGGACATGGCCAGAAGAGATATCGCGAGGCAAGTGTCGACCATACTGGTTACAACCAGTATCCCACCAGCAAACGTCGAGGATAGCCTGACCACATCTGATTGCGTATCCGAATCATTGCGCGCCGAGAAATACGCGAGACGAGAGTCTGGACCATGGGTCTGGGACTGATGTGGTTGATCTATCGAACGAGAGGGAAGAATTTGAAACCTACGATGCCGAATACAAGGACTGGCCTGGTATGAAACCCTGCTACGAACGGAAGTCGGCTCCCGCAGAAGCTCTCCGTCTCCATCGGATTGAGAACAAGGCATCCCGGGGTTCATGCGATGCAGGCTTCACGTGATGTGGACGGTTGCACAGTCATCCTACGACCGCTGTCTCCGGAGATGTCACAAACTGATGCGTGTGATGTCGAGGATGTCGTTCGTCGCCAAGCAACCAGTTCGGGTAGGGGATTCCGTTCAGCGGCTCTAAAACTAGCTGCCGGACTTGATGAAGCAATGAGACAGCTACACAACGGCCGATATGTACGAGATGATATGGAGATAAGAGACGACTGTGACACGACTTTGTATAAGCTGCTATCTGGACGACATCTGGCTCATGTATACACGACCTTCGATGGCTCAATCTGCCGTCTTTTCGTCGATCTGTTGCTGCATTGGGGAGCTCACAAAAGTTCATTGGAGGAATAGTGGGGAATGTGGACACGCGGGGTCGTGTGGAGGAGGGGAAGACTTTCTTCTGCAACGACGTGACACGATACAGTGAGCGACGACTGCATGTGGTTTGGGGGTGCGTTGCTTTGGGGGAACCGGCAGGTCTGCCCGCATTTGATGTTGCACTTCGGCATCTCGAGGCAAACTTCTACCGTCGCTCGGGGTAGGATTTGTTCTTGTATATGAGGATTTTCTTGTCTTTGCCACTTCTTTCTGCTCCCTTGCGCCCTGTAAGAGTATTGAAGACGGACGCATCTCACTTTCTCGTTCATCTTTCCTTCTCTTCTCGCCGTCACAGTCAGGAAACCTCTCCTCGATGCCAAACCTCCCAGCTCTTGTCTAACCTAAGCATTGTCGAAGCACAACGCCTCGAAGCTTACACACCATGGGCCTCTTCAAGCGCTCGGCTGCGACAGCCACAGACGAGAGCATCTCGCCTTCACCTCAACGAGAACACGCCACCCCCGACAAAGTCGACATCGTCCACCAAGAGACCGCCTCGACCGCCGACCAAGAACAAAAATGGAAACTCAACAAAGCCGGCGATGGCGATGCCGCAATGGCACTCTTCAATTCGCCCGACGAAGTCCACGAACCCATCGATCCTGCGGAGGAGAAGCGGGTGGTGAGGAAGATTGATTTCATGATCTTGCCATACTTGGCGGTTTGCTATGCATTGTAGGTACTCCCATCTTCTTGGAACTTCATAAGCATACTGATAATATCGATCCCAAGTTTCTACATCGACAAAACCACCCTCTCCTACGCCGCCATCTTCGGCATCCGCGAAGACCTCAACCTCGTCGGCACAGAATACTCCTGGCTCTCCTCGATCTTCTACTTCGGATTCCTAGCCTGGGCCCTCCCTACCAACCTACTATTGCAAAGATTGCCTGTGGGGAAGTATCTGGGCAGTCAGATCTTCCTTTGGGGCTTCTTTTTGATGTTGCAGGCTGTGGCGAAGAACTTTTCGACTCTGGCTGCGTTGAGGGCATTGGCCGGAGCGGCGGAGGCGTGTAGTGATCCGGCTTTTATGTTGGTTACTGCGATGTGGTATGATGATTTGAGTGCCGAGGCTCTTCTGTTGCGTGGATGGGTTGTGTGCTGACGTTTTGGTTGTTTAGGTATACGAGACGCCAGCAGCCGATCCGGATGGGTCTGTGGTATGTCCAGAACGATCTTCCATGTTAAAGACACCTTCTAACCGCGCAAAAATGCAGGTATACGGCCAATGGCATTGGGATAGCTCTGGGTGGTCTTTTAGGCTTTGGCATCGGAAATATCAAGGGCTCCTTGCCCAGCTGGAAATACGAGTTCCTAATCATCGGCGCTCTGTGCTGTATATGGGGCATCGTCATGATGATCTTCTTGCCGGACAGTCCCATCACGGCGAAGGGACTCACCCAAAGGGAAAAGAGAATTGCTGTCGAAAGATTGAGGGAGGACCAGACGGGCGTGGAGAACAAGAGCTTCAAGGCCTACCAGGTCAGGGAAGCGTTTAGCGACTACAAGCTATATCTGTTCTTCGTTTTGGGCATTGTTTGCAATGTCCCGAACGGCGGCATCTCGAACTTCGGTAAGTCGTCCCATTGATGTTGTGGGGAGGCCTTGGTTGCTGACGGGTTGGTCGTAGGAACGATCATCATCAAGGGCTTCGGCTTTTCGACCCTTGTCACAACGTAAGTCAAGGGCAGAAACCCATTCTACGACATTTGTGAAACACCTACTGACCCTCTGCCTTCTAGTCTAATGCAAGTAAACTCAAATGCAGAAGCCATACTGGCACATGTCCAAGACGCCCGCTGACTTTCTAATGCAGGCAAATTCCATATGGCGCCATTATCGCACTGTCGATTCTGCTCTGCGTCTACTTGAACGACTACATGGCCCGCCATGGACGTCAAACTCGATGCTGGTTCATCCTGGCCTTCCTCTCGCCGAACATCGCAGGAGCCTTTGGTCTACGCTTCCTCCCACAACACAATATGGGTGGACGGCTCGTGTGTTACTACCTCACCGGCCCTTACAACGCCGCTTTCTGCATGATTCTCTCCCTCACGACGGCCAACACCGCGGGCCACACCAAGAAAGTTATTACGAACGCTTGTCTCTTTCTGGGATATTGTACTGGTAATATCATCGGGTAAAACATCTCAATATTCTCCCGCTTCGTCCGTCACTAACCCCTGATGATGCAGCCCCTTTTTCTACCTCTCCAACCAGTCCCCCGAATACCCCCTCGGCATTTGGAGCATGATCGTCAGCCATCTGATCGAATTCTGCCTCATCCTGGTTCTGAGGTTCTTGCTCGCTTGGGAGAACAAGCGAAGAGATCGAATCCAGAGTGCCATGGAGGGTGGACTTGAGGGGAGGGACTTGGATGCGACGGCATTCAGTGACATGACGGATCGGGAGAATATGAATTTCAGGTATATCTATTAGAGGGACGGCATACATGAATTGAAGATCTAGAATAGGAGGGGCCTGGACGCTTACTGGGTTGAGTGACTGGTTAGCTCTGCAATGGGAAAGGTATGAGACACTACATGGAGTTGTAAGCTTACAATCAGGACCAAATCCAACACTACCGTCGACTCTTCCTCATTATCTACATCAACAGACCTTGCTTTAGCAACCAGTATTATCTCCAATAGAAGGAGCTTGGCTATGGCAATGTGGCTTCTTCAACAGCCACGAGCTTGGTGCAGCAATCTGGAGACTGCCCGTTGAGCCTTGACTAGACATCACATCGGCAGCGACTCAACTGCACTTTGCTCAACGCCGAGCACACCCATTCGCAAGCCATCACATTTCGACATTAGGAAACGATTCCAAATCACAGCGCTTGGATGACGGCCGCGATCAACATCATGACAGTCAGTATATTTCCAATCGAGCCAACTCTTGCTGTCTCTGCCCCATTGGGCGGCATCGTCGGGTCTGGGGCCGGTGTACTCGTCGCGGCAGGCTGCGAACTTGTCGGATCAGGTATAACCCCGTTCCGTCTGGGATCAGAGCACATCATATCATAGCGATGGTAAGAGGGGTCCTTCGAGTCCTCCGCGAGACAGTACGAAAATTCCCACAGAACGTCGCCCATGCGATTGAAAGGTCTTCTTTCTGGTGGTGGAATCACGTTGCACCAGGAATAACAGTCCGGCCTGAAGTTCACTTCTTGTGAGCCGTTGTTGAATCTGGCGCAGCATATGCTCATACGTTTCGCGCTGGAAAGCTTGAGTCAGCCTGTTGGTTTTGTGAGTCTTTACGAGGATGGAGATATACCCTCCGGGTACGATGCAGTAAGGAAGAGTGGTGTTGGCGATTGGTATGGCCGTCGTTTTGCAACGGTATGTTGGCGAATCCGTGTAATTGTTGCTTGCTAGGTTTCCATCGGTAATTGGGAGTTGCATGTTGTGTCGGTTGGTGTCCAAGTCTTCGATTGAACGCGAGAGTTCGAGAAGCAGTAGCTTGTGACCAAGGCAGCGCCTAGTGCACATGTGATCCTCTGATGGAAAGCCACCTGGGTGGTCCTTACGCTAGATCCCTCGGAGCCTGTTCCACGGCATGTTAGCCGTTGTCCAAGACTTTGCGGCTCAGAACCAGGACTGATCGCCAAAACAAATCATTTGTAGACACGAATACTATACCGTACAGCTGCATAGATCTTACCAGATAACAACGTTATACAGCATCAACACTACACAAGCTACCAACCCAAGTCTTCGTTGGTTCCGCACGCTTTTAGAGCTCCGCGGTCGACTGTGGATACTTTGGTCGAACTACCAGCTGTCACTCCGTTGACCAGTGACCCAGATCGTTTCTTAGGACTCGTGCATCTTACTGAAAATGGAACAAGCCAGAAAACATATTACTAATCGCAAGAATGGGGCGGCGCCCTTTACCTTTCAACTTCCGGCCCGTGCCGTTAGCGCCGAGCTTAAAGAGCGTTGCATGTGATCGGACCATACAAACGACATCCAGGTTCAAAGGTGCCGACACCCTCACATCGGCACGACGACAATACGTTACGGCAATTCGAAGTCATCATGGCTGATGAAGATGAAGACCTCCCGACGCTCGACGAGGTGTACGAAATGTACGAAAGGACGATCTCGACAACTTCTTCGAGGCAGCCGAACTGCTGCTCAAGTGGGACCTCGACCTTAACCGCTTCCATACCATCAATCTCTTCGTACTAATGGCCAACGCGGCTGGTGATGGCTCCGATGGATTACATTACCTGCAGCAGGCCCAGCATCATCACCGCCTGGCACGGATCCACGACTGGGAGAGTTGGCAAGCTCCAGTAGATGCGGCCGCATTTGACGAACTCACCCAGAAGCTGGAGACTGTTCGAGCGGCTGTGGAGGCGATGCTTCGACAGGACATCGAAGATGAAGAGGAAGAATCACCATCAGACTTGTCGCCTGAGGGTAGTTTGCATGGTGATGAAGAGATGGTCGAGTCGGAGACGGTGGATGTTGTGGACGAACCAGCAGCGCAAGCAGATACGCGAAGGGACCTTTCGATTCGCTTGAAGCCGTCCAAGTTCGAGAGAAGCCGCAGGCTCCGCACCGGACAAGGCTTGAAGTCCCCGAAAAAGTCAGATGCTCCAGTATGTTTGACGTGCCTCGACTGACATCTTGATAGCAAATCCGAGTTGCGAAGACTTTGCAGGCAGTTTGACACCGAGGAGCAAACAGACGACAGGGGGCGTGCAGATGGCGATAAGAAAGACGATCGTAGCACAGGTATTGAGTAGGGTGGCATGGCTTGGGAGAACATTGCTTTTAGGGTGGGGCTGAATCATACGGAGCATGGAGATTGGTTACTTCATTAGGGAAAAGATGTTTGGGACGGGGCGACTAGTGTTGATTTGGTATCATGTGAAGCACGACGGCGTTGGAAGTGGCTAAAACGACCACGTTCGGACTTCACGGCTGTACTGAATGCCACGCTTGCTGCAGGTATTGCAAACGAAATAACAGCGAATTCCAATACGTACAAGAAGTATGCGGCGATTTGTTCGAGACCGTCGAAGTCGGACGAAAGTCTCAAGCTTCGCAAGGGACGAGGCTTGAAGCCTCAGAAAGGTCAGACGCCAGACCTTCCTATACGTGTTTATATGTGCCTCGACTGACGATCTAAGTGGTGATGTAGTTTTGGGCTATTTGATACAGGAATACGATCAGCTGTAAAAGATATGCTTTCTCATGACGTCGAAGGCGGACTTGGACATGTAATAGTTGGCCTGAACAGTGCGATTGATCAAAACCATGATCAGCTAAATGCTTGTGCAATTGCTCACTTGCTCGATTGTTTACTTGCCCACTTGCTCAGCAGAGCATTTCAATCGATCTGTCTGTTGTTCTGTCGTTCGTATCTTTAAGGACCGGGTGATTAGGTCATCGATCAAGATGGATGTCTCTCGTGGCCTGAACGTGAGTTTGTGTCAATTCGTTCCACCACAGCTCAGGGTTCATTGCTTCTCCTCCCAGACCACTCTTCTACCATTTCCTCATATCAACATGGAAGGTCAGAGATTCTAATACAATGCTAGACTTTAGACCACACTTGATCTACGAACAACTTAGTATCCGCCGCTTGTAGTCACGCCGCCGCAGTCCCTCCTTCGGAGACGATTCCTACGTCATCTAAAACAAACATGCATCAACTACGAAAACCCTCCACGACGACGCCCACCGACTTCTGGTATATTGGTCAAGAGCAGTGGGACAGATATTCTCTCGAGGTAGAAACGGGCGGCCCCAACAAGGCCAGTGCACTCAATCAAATGAGGAAATTCGATGGTGCTGGTCGAATAATGGAAACCGACGAAGGTTGTATGTTCAAACGACTCGAGGATGGAGGTTAACAACCGGCAGGCAAAATAGCCCCGTCGCCCTGTTCCTGGTGTCTGCGGCGTTCGAGCAAAGCACCCTGTCGAATATACAGCAAAAGGAACGACACAGCTTGTGCATTTTGTAAAAGGATGGGCAAGAAGGGCTGTACAGCGACGATCGAAAAAGCGAAAGATGAAGAAGAGCATGTGGACGATTGCAACAACAGGGGGATAGAAGAGCAGATGACAGAGGTGAACGATCGTCTTGAGGCGCTGGAGCGAAATCTCGCCCGTTTGGGGGACCTCGAGAAGCTCGAACGCAAATTCGACGAGTTGCGGCCTACTATTCGACATCTCGAACAGCTACATAGGAGTCGACAAGATCCCTGCGCCGGGAGGTTTCGACCAGCAACAGAGGGCGATTGGGGTAGAGTCTCAAACGGTCCACGTTCGACAACTTGAAGGTCGCGTAAGAGACCTTGGATGCTGCGCACGGAACAAAAGCTGGTCATAATCCGTTCCAACCACTTTGGATCTAAAAAGTAGCCTCAGAATAATCAGAAAAGAGGCTTGAAGCCTCAGAATGGGAGATCGAAATGCGATCTTGCATTCAGGCCGGCTCCTATTGATGATTTGATACCGTTTCTTGACGCAAGCGTTGTCTTGAACGTCCTGCCTGTTTGCAGCTCTGACGTTGAATCAAGCCCGAGGAGGCGTAATCTGCGCTTTCTTTCTTTGATCCCTCTTTCTACGCTATGTGTGCTCTATCAAAGCACAGTGGCCTTGTCGAATTATGTTGTGGAAGGTTAGGTCCGTGGTCAGGAGCTGCTGGACTTTGGGGGAGCGGTATCCATTAACCCTGCCTAGACTCCCCGAAACTTGAGGCTCGTCTCGCGGTTTCAAGGGGGGTTGTTTGCTGCTCCTAGGGAGAACCGTATTCGACGACCTCAGGTTGATTTCTGAAATCCGGCTGAGTTGCGAGGGGACCTTCTGCAAATACTCGCGCCCTAAGAGGAACATGAGAATGAATTCCCTCACCTCAGGCCACCTTTCGACGCCCATCGTCTGGATGGCTTTGGACAGCCTGGCTTTGAAGAAGGCCGTATGGCCTGCATCTCTTGATGCCGCGAGTCCAGTCGACAGGACCATGAGCTGCAGGAAAGGTATGCTGCGCCAGGGCTCCTGAAAATCTGCCAGGATCGAAGTGACCAGCCCCTGGACGTGGCTCGTGTTGCTGGTGTGCCGGTATGATCGACCGTTCGCCACAAGATTGTAAAGAACCGCTTGCTGATGATAGCACACCCTCGCAATGTGATGGACCGTGGGTGAGTCCGGATCATCACGACAACTTTCTCTTCGGAAGTTCTCAAGGCTTTCGTAGAAGCTATCGAAGATGCTGCCGCCCATTGTTGCGTTGATGATTACGGCCTGGACGCTGGCGAAGGCTGAAGATAGGAGCTCATTCAAACCTCGAAGTCTCGAGGGGTGAGTCTCTTCGTTGTAGACAGTACTTTCCATTGTGAGGAGACCGCCGAGCTTTTCAGCCATTTCCCATGCTGAGATTCGAGGATGTGTTGATAATGCTGATGTTATCAATGGTGTGTCGAATGTGAGCGACTGGATCAAGTCGAGGCTTTCTCCTTCTTTAGTCAGGCGATGCGGATGACGGGGAGTGAGAGACTTACGTTTCAAGCATCATACTGTAGGAGATCGGTATGCAGGCGGATGAAGAACACCTCTGCTGGAGTATGTCATCCATGGCACGGAGATGCGTTCGTGCTTCGCAGTTGGAGCGGGCGAGCTGTCATTTCGTCAGTTGTCAGATGTCTCCTTTTGCAGAAAGGTCCAGACTCACATCGAACGAGGTAAGGAACATGAGGGCACATATCGTCTCATCCGAAACGGCCGTCTCCTCAAACTTCATTCGTTCGCCAAGTTCGTGGAGGACTTTCGCTTTGAAGATCCCCTCGGGCTGACAGGAATCCTCGATGTCTCCTGCTGCAGCAAGACTTCCTGCCGCAAGAAGCATTGGGCAGGGTGAAACATCCCACGCCGTCTGCATGACTGCTGTGGCATGGTCAAAGGTGACCAAGGGTCGTATTTGAGTCAAATCTAGAGGATCGTAAGCCTTTGGCCGTTGATATGAAGTCATGTTATACGTACAAGATGCACAGAAGCCAATTATCTGGTCGACTTGCACGGGAGATCTGAAGGCGTTGTAGTCCCATTGTGTTGGACCTCTTGGTATTGAGAATCGCGAAAAGGCTGTCGACTGAGAACCAGGGGTAACACGGCCTGGCCCAGAGTCACAACTTCCGCCACTTCTACCTTGATCTGAACATGATCGCTTCCTCTTTCGGGAAGCTTGACCAGCCAGTGGCCCACCATTTTCTGAACGAGGCTTGTCTGTCCGGCGAGCCAGAGCTAGTGTCACCGCTACAACGTATGTGAGCCAAGACAGAGCAGCATGATTCAAATCACGATGATGTACGTACCTGCTTGTCTCTCTGCCCTTTGCCTACTCCTGAAGCTCTTCATAGCTTGCGATCGGACTTTTCGCTTATCAGAGGCATTGCTGCCTGCTAAGCTGTTCTGGTCTATCCACTCGAGAAGCATGTCGGTCGGTTGCCTCCACCCGGCATCGAAGAAGTGCAGAGCTGCTTCGATTCAAGAATCGCCAGTTTTGTCTGCAATGAGCTGAGGTGAACGATGGTGGCATTACGCATCGTGGCGGAAGGGTTGTCCACATCCAGAAACCCGCAGGAAGAATTGGAGCCATGAGCGGTTTCTTGTTTGGGATGAATGAGGGTCGATCACTTTGTCCTGCCCTTGTCGAGCCCTAAACGAGGACAGAGCCCATCAGGTATGAAGATCAATCGTCCGTGCAGCCTGTCTACACCCATAATATTGTCTTCAATGCCTTTGAGTCGGCAAACCATTCGTCGTAGTCCCGCTCTCGATATCCGGGCGGATAGAGAGCGAGATCTTTCGAATGAAGATAGCCAATCCGTCGAAAGACGTTCGTTTCGTCGTCTACCTTCTCAAAGATCAGTGCTTGAAAGATGGTGTAGGACTCAGAGGCATCGTCAACAGTCATCGGAACAACATAATGCTCTCGGCCATCGCTGGAAGACGGCATGTCTGGCCCGCCAAAGTCAGGCCATGTATACGTCTCTTTCAAGGCGACACCGTCATTGCTGGTCGATAGGATCCTCTCAGCGTCTGATTCTGCGTGGTAGTTCTGAAGATAGATACGCATCGGCGAGCATCGAATTTTGAGACGGGTGTACTCCGAACCAGGCTTTCCATTGTCAGAATGTATTTGGACGATTTCGTAGAGCCACCTGGTGAAAGACCAATCGAAAGTCGAGATCCTTGTATCAAGAGCCAGCCACGAGAAACTGGGGATGCGACGATGAGATGGTTTGGCGTTCCTTAATTCTTGCCGGCTGGCAATGTCAGGATTCCACCACAGGAGCTGCCTTCGGAGGTGGCCATGAAACATGCCCAGCATGTAACGAAGTTGATACGCGTTCTCAGTCTCTTTTGCTAGTCCAAGAATCGCTTTGGGCCTGTCGTCGGGAAATGTGAGATCCCCGTTTGTGAAGCTAAATACGAGGCTGTACCACTCCTTACAGAAGTTGCAGCTGTTCACGCTCAGGTCGCAGCTCTTCACATCCTCATCATTCCATCCTCGAAGAAATTCCTTCTTGGTACTGGTATGGAGATGAATAGCGGCACTGTTGGGATAGCTCTCAGTGCTAGCCATCTCGCCACATTCCCATATGACTTGATTGCAGCTGAAATGGAGTGTTCTGGGGGAGAGCAGTCGCTCTTGAAACACCCATGCTCTCCTATTGAGGGGCTGAGACTCAGTCGCACTCATCCAGAGGCGTCCATCGACCATGCTGTATGTTCCCTGAGCAATATTTGATGCAGATGATACGTTCTTCGAGATGGTGACCTGAAAGGGGGCCACGGTCCTTCGATGCCGCTCTCTGAACAACGACATACTCGAGTTCAAATTTGCGGTTGCGGCAATATTACATAGAGCGTGTTTGTAGACGTAGCACATGCTTTGTGTTTCGGCATCCCAGTCGGACGGATCGTCTTGAATAATGCAAAGGCTGTCGATCCATATGTATCGGACATCGAGACTACGGCAGACATTCATAGCGTCTCGAAATGTGGGAGGGAGATCGTCTTTGTTCGTTGCTTGATGTAGTCTGGAGTGGTTGGCCTTCGTAAGCTTGAGGATGCCCTCATTGCCGCCCCAGCAGTGGGAAAGTGACAGGTATGGAGCTGTGGTGGATTCTGCCGCTGACCATATGACGCGGAAGAGATGCTGACCTTCTGGTGGATCTACATCAACCAGACGTGACGGACGCCACGATGTATCGTCGGCCGCACAGCTATGATTAGCCCGGCATGCCTTGATCCATTGCAACGCTTTTCCCATCACATCTCCATCTCCAGTACTCGATACTTGTAGCAAGCTTGGATCGTATGTGGCTTGCTCCGCCTGAGATGTTGACTCTGGAAAAGGTACTCTGTCCGTTGAGATGAACCTCCGCTCGGCACTTCCAGGTCTGGGGCCATCGGCAGACAGACACATGCTGAACGAATCTTCGGTCTCCCAAGACCACCAGCCAATCACGAATAGCTCAGGATGATCAATGAGCCTCCACTCTTTCCACAGGGGATCTGATGGCTGTTGCAGAATTTGCCTTTCAGGATCGATTCGATACCACAGCTCTGAGCACATCAGGCACCCGTCCTTCACTGCTTTGGCGAGGCTATCGGGAGTCTTGTGGTGAGGTCTCCAGAGGGCGCGTCTTGGTTCGCTCTCCTTCAGAAAGCACGTGCAGACATTGCACAATCCTGTCTCTCGGACGCAGAGTAACTGGTCTGGTTCGGGATTGGCGGTCCATATGGACAGACGATGGCCTTGAGTCTGTATGCGGGTCCTGAAATCGACGGACATGCTCGCCGGAGATTCCAAGGAAGATATCAAAAGCCTGTTGTAAAGCCCAAGAAAATTAGCTGGACCGCAGATCACGGTCGGTGGTCATGCAGAACTTCTGGGATGTTGAAGAGGAGCAAGCTGAAAATGAGAGGCTGAGTCGCACAAACATCGCATGCAGGGATGCCTCAGGCGAGTAGGCCACGCCGTCAAAGTATAAATGGGCGATGAGAACGTGTAGACTGCATGAAAAAGTGTTCACGTCTTCATCTCAAGAGAAAACGTCTTACGAACTATCTCGCAAATGCAGCAGCCTCGCTCATCTCTTCTCTTTCACCTGACCCACAGAAGATATTGATCCTCCTTACATCTGAACTCACCCTCATCCTTCAGTTCCTTGCGCTGCTTCATTGATACTTCCTCTGTTTCCTTGACACGAGCGACTTCATCATGCACTTCTCTCCAAAGCTCTTCAATACTCGGCCTTTGCTTCGGATCCTTTTGCACGCATCGCCTCACCAAATCGCAAAGTGTCTTCGAGTACAGTGCCTCTCGCTCAGGCTTGAAAGGAGGATGGTCACCCGTGGATTGTAACGTGAACGGCGCGAAGTCGATCTGGCCGTCAACAATTCGGTCGAGGTTGATCATGGAAAGGAGCACGCGGCCGATGGAGTAAATGTCAGATTTGAGGTCAACCAGCAGAGGCACGCCTTCCAGGCCACAGGCTGTGTGCTCCTGTACAATGGGGTGTCAGCATTACTGCTTCAATTGTGGCTTACAATAAGGACTTACTGGGGCAGAGTAGCCAGGTGTTCCACGGGCTCCTTGCAGGTTGGTGGCAGGGCTTGTTAACGTAGCTATGCCGAAGTCACCAAGCTGCGTAGCATGAACTGTCAGTCTGAATATTCTCTGTGCATCAATAAGGCTCTTACCCGTGGCTGGGGAATGCCTGGCCAGTGGCAATCGTGAGGATTGTCCAGAAAGACTGTACAACACCCATCAGCTATGCTTTGACGACAATTTCAAGGGATAGTCACTATTGTCGGGCTTGATGTCGCAGTGCACCATCTGCTCAAACCCCTCAATGGGAGCTTCCTCGTCAGGGTGTCTCCCAAGTTGCATCAAGCATACAGCCTCAACAAGGACCTCGAGGATTGCCCAGATCGCTCGTTCAGGGATCCGGCTGGTTCTCATCAGTCACGATCATCAGCACATGTACTCACACAACTCACGCATCATCTTGACTGCCCTCGGCATCTTTAACCTCTCCATGGAAACCAAGCACATCCTCTAAGCTTCCTCTGGGACAGAACTCGAGATAGAATCTCTGCATACGCAACTTCTCGTAAACCACACCAGCGTAGTATCGCACAGTAGCATGAGCCTTATCTATCTCGTTCACGGCCCGGGCAAGTCCAGACTCCGCAGGTATGGCCAACGTAGAATCTCGATACCAGAGACGCTGGCTCCACCAGCCGCCAAGGGTATAGTACGACTCTTTGATCACCACTCGATTGAGAATGCCTGCGTACTTGCTGCACTGGATCCAGAGACTAGCGTGACCAAAGGCGCCGACTCCAAGATGCTGTGCAAATTGCCAGGAACCAGTAAGCCCACTACGGGAGTTGTCGAATGAAAGAGTTTGTGCAAAGCGTTTCTTATCGTCCGCAGTCAGAGGATCCGTGGGGGCGCCGTGTTCATGAGGGCGCCAGTCAACGCCGTCTTTCATGAATCGTTGGTCCATGTCTCTCTGGCTCTTCTCCAAACGAGACACTTGCTCTTTATCATTAGCCTTGCCGGCTCGAGACAATGCTTTCTGCCATGCGGCGTTCCGGCGGTCGATGTGGGTCTTCTCGATATGGTTTCTCAAAGCTGTACAGTACTTGGCTGGCTGAAAGTTTTCTTGCCATGGCAGAGGCATGATATGTTCGCCGTAACGATCTCCCATCTCCCGAGCCATTTCCTTTAGATCTTCGAAGCGGCCGAGGGTATCACCGCGGGGCTTCTTAGATCGAATGCTTTGCTCAGCCTGCTCCCATTCGATATCCCAAAGAATTTGATCCGGGCTATGGGGCCATTGCTCTCCAGAATTAACAGCTTTGGTCATAGATTCAAGTCCGGTCTCCAGTCGCTCTTTGGAAGCTTGATCCTCTCTGTCGTCAATCACTGTTCTCCAATGCGGTACTTCCAATTCGAGCATTCGCTTCACCATGGATGGCTTGAGAACATCAGTGAGATACTCACCTGCCGCGGCACCGGCAGTATACTCAGGCGGCAAAAGGAAGTCCTCGTATTTCTCAGCAACATTCTCAGCTCGTTGCAGGCAATCGTCAATCTCGATCATGACCTCGTCGCTTGGTCCTTGCGCCTGGATAGTAGACAGCAGACTCCGCCAAGCAGACCGAAACTTTGTCTCTTCCTGCAGAGATTCGCTCTCAGTCCGCGCTGGATCGCCAGGCCACGCCTCATTGAGCAGGGACTCGTCGTTGACGTAGTCTTTTATTGGTCTGACGTAGTCATCCCAGGCATCGTGGAAGTCGTGGCGTCTGTAAAGAGCGAGGACAATTCGGTGCATCTCAGGCTGTCCTTCACTCCTGTTCATGTAGTCCCGTATCTTCTTGGCTTTGGAGTCGAAGATGATCCCATCTAAGACTTCTTCTGCATCTTCTTCTTCTTCCTCCTCTTCCTCATCCTCCTCCTTGTCTTCTTCTTCGCCGTCATCCTCCTGTTCGCCGGCTTCGCCCTGTTCGGCATGGTCGGTGCCTTCCTTGGGTCGCTCTCCATCTTGTGATGCCCTTTCGCTTGTACCCGCAATCTTCACGTTGTTATTGTCTTCCTTGCCTTCCCCACCATCTGCAAGATCGTCTTGATTTGTCCCATCGGTAAACAACCCTCCAAGGGAATCATCTTCATCAAGTCCAGGTTCCTGAGGAGAGGCGCCAGCTCCAGTGGAGGTCCCAGTCTGGCCGACAAGGGTATTGGACGCCGCTAGGTTTTGGCCAGCTCTTTGGTCATTGGGTACTGCATGTCGAGCTACATCGCCTTCGGAGCGGCCAGTGGCTGGAGCGGAAAGACGATCTTGGGCCTGTGAATTTTTTCCCCGGTCATCATCCGGAGGCACTCCTGGCGGACTTGCACCAGCGTTGGTGGAAGGACCGGTTTTCGAGCCACGACCCCGTTGTCCTTGCTGCTCTTGAAATGGGACTTGAGTAGCTATGGAAAGTGCATCGGCAGCGATGTCTTCATCTGCCCCTGTGTCAGCTGCATCGGCAGCAGCTAGTTGCTGAACTTCGTTATCCTCGCCTGTCGTAACGGAGACATTCTCCTCACTCGCGTTCTGCTGCTGAGAATCATCCGGTGCCGGTGGTTCCTGGTTCTGGGGTGCAGGATTGCGTCTCTTGCGCTTAGGAGGCGTATAACCATCGAATTCGGGCGCTTGCCGCTTCTTCCGACGATCCGTAGGATACACCATGTCGACATAGCCTGTCGACACCCATGAGGAGGCTTGAATTCAAGGACACCGGGGAGGGGACTTGCTCTGCTGTCTTTGTCCAACAGCTTGCCAGAGCATACCAACTTCCGGATTTGGCGGGTGCGTTTGATCTTTGTCAGGTGTCAAACAAAGCAGCATTGTTCAGTGTGCTCCTTTCCATTGAACGGAATTGCCCATAATTGCCTCGGTCGCCTACTCACATGTCGATGATTATAGTCAGGTTCTTGAAATCGTCGCTCATATCCATCGCGAGACTTCATGCTTGACTGATCAAGAGCGTCCTGACCCTACTTTGATACTGCACAACCACACGTCAAGATAACAAATTGGGTTCCAAGGTACACAACCTTCGCCAAGTTCGTGATAAACATTTCGTCGTACACAGTGAGCTTTTTACTCCACTATCTCTAGCTTACTTCCCAACACTTCCATCCGAAAAGGTTGCACCTTTGGTGTCGTGGATCTTGTTAGGCACGACCTTCTCGACCTTCTCTGGCAACCCTTCTTGAAGAGTCTTGGGGACCTTGGAATCGCCCGTAGCATGAGACACCTTGCCGGTGTGAGGGTTGCTACCGGTGTCGTGGGCGGCGTCGGGCAGCTTGTGTTCGACACTCTCCGGGACCTGCAGGAGGCGAGCCCGTTAGCAGAGGAAGATGTTGCTTGATCATAGGAATGCATACCTTCTCCTGCGCCTTCTGGGGCACTTTCGAGTCAACGGCGTGGGAAACGCCTTGGCCGTTTTCGTTTTGCATGATGGAAGAAATTGGCGATCTGTGGAATTGGTTGATGTTTCGGGCGTGTTCGGTATTGCAGATGATACTATGGTGGACTGGGTTAAATGCAGAGTGTTTGATCTCTTATACTCCAACAAGAGCATCGCTCTTTGCCGCATTGCACCGCCTCATACACAACGTTGACGCTGATATGACGCTTGCTTGGCTCACGCCGGTCACAAAGCCCCGTACGTCGGACACAAAGCTCCGTGTGCGACAAAGCAAGGATTGCCGCTAACTTGTAATGGACGTGAAGGCGACATCTCCTCGTAATACTGACGCTGCAATCTGAGGTCCGCCGCTGTTCCCGGTAGACACCGCGATAGCTGGATTTGACGATCGATCATTCACTTCACGATTTTCACGTGCTGAAAATGGGTCTTGGCAGGCGCGGCTTGAAGCTAATCCGCACGGACCCAGCTCCAACATGCGCAGTTCGTGGCGGGCGTCTATGCAGCAGATCTCGCTATTCCTGGCTAGGCATGTTTCTGTCATGCGACAATGTTGACACCGCACTTGCTCAGTCCCCGTCAGTCTGACAGATCAATGCTTTGAAGATGTGGACAGCATGTGGCGCCAAATATACTGCAATATTGGACCTTCGGCCGATTCCCACCCTTGTAAAGGCCATCAGACGCTGAAATCTCATTCGCAAGTTAATTCCCGCGGCTTGAGGGATCCGCCGCCTTGTTCACTGAAGTTGAAGTCCGTTCCAGATCTCGACAAGAATCATGATAGATAGTGGGATCTCCGCCTGCCAAATATTAGTACGCAGGTGACGAAGACCAGAATCATCCCAAACACGCAATAGATAGCGATAGCTCTTTGTTTAACCTCGCTGTCAGATAGGTCCATACTGAGAGTTATTCCCATGATGCCTCCGGCCAACGAGAGGTAAACGGCGGCGAAAGCAGCTCTCATTTCCCAGAAGGTCGCGCCGAAGGAGTCCAGCAATCGGATGCCGCTCTTGACCCTGAACTCGACGATGCAGAATCGACCTTCCAGTAACGGCGGAGTCATTACTCTTGTTGTGACGGGCTTCCAATTTCGAGCAAATACGACGTCGAAGAGAGGCGCAAGTGGTGCTCGGCGAAATTGCGTGCTCGTCGAGTGGCGCTGATATTTCACCTGTACGGCCGAATCTTGAGTGAACGACCACTTCTCGTCGCCCATGTGCTCTGGATAAATGGAGACGGTCGACTCTACTGGGATCGAAGTATGCTCCGATGTCAGTATGACTTTAGCCTCGAGAAGGATAGGAGGCTGGTCGTAGTCTCCTCCAAAGTCGACTGTTTCTTTGCGTCGAACAACAAGGCAGCCGCTCTTCCAGTCCCACACATCGTCGGACAGGCGCTGCGACTCGCTCACATCTGGCCGCTCTGGATTGGTGATGATATATGCCTCTACTTTGCGAATGGCTAGATTGGCGTCTTCCGCTCCGCTGTTTTGACATCGAAACATGAATCGTTGATGCTTGTAGTCCTCGTGCTTGGTCAAAGTGCCCTCTAATCTAGTCCGTGCCTCGTCTGGATATCGGAGGACGGTTAGTGAGCGAAGTGTACATCGGAGTGCTGCGTCGTAGATGTCGCAATCGCCAAGAGAAGTCCTCATGAAGTGACCGGCCGGGCCACAAAGAAGGCGAATGACAATGATCCTTGTGGGCTCGTCTTCGAAGCAGCAGTTGAGCACTGCCGTGATGACTGCAGATGATCTCAAATCAGAAGTCTTCGACGCCTCAAACACAGGAAGGTCGAAACTGATGCATCTGCCAAGAATCTCGTACTCTTTTTGCGATCGATTCCATTTCGCTGACACGATTTCTCGACAGCAGTCTTCCTGGAAAGCATCCGGAGATGTGGCTAGTAAGCTTGCTGGTGCAATGGCTCTCCTTTCACCAGGTACCTCAGGTCGATAGCCCCAGGTGAAAATGGTGTGATCAGAGTACACTCGCAGAAGCTCCTCTTGAAGTCGTTGGAAAGCTCGCCCGCCTTCTCCATAAATGACAGCCAGGCTGATGTCAAAGATCCCCAGCAGAGAGTATGCTCGATCCTCCAAGCGGGTCGTGATTCGTCTCGAGGCCCAAGTCATCTTTTGAGATATGCTGAAGGATGAAAGTGGACGTTGTCTTCTGAGCAACTCAGGGTGAACACCTGTGGTCAACGCAATGGGCTCAGCGAACTCGTGCAGGTCACCGATGTGATTCCCGTTTGCATCGAAGAATCCAACACGCGGAGATGCGATCATCTCTTGCAAGGTCCTGTGAGTAGACAAGGCGACCATCAGTGCTTTATTATTGCAACATTGTATCCTTGTTCTTACCAGCCCCGGGTGAACCAACGACATTCGGTAAATCCGTCAGGCACCAAGTCAGATTGCCTCAATTGTTTGAAAGCGGGCCTGATGATGTCCAACTCGATGGAACCGCCAGCAGCAAGCAAGCTTTCAGTAAGACCGCTCGGCTCAGAAGGAGCCTCTTCACCGCTGTCGGAAATGCTTGTCACACATATACTCGGCAGAGTCTCCGTGGACGCCTGAATTGTCTCAGGTCCTGATATAGTCTGCAAGCTCGACGTAGCCACTAATTTGGATGAGCTCTGCTGAAGACCGGCTTCATCTTGTGCTCCATCATGTCCATCGCTTGGTAGATCGTCGAGGTACACATAACACTCCTGCGAATTCTGATACCAGCGATACATGGAGTTAATCGACTCTGATAACTCTGAAGAGCTGTTCTTGTCAATACAGCATGTATCAATCCAGACGTAGTCCAGACCATTTCGTGCAGCCTGCGTGGTCGTAAATTCCAGTTTGCTCCAGCCTTTCTTCTTCCTCGCCTCCGCCAGATCGTTCATGTGCGAGAAAAGGACTTCTTCTCCTTCTCCGGGCTGCAGCCAAGTGTGCGATAGAATGGCATACTTGGGAATTCTGCTCTCATCGGTGAAGAGTTCCAGCTGGAGGGTGTCGCTCCGCAAGAGCCTCATCTTATCGCTAGAGACTGCGGAGACGATTGGAGACTGCGGCAGCAGAACCTTGACCCGCTGGTCCACACAACCTCATACCTTGGTGCAGATGACGAGGGAGACTCTTGGTTACTGCAACAATTCGAAAGGCTCTGAAGCTGTTGGCGTTCGACGTTGTCCCGCCTGGAAGATACGTCCCTCAGCCGCATGCGGGCCAGACTCTCGTGCGGGGGCCGACATGGCGCCACTGCCGCCGGTGTGGAAGATGGTCCTCGCTTGCATCGTGGGAAGACACTCCTATATCACGGCGAATGGCGAGAGAAAAGGAGGAAAGCCATTTCGGCGAAGGTCTGGAGGAAGAAGGAAGAAGTGAAGATGAAGACGTGACGTTGGCAGACTGCATGGTCCAAGCGTCGCGCCGTGTCATCTTCGCGTTTTGACTTCACCCTTGTCTGCAACTTCACAGTCTCCTCTACCTCTAAGCCATCCATTCGGACGGCCTCCTAGCAGATGCCCAGAACTTCACTACCGACAATAGTTCTTATCAGGTGCATCATCGCAGACGCTACCTCTTTTCTCAGTTTGACGAAAGCGTTCTTGCGATTTTCGGCGTCGACATTGGCTGATAAGATAACCTCTTGATTACAGAGCGGGCAAGTGAAGAACCTGAGGTTGGAAAAAGACACAAGCAATCCAGAAAGACGTAGCAGGCACGCGGCATCTTGTGTGATACAACTTTCGGTCATGCACCGGCCTCCCGCCATGGTTGGGCGAGGCATTCGCCATGTAACCCAGTAGGAGGTCGAGTGCTACCGAAGGCCACGTGGTAGGATCCCTGATGCTGACCATGGAAGCAAAGGTCCCAAGAAAGGTCTTCTCCATGGCATTCGAGGTCGCACTGTTTTCTCCTTCCAGCTGCCATATGTGGAACGGCGTTCAGCTAGCCCCGCAAGCTCAGCGCCCGGCTCACGCATATAATGTTCATTGGCAGCATCGGAAAGAACCATCATGCTGTCTACAAAGCATTCACACGCCTGAGAAGTCTGTTCGAACAGCTAGAGTATGCAACTCGACGCGGGTCCACGATGGACGGATTGATTCGGGAGATTTGCAAGCACGCCATGTGAGACGGCATTAAGCCTTGCCTTGCGAAAGTTTCTCCGCGAGCTACTGCCCTCATTCTCCGTCGACCTACTTCATTCAGCCATCCAGGTACCCGTCGGACGCAACATTAGACTCGCCTGACCGCTCCACTTCTTTTCTTGAGGCAGATTCTTATGGACAAGTATCTTGATTGACTCTCCGGACGTCAAACCCCCAGGCTTGGTACACCTCAGCACCCGCTCTGATACCGTCTTGACTACACTCTGAGGCTGCAGGTCTCGAAGTAGCTCTTGACATTTTCCGATCGAGCTAGTAGATCCTAAAGCAGGCCAAGGACTGGCCTCGAGAACGAGTGAATGGTCAAAGAGCGGATCAAGGGACATGACATGTCTCCCGGAAGGCGTCATTCTCTGGTCCAATGGAACTGCCCGTATCCCTGAACAGTCTGCCGGCATCTGTGATAATGGGTCTGCCGGCTGCATATTCCGCGAGATCACGCCACTAATGCTAGTCAATCCGAACTCTCGCGGAGAGATGCACCTGTCAATGACTGAGGGCCGGGGCGTGTAAAACACAGAGCAAGCCATCGAAGCGGCGTCCAGCACGCGCTTACTGTGCAAGGTTAAAAGTTACCATCCATTCTCCATTCTGAGCAGGTTGACTGAGAGACTTACAGTGTCTGTCAATGTATTCTCCGATTAGAGGCCTTTCTACCGGCACTCTAGGCCGTTAACGGCAGGAGAACCTCTTTCACTTTCCACGTGGTAGCCAGCTATATCACGGCCGGTCTCGCAATGGACGCCGCAGCTGACACACTGAATCGTCGTATGACACCACGGAGTGACCGATATGCCGTCTACGAAAGCTTCGTTGATCGTCACATCCAGTATGGCGCATACATCTGCACGCCAGCTGGGTGTCGTTGGCCTAGCGAGAGCAGACATACCTTTTTAGTGACATCTTAGAGATGGCCTGATGGTGAGAAAGGGGAAACATGACCATTCAGGGCGTCCAAAGCGTCAGAAACCTTCGATTCGTCAAGTCTAGAGACGACAGAGTTCTCTCGTGGCTGGCTGGACATTCAACGATGTCCCAGGTCTCCAGAAGGGCAGCAGTCTATAAAGGAAGGAGCTGAAGAACAGTTTTTGACCGTCTCATCGATCAAGAAACACCGCAGACTTCTTCACAAGATTGTACCATCATGGGCGCCCTTTCAAAGCTTCTCGCTGGCAGCCTTCTGGCCCACGGGGCATATGCCTCTCCCTTGGTCGGCGCCCTCGAGTGTCTGGCTGTGGGAGTTATTGTCAATGATCTGAACCTCATCCCTACTGCCACTCCGTTTTGTTCCTCATTCTTGGGCATCAAGACTTCAACGGTTTACACGACGACTACGACGACCCTTCCGGTTGTGACGACCACACGAACGACAACGGTGGCCACTGTGACGACTACGCCGCCTCCCGTTACAGTCACTACCACGAGGTACGATCCCCTCCATTATTTGAGGTCCATCAGCCTACTGACCCATATTTGCACAGTACCTCTACCTTCTCTAGCTGCAGTCCTACGCCTGTCGGCGGCGGCAATCGAAAGCGCCAGGCCAGCATCGGCTTGCCAGCCCCTATCGCTTCGTTCAACAGCGCCCAGATCTCCACCGCTTGCAGCTGCTTGCGAATCCCTACTCCAACCTCGACCGTCACCCAGACCGCCACTAGCAGCCCAACTTCCACCGTCGTCACCTCTGTTACTGCTACATCGACGGCCACACCGTCCACTGTGACTTCTACAGCCTCAACGACGACAACATTTGCAGCATGCCCTACACCACCCATGTGCGACAACGGAGGCCTCCAATACGGCGTCTTCAACAACCCAGCAGGACGAGACGTGGCGCCCAACTATCCCCAGTTCGATCCGACCTACCTGAAAGCCGCAAACAATGGCGCCAGATATTACATCTACAACGACACCGTCAATCCGCCGGGCAACTTGCGTGGCAGCTGCAGTGGTACTTTCGACTTCTACGGCTCGACACAACAGGTACCCTGCCAGTTCTTCACCATCGACCACCGCGGATACTTCTTCGCACCGACGGCTGGCACCTACAACTTCAGTCTGCCCAACATCGATGATATTGCCTTGCTCTGGACTGGTCCCATTGCGCAACAGGGCTGGACCCGCGGGAACGCGGACCTTGTCTCTACATTTACGGGCAGGGCGGGTGCCAACTCGTTCAGTGTTACGTTGGCCCAGGGGCAGTATTTGCCACTGAGGATTGTCTATGCCGATGCTCAGAGCAATTACGGCTTTGACTTTGTCGTCACGGATCCGTATGGAGATGTCATTATCAATGCGGCGATGTCGGGCGATCCCTCTCCGTACTTAGTTCAGTATAGCTGTGATGGAACGACGGCTCCGCAGTTTGTTGGGGCTTTTGGAGCAGAGCCATGAGTGAATAGAGGTTGCGCGACATGAGAGGGCGATTAAGATTGCGGGTAGGACCAAACAATGGGTGGACAGTGCCAAAGAAAAGTTGCTCGGATTGCGTTGGTCGCGGCGAGTGGGAATCATTAACTTGCGTAAGTCCTTTGCACATTCGTTCGTCTACAGGGGGCATGATATGACAGTCTCTGCGATCTGTTGACGAAACTGGCGCATATTTTCTTCTTAGATTGGTCTTGAGCAGTCCTATTCTTCGATATTTGCTGGGTCGAAATGCACAAAGGGATCGAGATCCTATGAAACACTCTAGAGAAGATTGCAACGCATCAAATTGCAGTGAACTCTTGGAGTTGGTAACATCTCAAGAGATATACCTCAATGTCCCTTCCGGGATGTGCCATAGATGTGCCCTGGGATGAAGAACGCATCGAGCTGAAACCTCTCGCAGGAGCTCTAGCTACTGAATATACTGTAATCTCTTCCAATTGGTTTTGGTTCCTCCACCCAATCGAAATTCCCCATTAACTTCGTCAACCACACATCCTGTGGCCCCTCAGGAGCTCTTTGTGGACCATCTGCAAAGTATGTTCCGCTGAGGAAAGTATGCGGAAAGCCTGGATCAAAGTCGTATGCGCCCTCAATCGCCTCCATGTCATCAGCGCTTAGAGGGACACTCAACGCCTCAATGTTGGCCAGCAAATGCTCCACCTTCCTGCACCCTACGAGTGGGATGACGAACGGCGTTTTGTGCATCACGTAGGCCAGAGCCACGCTTGTTATGCTGGTGTCCAGCTTCTCTGCCAGTGCTTCCAATACACGCGACACTTTCTTGTCGTGCTCCGTCACCTTGGCTTTCCGCCCAGGATTGTCCTTTTCACGCTCTCTCAGGGTTGCTTCGCTCATGAATCGGCCCTGGCCTAATGCACCCCACGGGCACAATCCCATCCCTTCGTGGCGTGCCATTGGGATGATGTCCCGTTCAAAATCTCGGATCGAGGCATTCCAGAGCCCTTGGTAGACTGTGAATTGGCGCAGGCCATGGTCGCGAGCGTACTGGTTCGCTGCTGATACCACCCACGCCGGGGTATCTGAAACCCCTAAGTAGATGACTTTGCCGGCAACGATCAGGTCATTGAGTGCGTGCATCAGCTCCGGAATGCTCACGGTGTAGTCCCACCAGTGTAAGTAGAAGAGGTCAATGTATGAAGTTCGGAGTTTCTTCAGCGACAAGTCGAGAGAGACCTTCATCGATTTCGCGCCGTTGCCGCCGTAGTTGGATTGAATTTTGCTTTTGTCGTGGGTCTTGTAGGCGCTCGAGTACTTGGTGGCCAGGACCAGATCATCACGGTTCTGGCGAGCGTGGATCCATTCGCCCAGCCATTGCTCGGATTGTTCGGCCTGGTAGTTGTTGGCTGTGTCGATGAAATTGCCGCCCTGGGCGACGAAGGTGTCAAGAATGGAGAATGCATTCTCCTTGCTGCATTCGCCCATTTGTTCCTTTTGAGCCTCACCAAACCCCATAGTGCCGAGACAAATTGGTGAGACTCGAACAGAGGCGGTGGGTGCCAGTTGCCGGTGACGGGCGAGCAATGATACGGGAGGGGGGTGTCTGGGAAACATCGTACCAGAGTTTTGAAGCGAGTGAGGACGAGAGGATTGTGACTGAGAACTCAAAATCGGTACAACGTACGATGGCCATGCTTATATTCGGTACCTTGCGAAGTATTGCGTCGCTGAGGGAAGTTGTATCCATATTGCCACAGCCCTGTAGGACACCTTTTGGTCCGATGACGTATGATAAGCCATGTGCATGAGAGAAAGCCTTGCGGTCGCTGGGGCATCGAAAGCGGAAACGAGAATACCAATCCTGGTCATCAAATCAATTGACGCAAGCTCGGCCATTCCTCATGCTCTTGCCTTCCGTGTGCTCTATCATGGAAATGCGGAGTGGAGAACCGCGTGAAGCGGACTGCGGTTCGATGTTGCCACCTTCAGCCCGTCCACCGCACGTCCTTGAGAAGCTGGCCAAGACTTTGTACGTAGACCTGGACGGGCTTGACTCGGAGACAAGGCCAATATCGATGTCTCTGCTCTCGGACCTTGCGCCATCATGTCACTTAAGGGGTAAGGGAAGGGGGTAGAAAGCATCGTATATAAGAGTCAAGGATATCCCAGGCCATTCATCACAGAGTCTTCTTGACTTTCCTCAGCGTTGTCTTCACGTACGTTTTTTGTATCATCGTTTCCTCCCCGCTGCCGCCATGGCCCTTGCCAATGTAACTGCAATCCTCAATGCTACCATGCGAGCCGTACTCTGGGAAGGTCACGCCTACAATGTGACCGTGGCAGACGTTCCGAGACCTCAGATCATCAACGCGACTGATGTGATTGTCAAAATCAGCCGCGCAGCCATTTGTGGCTCTGACCTACACATCTATCGAGGCACCAACGCAGGTCCGGAGCTACCTTGGATTTTGGGCCACGAGGGGATCGGATATGTCGATCAAGTCGGTCAAGGTGTCGGCAGCCTTGCTGTTGGCGATGCAGTCATTGTTCCGTTTACCACAGCCGAGGGGCATCTCCATCAAGACTTGACGAACCAATTGTATGGGGCGTATGGCAGCGGAGGCGGCATGGGCGGGACTCAGGGTATGCTTGCTCAACAGAAAGGTGCTTTACTCGACCACGTCAATTCTAATTTTCCCGCGTGGTAGCTGAATACCTCCGTGTCCCTTTAGCAGACGAAGGACTCATACGCATCCCCTCTTTTGAACGAGTAGACGAAACCACGAATGAAACCAGGTCTTTCGCCAACGACTACCTCATGCTGTCTGACATCTTCGCGACGGGTTGGGCAGCCCTGGACTACGCCGGATTCAAGGCCGGTGATAGTATTGCCATCTTCGGTGCTGGTCCGGTCGGACTTATGACGCTGCATGCCGCTAAACTCAGAGGCGCATCACGAGTGTACAGCGTGGACTATGTACCAGAGAGACTTTCATTGGCGCAATCTCAAGGAGCACTCCCAGTCAACTTTCGAGAGGTCGACCCTGTCGAGCGTATTCTTGCACTGGAGCCGAATGGAGTGACCCGCAGTGTGGATGCCGTAGGATACGAACAAGTCAATCGAAATTTGACGGTCCAGGCAGATGTCATCACTCGCAACATGCTCGCGGTAACGGCCACTGGAGGAGGAATGGGAACCGTTGGCGTGTACAACGTCCCTACGAATAATACCGTCGAAGCTCCCCGAGGATCAGCTTTGCAGCACACGATGACTTTCGACCTTTCTGATTTCTTCTTCGGTCATCGACAGTGGCAGGGTGGTCCATCCGATCCTATAGCTTTGGCACCTGAGTTGCTTGCATTGGTGTCATCTGGCGTGGCAAGACCTGGTTTCGTTGTATCGAATGAATTTGGCATTGAAGATGCGCCGGAGGCATACCGCGCATTCGAGCGGCACGAAATCGTCAAAGCTGTGATCACCTTTGACTGATCCTGAGTCTTTGTGGCTTGGCACTTGGCTCGCCGTGGCGAAGGAGAGTGGAGTGGTATGTTGTTGATAGATTACACACACGGAGCTGCACATCAGTTCAAAACACCATCTCCCCTCGTGGCTCGCCAAGCATTTGTTGATGCGATTAGCTCGTCACACCCCTTTAACGTCCAGTTCCACTTGCGGAAGAACCTCTCGCTGACTTCCCACCCTGAAATCTCCCAAGGGCGTGTCCAGACAATGAGGCCAGTATTCTCGTTAGAGATGCCGTCAAACTCCAGTATGTCGTTGCACAGATCAGTCTCATCGTAGGTGCCCTCTGCCAGGAGAAGATTGTCCCTCAGCTGCGGTACTGGCATGAGGTCAATCCACGGATGGTGCTGGATTTGTCTTTGCAGCGTCGTGGGACGGAGGTGATGAGGGACCTCAAGAGCTGCGCCTTGTCCGCTCAATGGTGTCGGAGAGAATTGGCAATGTGGCGAGATGGCGTCTTCTGATTCATACCATTCCCTGTTGAACGCCAAGTCGGTCATGTTGCTGATAAAGGCACGCCACACGTTGAACTGAATCAAGGTCAAAAGTGTATCGGCCCGGGGCTCACCCATGGACAAGTCATTGCGAGCGCTGTTTTCCAGTGCCAAGGTTGCGCTTTCAATGTCCTCGAAAGTCGAAGAGTGGATGGAAAGCAATCGCTGAACAGCATCAGCCGATCGCATTGCCGAGCGAGGCAGTTGGCGAGATACGACGTCGCTTATGTGCCCATGTGTGATTGGTCTCGTATCGTCAGCTACTGATCTTGCAACGCCCGCGGGATTCGCTCGCCGCTTGGATTTGTCGGGATTCTGCCTTCTCATTCCTACACAGGCTTGTCAGATGCACGCGGACGCCGTCGACTGATCACTGTGGGTGAGTGGACTTGCTGTACAAGCGCTGATTCAAGCGATTCTGAAGCTTCTTCCTCACGTCTGGGTCAGTCACACCAGCCCAGTCATCTTGCCGATGGCGAATCAGGCTCTGATGAGGCAGCATGGCCAGGCTCATGCCAGGCACGTCGTCTGTTGGCACCGATGGCTTTTGGCAATCCGTCGGATTCATTCTTCGAGTGTGGGTGCACAATCTTCGCGGCTTGGTCGAGAGCGGGATGTCTAAGCGCATCCGGCGTGGACGTGGACGAGACAGACGCAGGCGGCTTATCATACGTCATCGCCTTGGCAAGAAAGTTAGGCTGGAGCAAGGCTTGACTTTAACCCTGGCACGGATGTCCTCAGATTACGGTCGCAGGCCGGAAGATTCAATTTCCCCGAGTTCGCGACGTTTGAAAGGTGTACTACGCCCCTAGCTTGTCCACGATACTCGTGTTGCAAGCAGGGCTGGAGGGTGACAGAGAAAAGGTATAGTCTGCTTGAACGGACTCCATGTGAAGTGCCACGACCAGTCCCGCATCACTGCTCAGATAACGCTATGGGTCCGCAGTCTCGGTACTGCACCATGAGGAGCTTGGTCTTTGTTCAACAAGTCGCAAAGTATGGTCCAAGCGGATCTCACGCCACCTGTAGCCGCCCCTCGACTTCCAAATGCCGTCATTGGCATTGCGATCAGAAGTTATAAGTCAAGTCTCCGCCTTATGCACGATCGTTCCATCGCAGACATCTCATGCGCAGCCTTTTCACGTAGCACATTATGGCGGCCATCAAAGTGGGCGTCGTGGGCGCCTCGGGCGAGACAGGCCGCTCTATCGTCGACGGTCTGCTCGAAGCCGGCCGTTTTGTACGTCTCTCCATCCTTAAAACCTTTCCCATGACTAATTATTCGATTGCAGGATGTTGTCGCCCTCACTCGTCCCTCCTCCATGACCAAGCCGATCAACAAAACCCTTGAGTCTCGTGGTGTGGAGATCCGAGCTTGTGACTTGAGCGGATCGCACGAACACCTAGTCCACTCGCTACAAGGCCTCCAAGTGGTGATATGTAGCATAGCACCTCTGATACAAAGTCAGCAAATCGGTCTTGCGAGGGCAGCAAAGCAGGCTGGAATCGAACGTTTCCTCCCCTGTGCTTTCGTCCCAGTCATGCCAGCCGGCGGAGTACACGTATTCCGCGACGCCAAAGAAGAGGTGTACAACCAAGTGAAACAACTCAGACTTCCATACACGATTGTCGATGTTGGGTGGTGGTATCAGCTCTCTTTGCCTCGACTACCGAGCGGGAAAACGGACAAATTCATCCTCGGGGATCATGGAGCTATTCCAGGAGATGGCAGCGTGCAGACTGCATTGACGGACCTGAGGGATGTTGGGCGGTATGTGGCGAGGATCATTGCTGATCAGCGAACACTGAACAAGTATGTCATGGCATATAACGAAGTGTGGACAAGAAATCAGGTTTTCAACAGGGTGGAACAGCTCTCGGGCGAGAAGGTGAAGCGGCAGTACCTCGACGAGACGGAATTGAGAGAGTGGATCGCAAGGACACCAGATGATCTGAGCCCGGAAATTTTGGTGAAGAAAGTGCCAGCGCAATACTTCATCTCCTGGGGCATCCGTGGTGACAATCAGCCCGAGTATGCGAAGTATCTTGGATATCTCACGACCAAGGAGCTCTATCCGGACTTCCAGCACATCAGGTTTGAGGAATTTGTGCGAGGCGTGCTCGAAGGGACAGTCGGGCATGTGTACGAGCAGATGTATGGCAATATGAAACAATCGTTGTAGTCTAGAATGAATCCCGCCTTTCCTGAGCTTTCATCTTGGTCCGAGATTGGAGATCCAACTATGTTTGAGGACTGCCTTTTTCTAGACGTCATCACTCCCCGGAAAATAATGGACGGGAATATATCTGAGGACGTACAGAGCGCCCCAGTTCTGGTTTGGATACACGGAGGCGGGTAGGTGCAACGACAGATTTGTCTCAGATACAGCTCAAGGCTGACAATATTTCCAGATATGTCGCTGATAGTAAGAATAGTGAGGGAGACCCCGAGCAGCTAGTTGCTAGCGGCGTTGCGAGCGGCAACGACTTCGTTTATGCCCAGATCAACTACCGTCTGGGTGCCTTTGGATGGCTAGCTTGTACAAAAATGCTCAGTGAAGGTGACATGAACGCTGGCTTGTATGATCAACGGCTGGCTCTTGATTGGGCTCGATCACACATTTCGAAGTTCGGCGGAGATCCTGGCCGAGTCACAGTGATGGGCGAATCCGCAGGTGTAGGGAGTATCATTTCCCAGATAACGGTACTCGTGACCCAAGACGGGCTGTACACACTTCACTAACGACATGCTTAGGCATTCGGCGGCGCAAAGGGCCGAGCTCCCTTCCAGCAAGCGATCATTCAAAGCCCCTGTATCTTTCCACAGCCAACTCTCGAGACACAAGATAAAAGTGCTCAACAATTCCTGTCACTCCTGAATGTCACGACAATCGATCAAGCACGACGTCTCCCCTCGAAAGTCCTGCAGTATGCAAACTATCGTCAAGTCTTTCAGGCCACTTATGGAACGGACGACTTTGGCCCCGCTGTTGACGGTTCAATCATTCCTCGCATGCCTGGAGAGCTACTTCACGCAGGGCTATTCGACCATGGCGTGAAGGTCTTGACCAGCTACGTTCATGATGAGGGACTGCTATTTGCCAATCCATTTATCAACAGCTCCGAGGCAGCCTTCAGAAACGCTATCATCGAAAGGATTCCAGAGCTGGCCGGTCGGGAAGATCAACTCGACTACATCACACAATATCTATATCCACCCATTCAACGGCAGCCAAGCTTATGGGTAAACCGATCCAATCGCTCGCCTTGGTGCTATCACTGCTGATGTGGCAATCGCCTGCTACAACACATGGATTGCACAAGCCAACGCCAATAAAACTCACGGCATCCGATTCAATATTCCACCAGCCGTCCATAGCCAAGATGTCGACTACACATTCTATCCTGGACCGCGCTCGCCACCACCACCACCTCCAAGCACAGAGTACAGTGTGTGGATCCGAGAGCTGCCGTTCCATCCCGCGCAAGCTGTGGCGTGGCAGGACATCATTGTCAGGTTCGTGACAGCACCATCGACGATTCCTGTGCCGTTGTATGGAACATCTTCCACTCTTCTTGATATACAACCAAATGAAGCATCAACGACGACTGACGACGGACGCGGCGATCGCTGCAAGTATTGGCAGAGTAGCCGCTGGTACTCCTAACCTCGCATGGACATGATAGGGACAGAAGGGATTGGCAGACACGAGTGCAAAATGTATATGCAAACTTGATTCGTCATGCAAATCTACCACTCTCGCAGAACTTTCTCCAATGCAGCTCTCTCGCCTTTCTACTCCAAGGACGTAGGCCACAGCCTGCATTATGATATTTCGCAGACGCTTCTGCAGACAAGAAAGGGTCTCTGAGCAGCTTTAGCGCGAAAATGATAAGGGACCGACAGAAGTAGGACGTGACGTTCCAACTGACACGAAACATGGTCCGAGCGCCACTGGTGTGTCATCTTCGCGTTTGGACTTCGCCCGTCACTTTCTCTTCAACTTTCTTCTTTGCTACCGTCTCGCCAGCATCTCGTACGACGACAGAGCATTGGACCGCCAGGAGCCCATCCGATGCATCGCGAGAAAGGCACTCGTCGTTGGCAGGGCCAATTGTTAAACATTACTACTGGAGACTCCCCGAGAAGTGTTCAAAAAGACTAGCTTCCTGGATTCGGCGCGGCTGCATCGTCCAAAATGCCTTCTTCCGAGACTCCTCAGACCGGTTTGAGGTCATGACTACGAGCATTCAAAAGATCAATGATGTTGAAGATCATCTTCCAAAATCTCTGATGAGCTCGGCAGCATCGCGGTTCCTTTCCGCTTCTCGAGCCGCCTTCCAATAACCGAGTGCCGGTATCAACAGAGACGCAGGCAGGACCGCATCCCAATGCACGTACGGGCCCACAGTCAATCGATGAGCGTGAAGCAATAGGCAGCCGCCGATTCAATGGGCGAAGATGGGCATGGCGATTGTTTTTGCCCTTGCACGCACCTTCATCACAGGATACTGAATTTGCTGCATCACTCTTCGCTGCGAGTTACCATTGCTTGGCCAATCGGTTGTCGCCGCGCGCATCCCCACGACTCTAGACCCGTGACCATTCAGCACAGGTACATGGAGCTGGGCGAGAGGACGCCACCTGCGCGCAGCCTCACAGATGTACACCTCAGTGCATAAGTCCCGCGGCAGTCTCCTCGTCCTGCCTGTCTGCATCTCATTCAATGGGTCTGCTTCACCGCCCCATCTTTGCGCTCCCTCATGTCTGGCACCAATGAACCCGGCAGCGATACGTGGCAAAGCATCGTGCACGAGTATCGAGACAAATCGGGCCTGAACGAGCCTGCGGACTCGGGGGAGCTGATAACTACGTGCGAAGACGATTTCCGGGCAGCCCTGACCAAGCTCTGCTCCAAGTACAAGGAACGAGATCCAAATCGACAGATTAACCGCTTCCGCCGTGGACATTGCGACATAATCAACTTTGTGGCAGCAATAGATGCAACGAACAAGTTTGAACCGGAACACGCACTTCAGCCACTCATCTGGCAGCTTATGACCTGTGCTGCGAGGGTGAGTAGATGGTCGGACTACCTCGGCCGGATGCACATGGGCTCACGATATCTGCTCTCAGGCCGCCTTCGTTGCCAAAAAACGACTGTTAGACATTTTCCAAGCCACACAGAAGCTGAACGATAAGATCCCCAAGGAATTGACGGATAAACAAGATCAGCTTGTGAAATATCCCCACGATCCGAGAGTTCAGAAACCACTGCACGAGTTCTTTAAGGAATATATGAACTGCTATCTGAGCATGTTTTCAGAGTATGCATCATATCCCGGCGGTACGGTGGTCTCGTCCCTCGAGAAGATTGTTACATCTGCTAATGCTGTCGCAGTCCTTTGCCTTGATCCATTTGAGGAGCGCGTGAAGACTGCGACGGCGTACTTTCTTCCTCGCACAGAGCAGTGGAATGCTGCGCTACAACTTGTGGAAGCGGAGAGGCAGAAGTTTTTGGGCTCTGCTTCGGTGGCCAGTGGCCAATATGGTTCTTCAGATGGACCGTCACCTACGCTCAATGCGCGTTTCGATCTTACATTTGTCAAACACCTTGGCAGTGGCACATACGGCGAAGTATCAGAGGTTATAGAATCGACGACCAAGACGCTCTACGCCCGTAAACTCATCCGACCTCGAGGACGATATGATGCTGGCACAATGGCAATTATTGAGAGACAAGTTACGAGTGAGGTGGAGATAATGCACAAGCTCTCGCATCATCACATTGCAACGATCTCCATGTACAGCCGGCATGGCGATACCTTCCACCTGATCATGCGCCCGGTCGCGGATTATGATCTGCGTGTCTTTCTCGAGGACGAGTGTGTCGAAAATGAATTTCCAAGGGACAAACTACGACATCTCGACAATTGGTTTGGCTGCCTTACCTCAGCACTGGCATACGCACATGAACAATCAGTGAAGCATGAAGACATCAAGCCTTCCAACATCCTAATCAAGAACGATCGTCCGTTTCTGTCGGACTTTGGTAGCGCCAAAGATTTCTCCACACTGGAAGGAGGAAGCACGTCGCCAGAGCAGAACCTTGCTGGAACGCCCATCTATTGGTGCCCAGAGGCCTCGAAGCGTGGCCGCGCAGCGGACATATTCTCACTGGGCTGCGTCTTCTCCGAGATGCTGACTGTACGGCAAAAGCGATCGTTGCAAGACTTTCGAACGGCACGCCTCACAGACGATCGAGATTTTCCAATGGCATTTCGCAAGAATCTTCCAGCTGTGGACAAATGGCTTTTAAATCTACCCAGTGCCAATCGACGTGATCCAGTACCGGCACTCCTGACTGCAGTTGTTCGCGAGATGCTTAAAGAGGATCCCGAGGAACGGCCAAGGGCATTGACGGTGAAGAAGAAATTGCGTGCTGAGGGAGACCTTCTATTCTGCGCAAGCTGCTCCTAGTCAATACCACGTTCATGGCCGATGGCCATGATATCTGAGCTTCTCGAGCTTCATGTAGATGCTCTACTTGTCGCAGAAAACGCTTCGATGTCCTCCGACCACGGCATACTTGTCTGCGACCCAACTGCATTTACAACCAGCGCGCCCGCTTTGCACCCCCGAACGACAGCCTTTTCGATATCAAATGACCCTTGCAGCTTCATTTGACGGACATACTCCGTCGCATAGGCGCCGGTGAAAGCATCACTATGGCAGTCAGCGACGGTCGGCGGGATGGAACATCTTCTGCTTACCCGGCACCTGTCGGGTCAACCACATGGATTTCGAACGCGGGGACATGACCAGACGAATCTTTGTTGGCGTAAAAGGCACCGTCGGCGCCTAGTGTAATGACCACATTCTTTGCGCCCAGTGAAAGGAATTCTTGCGCTATCTCCCCCCAGCTCTCTGCGTTGACCTCGTCAATCTCACGGCCGCTGAGAATGGCGGCTTCGGTCTCGTTGACGATCAAGTGAGCCAACAGCTTATATTTCTCCGTGAGCACAGCGACTGCTGGAGCGGCGTTCAGCAAGATGTCAATGCCCTCGTCGTGGGCCATATCCAATAACTGCTCGACGATTTTGGTCTCTATTTCAAGTTGTGAGATCAGGAGATCCGGCTTTTGTCCCTCGCCGAGTGACTTGACCGACCGAAAGTCGTCCTGCGACAAAGTGTTTGTCGCGCCCACATGGTACAGCAGCCGATTGTCCCTGGAATCCTCTTCGACGATGCAGAAGCATGTCCCCGTCAATGCCTCGGGAACCTCTCGGATGCCCGACACATCAATGCCGTTATCCAGCAGCGTTTTCCGGAATCTTGTCGCATAGTCGTCTGCGCCCACTGCTCCAATCATGCGGACCCTGATGTCGATGTCTTCTATCTCTTCCTTCCCAATCACGACAACTCCTCCTTCGGGCTTCTTGTGACAGCTTCGATAAGCTGCCATCGCGGCATTGGCACCTTTTCCACCTAATGCAGTGGAGTAAGTGTTCGCAGGATACGACTCTCCTAAATCAGGTAATCTGTCAGTGAACATGAATTGCTCAGAAAGCAGAGTGCCAACTACGGCAATGCACGCAAATGATGTGTCGTTGGCCATGACTGTCTGGAAACGTGAATCAACAGATTGTCCGGCGGTATCATATTGCAGAAGTATGCACAACTTCACTCAACGATCGGTGAGACAGCACAATGCAGCGCACATGCGTCTTGCAGCCAGGCCAGCCTTCCAGGATGCGAAGGCTTTCATCTCGTCTGCGGCCAAATTTCGAGGCAACCAATCGACCAGGTCACGCGCGACCCTAGATGGCTGAGTCCGAGCCTGGACTTCTCAAGCGCTTCGATGTTGTTTTTGCCGGTCTGTCAGAAGAACAACGCATCCTTCTCACGCCTTCAGCCTTCTGGAGAGTGAGCACAAGTCTTGTGATCAAGAACCCATGGATTGCCAGACGGTGTCTACTCTCATACTGTATTGTTCTCTCGACCTTGCTGTCTTGAGCGAGGGAAAGAGTCGCACCCCACTGCGTGCCGTGTGGCAGGAAGCTGCGCAGCCTGCATATGTATGTGGTTTAAGATCAACCAATACGTGGGCACGTATCTCTGGCGGGCTGTACAGCTGTCAAACCTTATTCACTGCCAACAACGACGGCCACCATTCCGTTTGCCACCACCACCGTCAAGCGTTGGCGACGTTGGCCAGCTCGGAATCGATAATACAGAGATTCCGCTCCAACACTTCGTAGAAGAAGAATCTCGCCCTCCCGCGTAATAGGCGTTCAATCCACACGTGCTGGCTGTCATGTGCGACCCGGGAACATTTCCGTCCGTCAATATTCCCGCGCCCCATGGAGAAGAGCCGTGGGTAGGACGGGCCGTGAGTCATTCGTGCATATGCTAGGCTAATTCAGACTGTAGCGTCTGGGGCAAACCGACGATGATGTTGTCCTGCTGGAAGGAGGGGAGACCGGTCCAGATGCTCTGTCATGCCTACATGGCGATGTCTTTACCGGGCCTTTGCGGCAACATCTGCCAGGCAAAATCAACTCAAGTCATACGCGAAAATGAATCGGTCATAAATCGCTGCTGGTCAGGAGGCTCAGCTTCAAGTACAAGTTGCTTGGCTGGCGTCAAGGCTGAACAAGGCAAACAAGGCAACTTGGGGCGCAGAAGACGGCTGTGTATGATGCAGGCAGCTAGGATGATACTGGTGGCCTCAAATATGGGTCCATGGCCTCCTCGCGGCACTTCTTCATTCATTGAGCCATTTTCATCATGCCCACCGGTCTCGAAGAAGGAGCCGCACTCCTTGGCCTCATTGGCTTCAGCGCTGCTTTGCTCAAGGCATGTCTGCAAGGTCTCGTTATCCTGAGCAGAGCCCGCAGCCATGGGCGCGACGTGTCCGGAATCAGCCTAATGATCGAGCTTGAGCTCCACAAGCTCTATTCATGGGCAGTAGAGGTTGGTCTGGCTCAGAATTCTCCTGAGATGCGCATTGCGGCGGACAAGATAGTGCTCGTCCGAACAGTCTTGGGACATTTGAAAGAACTGGTGTTCGATTTGGAAAAGCTGAGGAAAGAATACGGCTTGCATATACAAGAGGAGGTCAACCAATCACTTCGTCTAGATGATGCTGATTCGGCTCTTGGTCGCCTAGGAATCAGCCCCGGTGCCGGATGTCAGCGCCTCATTATGAGTACTTTTCGACAGCGGGAGAAGCCATGGAAGATGTTGAAGTGGATTGCTTTCGACGAGCAAAAAGCTCGAAGGCTGCTTGAACTGATTCAAGGCTTCATCCGTGATCTGCAAGACATACTGGACCAATCTCGACAAGCGAAGATAATGAAAGCTATGGATGTGATTCTGAGGAGCGCAGTGCTCAATACTGTCAACGAACAGGACCTCGATATGATTGGTCTGCGTTTGGAGACGGCTCCTGTGGAAGACAACGTAGCGGCCGCTGCAAGGTTAAAGAAGCAAGGGCTCTTGTTGGGTTTGATGGAGAATCGACAGTCCATGACGACAAGGAGGTACAGAGCGGACAGTCACCTACCGTGTCCCGTTCGGAAGCCATCTTATCCACCTATCAACCCAAGATACTCGAATGGAGACGTGTCTCGCAAAAGACTACATGCTAGCCATCTGGAACTCGGAGAGCGACCCGAGGGCAAGTCACGTCTTCTTGCCCGATACGAAGGCAAGCCGGTACTTCTGGAATTTCGAGAAGAGACTGGCGTCGACAAGGAGCTGCAGCAAGATCGAGTTGGCAAGGTGTCGTTATTTTTGACAAATCTTGATCCCTCATTCCATGGGCTGCCCTGTCGCGGCTACGTGAAGATGTCGAGTCAGTTTGCATATGTGTTTGATCTCCAGGAAACGGTGTCCTCGCCTATTGTCACATCGAACAACCGGGCACCGTGCTTCAAGTTCAAATCCCTGAGAGAACTGCTGGACATCACTCCACCTCCGTCACTAAATCTTCGACTATCGCTGGCGATAATCCTTATGGAGACCTTATTACAGCTCCACACCGCCGGATGGTTGCACAAGGAATTTCGATCAGAGAACATGCTATTCTTCCGTGACTCCGTCGAGGAACCCTCAGATTTCTTGTCGGCGGATATGCGAATTACGGGCTACGCTCATGCCCGCATCGATCTGCCGCTTGAAGCCACAGAGCCTTTGAAATCAGAAGTGGAAGCGGATATTTATCGACACCCGGCCTGCCTACGTCAGCCCCGAGAGAACTTTCGAAGAGCTTTCGACATGTTCAGTGTTGGGTGCGTGATGATTGAGCTCGGCCTGTGGCGCCCTCTCACTGCGTTGTGTGAAGAAAAAGGCAGTAGTGAGTCGTCGTTTGGAAAATGTACGGTACGCCGTGACCAAGTACTTCTCGCACAGAACGATGGGTCACAGACCGCTTTGAGCGCATCGCTGTCTCGACGATTGGAAGCTTCGGTCGGAAGGAGATACACTGACGTTGTGAGGGCTTTGCTACACTCGCCGGCGAAGAGGGATGATGTTCTCGACACGGAGATCGAATGCCTGGCCGCACTTCGTACCGTGTCCGACGTTCTGTGAGTCGAGAGAGTGGTAATGGGATAATGCTGATTTCGTTCAAAATGCTTTAGAACTTGAGCAGGCGAAGCCGAGGAAACTTTGCGTACTGGAAGTAGCTGTGTTGGCACCAAATAAGCAATCTAGTGCCTCACTTTCATCGAAAACAAGAGACCGCCTGCGAGTCGATAGCTGATATGAACATGCTCTTCTATTTCCTTGGATATGCGTCTCAGGAACTCCGGAAACCTTACAGGACTGTCAGGTTTGGGATGGCTGTTTTTCAATCGGCGGGTCAAGGAAACGTGAGGCTAAGGGAGATTTATCAGAGTCTACGAAGTCGGAGTAGCGACTGATTTGAGATAGTTCATATTCAGATCGATCTGCTTTAAGAATGTTGCATAGCTCGCCCAGATTGTCTGGCGATTGCCTTACCGCACTTCACCAGCCAATGACGGCTCAAAGAGCTACGTGTGGCGCCTCTTCGAGTCGCTCGTCAAATGGGCGTAAGTCATTCGGATCAACCTTGACAACGCAAGCCCCTGTGAGAAGGCTGCGGTATCAGCCGCATTGCGTTCGCTATTCCTACAGGGCTGCTTTTAAAAGTAATCATCTAGATTTATCCAGACTGCTGGAAAACGTACATTGTCAACGACGGCATCTGGCCTGTGGGGGCTCCATACTACTTGGTCTTGAGTCAGGCTGTGGCGTTTCTTCGCATGAACGGCGTATCGTTGGGCTTTGCCGAAGCGGCTGAAGGCTGCCAATCTTCTTCTGCGAGCGAATGAGAACGTAATATATCGGCATCAGCATATGCACATGCAGTAGGCGGAACGACTAGAGACTCTTGGGTCGCACTCGCAGACGCTACATTCACTCTCGCGGCTTGGGAAACAGCCACAGCTGAGCTACCGAGCACGTGCTGGACCATCTCTGAACTCGTTATCTGCTGGCGTCCTCCTCCCTTTCTCATCTAGCCATACTTTTTTTTCTATCAACATGGCGTTTTACCTTGTTCTGCTCTCGTTCCTGCGTGTGTCGTTATCTGTTCCGGCGGGTTCGATATGCTATCATCCCGATGGGACCCAGAATGTCAGCCCTGATGTTGTGTGCAACACCACAGCCGACGTAAGCGCCTGCTGTGGAGCTGATGATGAATGCACAAGCAATGGACTTTGCAAGAATTCCAGATTTGCACTCGCCATCAGTCCATACTACTGGCGAAATTCGTGTACAGATCAGACTTGGCAATCTAGCTCTTGTCCTCAGTATTGTCTGGACTCATCTAGTGCAGGTACGTGTCTCTGGTCTTAGTAGACTCCACTCTCGGCCCGTTGCAGTCAACTAAAAGATGGTGTTATTGCTAGGTGACAACGCAACTGAGGGTAATTGGCCAGTAAAAGCTTGTAGCCAGACAACATATTGCTGCCAGTACGGGGACATTACCGAGCGAGACATAGACTGCTGTTCAGACAGCACACGAGTCTTTGACGCTGGTCCCGCAGCTTTCGGTGGCCAAATTTCGATCACCACCACCCTGTTCCCGGCTACGATGAGTTCGTCTAGCGCTACTTCGATGGCCTCGTCTAGCAGCATTTCGATATATTCATCCAGCATCACTTCAACATCTTCGTCTAGCACCACTTCGACGTCTTCGGAAACCAACTCAAGCAGCGAAGAGCCAGGAGACACCTCGGCTGCAGCAACGCCCACTGCCGAATCGCATAACGATGATCTGAGCACTGGAGCAAAAGCAGGCATAGGTGTAGGAGCTACATTGGCAGGCCTTGCTCTCATAGGCATTGGATTGATGCTGGCTCTGTTGTTCAGGGAAGGACATGGCCGCAAACCAATTCCGACTCAGGTTTCGCCCTTCCAGGGAAAACTCGAGCGACAGAATGCCCCTGACCTATACTCACGATATGAGCTGGCACAGAATGAGAGGGAGCGGTACGAGATCATGTCGCAGAAGCGAGGGGATCCAGACTTGAGAGCGGAGCTAGGGTATCCGGATGCAAGAGCAGAGCTTTCAGTATAGCAGGTAGCAATAGTACAAAAATTTCAAGTGTATGCTCCAACGCCTTCCCACGTGGAGCCGCGGTGATGAGGCTGAAAACCCTCAAATTGAAGTGCAGGTTGATTTAAAGAGTGATGCCTCGCGCTGCAACCATGCAATGCTACATGAGTCCAGTGGATTGCCTAATTCATGGCGTACGTGCGGCTCAGATGCGATACGCGAAAACGCCAGCCTTACAGGATGACTAGACTTTTAGGCCGTTGCCCACTCACCTTGCAGATGACAAATCGACGAGGTCACAAGGGAAGTCCTGGGGCTGAGTTTGTGCATCAGCATCCGCTTATCTTTACTGATCCACGGAATTCGAGGCCACAGGACTGCACTGTTCGATGATTCGGGAAGAAGCCACAGCCTTTCATGCCGCTTCTACCTTGTCAATCTTGTCAATAATGACGCATTGATCTCGGCGAAAGGAAAGAGCATTGTCATGGTCTGCAAACCTGTTGCCGATCCAGAGCCTGCGCACTTTCCACGATCTTGCTCCACTTCACGAAGGAGAGAGCCAATGGAAGGAACCGTCTGCGCTGCTGCCCTTTTCAGCTCATTGCATACCCGTAGGACCTCAAACAACTCTTACAAGCCAGCAGAACAATCCGTTCGAGATATTCGCAGCCTTTTGCAGTGCATATGTGCTGTGTCGCCGGTCAGATGGCTCCAGAGGCATGACCTGGATCTCGAGCATGTGTCACTCCATTGCCGTCACGGACTACGCCCCGATGCAGGTCCGTCTAGGCCGGTCTTCAGATCGCTTCTTGAAGGTCCAAGTGCAGCGCGGCCTAACGCTCTAGACTCTTCTTACGCTGTATATAGGTATCTCCTCTCCCACGAATAGACGCACACACACAAGACATTTCAAAGCCCTGCAGAAGTGACTATTAAGTCCATTAATCTTCAAGTAAGTTCAGAGACACTCTCATGTACCGATGTCCAGACTAAGAGCAACTTAGCGAAATCATGCCCTCCATCTTCGCCAAACTCCTCGCCATAGCCGCCGTTGCCGTGCTCGCAGCCGCCTCCGCACTGCCCGTCGATGCCCAGAGCCAATCACTCGAGATCCGAGACTTCAAAACCTGTCCCGCCCTCGACGGCTACACCTACACCTCACCCCGGGGTCTGAGCACCTGGAAGATCCGCTGCGACAACGATACTTCTTCCAACGGCGGCAAACAATTAGTCGTCGATGCTAATGACTTTGAAGACTGCATTGGAAGATGTGGCAACGCCCAGAACACCAACTGGTGCAATTTTGCCGCGTTCCCGGGCAGTGTGAATCAGCCGGGGCCTTGCTATTTGAAGAAGGGTAATGGGGGAGGGTATGTGCCTAATAAAGGGAATAAGTTGGCGATTCGGCAGTAAGTTGAAGAGAAAGGATGGAGGAGGAGGGGGTGTTAGGAGGATGGGTTCTTGATTACAGTCATTACCGATGCTGAGAGCACTCGCGGGGATGCTCGTCGGTCATTTTATGCTCGAAAGGAGAAGTTGATGATTGGGTTGAAGGAAAGCTGCCTTAAAGACATGGCGTCCGTACACATTACGACTGAAAGTCGAGACTTCATCTCGTCAACTAAGTGAGTACTTCGTCGCAATGACCATGCATATCTATTCTTTCACAAATCGCTTTTTCACAGGTTTCGAGACTTGAGGCTCAATGACGTGCTTCCGCGGCAGCATGGAGTCTACGAGCGCTGCATCCAGCGTGCCATAGTCGACCGTTCTCGCAGTCCGTCGTGCGTATCGTTCTCCGTCGTGCGTTACCAAGAGTCGTTGGCAGTTTCGCGGACTTCTCAGCCTTACGGGATGATTTCGCGCCCATCAAGTTTCACACCATCGCGGTCGAACCATCAAGATCATCACCGGAAGTTAGTGCCCTTCCCGGACAGCCCCGGACAGCCACGGACAGCATGTGAGACTGGTGGAATTCCGCTTTGGTTGTTTCTCCGCATCAGTGGCAAGGATTTCGAACAAGTATAGATCTCGGCTTGCCGGATTCTTTGCTACCGCCGCCAGATATATGTTGTCAAGCCTACGTTCTGCTTCAAGTAATACACTCCTTCTACTTCCGTCGGACAGCCATCATGGCGATCCGCGACAGCTTAGCAACACTCCTGGCCTTAGCCTTCATGCTACGAAACGAGATATTGGCCTGTTTCGCGCTCCGAGCTGGTTTGAGCATTTGGCCTTACTTACGACCAAGGCACGTACTTGGTCCATCAGCATCGAGAAAGACAATCTTCTTTGCACAAACGCTGACTCAGGAGTAAAGCACACTGCACCGATACCAACGAGCCGGCGCTGGATCCTGGGCATTGATTACCGGTGCCAGCCACGGGATAGGCCTTGCCTTTGCAGAGGAATTGCTCAATCGCGGCTTCGATGTGCTCATTCACGGCCGCAACGAGGAAAAGCTTGATATCATCAGGACTCGACTGTCGAAACAACATCCTACCCGCTCGATTCAGATACTCGTCGCGGATGTCGCGGAAGCCAACATCGACTACGACGCCATGGTTAGAACGGTGCAACGTTTGCCCGGGAAGCTCACGATTCTGATCAACAACGTTGGCGGTAGTCCTGTTGTGCCATCATACGTTCCTCTAGAGGAGCTGCCGGGGAGCAATATCGACACGATCATCAACGTCAATATGAGATTCCAGACACACCTCACATCACGACTACTCCCCATTCTGAAGGCAAATGGCCCCAGTGTCATCGTGTGCTGCAGCTCCACAGCCGGTCTCGTGGGTATGCCTTACATCGTAACCTACAGCGGCACAAAAGCTTTCGTCAACAATTTCTGTAACAGCCTGCGAGTCGAGCTAAGCACAGCAGCTGAAGGAAGAGATGGATCAAAAGTTGACGTCCATGGATTGCTGATTGGAGAGGTTGACACGTCCAGCACTGGTGCTCGATCTTCCTCCTCGTTTCTGATAGTCCAACCAGAGGAGCTAGTTATTGCAGCCCTCAATAAGTTTGGCTGCTCCAAGACGCTGGTCTGGGCCTGCTGGGTACATGCTTTGCAATACCAGCTCATGCGGATACTTCCGGAGAGGCTGCAATGGAAAATGCTGGCTCAACTATTGGGGACGCAGAGAGACGCGGAGCGGCGAAGCTTGAAGACCGAATAGCGCAGTCTAGAAGCTGTAGTGGACAAGTGGAAGAACGTCCATGGGACGTCGCCCGTTAGACTCCCTCAAAGCCATGACGTTGCAGCAGGTCGTTGTTGCCTAGCCATTGCACAGTCTCGTCCACACCCCAAAGCATAGTCATCAACTGCACACCAAGATCTTCAAGGTCCTCAGGAGCTGCCTTGCCAATGTCTTCGGTCCAGTTCGTCACCCGCACTTGCAGGCCTGCCTTTTGTTTGCGCATGGTAGCCCAGCCTCGGTGGGACTGTGCATTCCAGAGCGACGAGTGAGCGCTGAAGCTGAGCCGGAGGTCTTGCTCCGTATCACGACCGGTTTTCAGAAAGCCGTATATGCCGTTCAGCATTAGGACCATGATCACAGTACGACGTATGCTTTCTTCGAGAAGCCATGATTGCCAGTCTACATCTTTGCTTGCCGTGGGAGACAGAGATGCCTCGCTCGCTAATATCCCACTTCCCGGTGAGACTTGCTGCATGCTTGATCGAAGTTGAATGGCCCAGGACGTGAGGAACGTTTCATCTGCTTCGGCTTGCGCTCGGAGACGTATGTCACCGTCGAACAGTCGTATGAGCTGATATACCAAGAGCGCTTGCGTTGCTGCAAGAAGACTGCTTCGGTTCGCGGCTTGCGGATTCGTTGTTGCGATCAGATATTGTGCTTTCTGTTCCATATTGCGAATGGCCGGTAAACGGGTGTTCTCGTTTCGGAAGACGTACAAAGCGGCAGCACTTAGAGCATCTTGGAGGACCGGCGGAGAGTTCAGCTGCAAGAGTCCGCGGTGTATAAAGGACGTTTGTGCTTGCTCGACGAAGGCTTTGGGAATCTGAGCGAGCCGCTTCGATACGAACTCAGACCGTATTTGTACGTCGGAGCTCCTGTCGATCTGTTGTATGCCATCTGGGCTCTGTTGAGACACGATGTTTCCCATGGAGTTAACGCTCATGAGGGCGTCATCTGGCAAAGTTGGCAGGTTGAAAGGCTCGTTGTAGAATTCAAACCAAGCGCCGTTCATCGATGGTGATAGCGTTGCAGCAACCATGAAAGGATCGACAGCTTGCCTGTCCGCTATGCTGTCTGCGAGAGCAACGATAGCAGCATCTTGGCGTCCATTTGTCCCAAAGCGATTTGGCCCTGTTCCGCTTGGTGTCGAAACAGGATAAACGCATTCGATGCGTTTGTCAAGGCAGCGTCGACACTTCGGCCGTCCAAGCTCGCATCTGCGCTTAGCCCTGACACATGCCTCGCATGATTTCCGACGACCTGTCTCCATGGGGAACTGCCGGCAAGGAGGTGACCTATGTGTTGGCAAAAGGCTAGAAGTGGGACTCCGCAGTGGAGTTGAAAGGGAAGGATAGGATGCTGTTGCGGAATTCCGACGGACGTTGCAGTGACCTTGCAATCAGGCGGAGTTCCGCTATCGACCAAGGGTGTGGCCTGTAACAAAGTTTAACTTGCGGACTGCCAGGATCAGAGGCTATATCTTGCACGTGCTTTGCCTCGATGCAAACTAAGCTGGCGATAGATATAAAAAGTGGCATGAGTTGCGGTATTCGATAAGATCACTGCGCACCGTTCTTTCTCATTCGATCCACGCCATCGGCCATTACAAACCAAGCCTCTTGTTCTACCGTCCAGAAAGATGTCCTCACTCTCGAATCAGCTCTCGCTTGGCCAATGGGTCGAGAAATGGAACGAGCTCGTCTTCTTCCAGTCAGACGACAAGATATCCGCGGAGACACTCTCAGAGACAATCGACCCCAACATCATCGTGAAGTTAGTATCTGAAGACTCCAGACCAGCCCAAAGACACATGGTTAAGATATCGATTCCACAGGATCAATCACGATGTCCATGATATCGATGGATTGAAAGGAGGGATACAGTGGGTTCGCCAGACCACGAAGACGACCCTGAACAGCAATGCAGAGCTCTTGAGGTGGGATGCTCCGGACGGTGTTGGTGGCTCAGTGGTCCATCGAACCACTTTCACTAGCGTCGATATCGCTTCTGATAAGAAGACGACAAAGACCAGCCTGGTCACCACAATTGTCAGGCAGATCGATGGCAAGCGCAAGGTCTCGGAGTTGATTGAGGTCGAGGTTGAGGAGTGATCGATGTCGGCTGGAAGGCTATGCTGTTGTCGTGGCGAGCATCGACGTGAAGAGTAGTGTAACCAAGACTTCGTAGGTTTTTACACTGCTGTACCTCCTTCCGAGCCGCTTCTCCGAACGCAAGTATAGACAGTAGGTAGGTAGAGTATCAGTTTTGTTTAGGCGACGTACCAATGGTATTGTAGCGTCAAAGATTCGTACTCTTGATGGAGGCTTGTGAAGTCCTTGCTATGACCTTGGACAGCTCGCTTGTCCAAGACGGAATGATCAACATGAGGTAGGACCTTCAGACAACGAGTGCCGTTTTTGAGCTCGGCACCGCAATGAACGTCGAGGTCCAGTGGCCGTGCAGCGGCCGCCACGGAGACTGAGTACAGCGCAGTGCTGGTCCGGGTGGATGTAGTCGACATTTAGCAAGTTCATGGCCGGAGGGTCGGCAATGATGGACGGACGATGAGGCAGTCTGGTGGTTGAAACAGTTGTTCGGTGGATAGGTGGTATTGGTATCTCAGGGGTAGTCTTGTTCCCGTTCTTGGCGACGAGAGCGGTTGACCGAGAGGTTAGTCGAGATGAATACACCAACAGGATACTGGAAGACGCCCATCTAAGTACTATGAGTTTGCCCGAGATGTGCAAGAGGGGCTGGATAAGGAGCTCGAGGAGGAGCTGGGGCATAGCGGGTACAAGACTGGAGGCCTGAAGCATGCAGAACTTGGTGAGCACACTCGCAAGTCGGAAGGCCACCGGAACGTGACTCCAGAGCCCGCGGCTGGCAGCATCTTCGCCGGTCTGCCGTCACCAGGATCGAGTCCATGGGGAGTCGTGGCTGCTTTGTGCCGGATGGTGTGCAAAGGTATGGTGGGCAGATGAACTCGTCCTTGCTTAAATGGATGGAGTCTGGAGAACGGTGTGCTTCGCTGGAATTTCGGAGGACAAATGAAGCTGTTTGTGTCACGGAGATTGCAATGTAGTAGTAGTAATATGTTACGATCATCAATCATGGAAAAGTGAAAGAACGTTGTGGAGCGAAGTGAGTTATTGTGAGTCCCGAAACCCGGAGAACGGATGACTGGACACGTGACTCGGCAGACCTTCTTTGAGCTTTCGAGCTAGGCCGCATTGGGCCACGCTAGTGTCGCTGCAGCTCAAAACATCTCGAAGGGTTCGACATCCTTCATCTTTCTTTCCTCAGCTCGTATGCGAATCTCCCAACCACCCCTACATTTTGGCGTTTGCTAACCATTTCACAGTCTTTGCCGTGAGTCAACACATCCACGAATCTCGCTCGACCACCGCTGACCCTTCACTAGTTTTGGCTTAGGTTTGTCCACCCGCCCGTCGCTGTCCTGGCATTCTGCTGACCTTCTCCCAGATCAAGTGTAGTATCTGTTCTTTTCAGTTTAATCTCTGAAACGTCGCTACGGCGACATTCAAGATTATTCTTATTTTTGGCACTGGTCCTGCGGCCGCTGGGCTTGCCTACGTCGCAGGGCACCGTGTCGCTGGTATTGCACTGCCTCCAGCCGACGCGAACTTCACTTTTCATCACTGTCTTGGTCTTTGACTGAGCACTGGAGAAGAGGCATCAGCATCATCACCACCTGCATCTGCACCTGCGACACTTCAGCTGCGACCGGCGAGACCACGTCGATGACGCCGCCGTGGGGTGTCGCGAGAGCCACCCTCGAGACTGACAGCCACGAGACCATCAAGACCTCCCTCACACGGCGACAGCCCATCTTCCAGGCTACATCATGCGACGGCAAGACATGATGCAGCTCTTTGAGACAATGGCCGACCATCGAGTCCGACACGGCTTCAGACAAAGGCGGTATATTTGGAAGGCTTTGTCTTGACGGAAATGAGACTGCCTGGCCACTGTCTTGCCGTGCCAGACAAAGAACAACTCATAAGCACAGCAGGGCCTCGACATCGTGGAATCTTGAGGGAGTATCCTTCATCTCTCATTCACCTCACCATCACCAACAACTCATCCTACGCAGGTCGCAGGATACCATTCAGTCGAGCAGCAACAGCATCACCCACCTCACACATCCCTCAAGCGAGATCATTATGGCACCATCCACCCGCAACGACACCCTCTCAAAGAAAATCGAAACCCTCCAACTCCGCCTCGCACCCCTCGTGCCCCTCCCCTCCGGCCCACCACACCCCGCCTTCCCCAAGACGCTGATGGCCTTCCACCTCCTCACCGAAGACGAGCTCGACAGCATTGCCCACTACTACCACCAATCCACGCCCGGGCCCTGGACACACCATTACCCCGCCAACATGAACTGGGACAAAGACTTCCTCGCCAAGCCCGCTCCCACCCCCAAGACGCCCCGCCGCCACAGCAAACAACTGTCCGCGGACGAGAACATCTGGCTGGAGGATCTGATGAAGACGGTGGAGGACTTGCAGGGGGCGCCGACGCTGGCGTCGCAGAATGAGGGCACGGGACGGAACCCTTATGCGGGACTTTCGGATAAGGAGAGGATAAGGATTAAGAGGAGGAAGGTGGGGAAGTTTATTGGCCTTGTGGGGATGGAGACGCCGGTGGAGGAGATTGCGGGACGGATTCAGGCGAGTCTTGATCGTGCGGTGGAGAGGGGTACGGAGGAGTTGAGGAGGAATGAGGAGATTATGCTTAGGAGGACGAAGATGGTGTGAATAAAGCTGCGAAGAGAGGCTTGTCAGCGGGTTGTAGATACTTGGGTTGCATTGTACATGATTAGAGCGTTTCTTTGAGAATAGCTACATCGTCCCAGCCTTCGTTTTTTGCTTGTATCTTCATGCTTTCTAGCACTCGGGCTTTGACGTTCTTGTCTCGCACGTCGAGGCCTGTGAAGGCTCCGTGGGTGCTTTCGAACTCGTGTGGACGGAGGGCTTGCCACATCGTCATCAACGCCGCGGGTGGCAGCGGTATCATATTGGGGATGGACCACATGAAAGCAAATGAAGTCGTTCCTGGAGGCCGGTCGACATGGTATAAGGCAGACTAATTGCCAATGTCAGCAAAACCTCCATCACCTCCACTCCAGCATCAACCTACTGGAACAGTCACAAGCGTATCCGCAATAAACAACTTCCTATCCCAAAGCAACACCAAACTCCCGGGAAAATGGCCCCCAGTCTACCCCAAACATCAGCATCCCCAACCTCCCATCACCTGACCGACTCAACTCACCTTAATGGCCAAAACCCCCTCCACAACCTCCTCAACAACTCCCTCCATAAACCTCCTCACACCCTCCCAATCATCCCTACAAAACCACTCCTCATCATCCCTCGCCGTGAACACCGGACACCCAAACGTCCTCGCCCAATCCAAATGCGTCGTATAATAGTGCGGATGGCTAATCACAATCGCCTTAAGGCCGCCTTTGGACTTGATGAAGTTCTCGGTTTCTTCGTCGAGGTAGGTGATGCAGTCCCAGAGGATGTTGCCGGCGGGGGTTTCGAGCAGGATGCAGCGTTGGCCGATGCCGAACTTGGGCGTTGTGGTTATGGATGTCATTCGCGGGTCCCCGGTGTCGGGGGTGAAGGTGTTTTTGTGGTTGCCGCGGAGTCTGGACAGGGAGGTCCAGGATTGCCCTGTGGGTGGGACGTATTGGCGAGGGTCCTTGGGTTTGCTATGAGTGATGTGTGGTGATGGTGGTGGAGGAGAGGCTCACATCGCAGATTTTACATCCTTTCGGCGGGGAGTCGGCGGGGAGGTCGAATTGCGTGCCGCAGGCGACGCAGATGAGGAGATCTTCTGAAGTCTGCATTTCTTTGCGGGAGATGAGGTTGGAAGAGATGGTAGAATTGATACTTGCCTTTTGCTGTGGCGATAGGGTGAGTGACTCCTCATCATCATCATTCGCGCCCTCCGCGGTCCGATCCCAGCAGCTTTCTCCCACTTTTGCCCACCTTCGCTTTCGCTTCATCTTCATCTTCTCTCATCACCGCACATCATCAAGACCATCTTACGAGCGACACGGCAGCAGATGGCCGCGAGCAGTGATTGAGATGCGAAGGCGAGTGTTTCGAGGTTCTGGATTCTGGAAGTCCTCCTGTCGCATCTCCGGGCGGATTCGGCATGGATCTGACCTTCGTTGGTGATAGCCCAACGGCGAGCGTTGATATCGTCTTTCTTTTCTGGGCGTGGAGAGATTCGAAACGGGAGCGCTGTGTGCATTGGACGAAAGAGGAATATCCGCCTTTTCTGGCGAATTGGAACTGATGGAATCGAATAGTGATTCATCCTCAAGAAGCGCCAAAGTGAGCGTCTTGGAAAGCAGACTGCCTCGAAGACTTCAGCCATCTCGAAGAATCCGCCTCTTCGCTTCTCTCATCTCGCAAGATCTGCTGTCTTTCGAGCAAAAGGAGCAAACTTCGCGCGGAAACATGGTGACTTTCTCCAGGAGAAGTTCAGTATACGAATCTTTGCGAGGCCGCGAGGCGTCAGCGCAAGGCCCTCACACAAAATACGCACAGCACGGCATGAACAACCCGAACCTCGGACACAACTGTGCAGCGTCTTCACAAAAGGCCGTTGGCATCATGCCTATTTCATCCATTTCACAGAAGACATCATCTCTGATTCGCCGCAAACCGACTTCATATCTCAAAACAGCTTCAAAGTTTGCGCCTTCCCTCTTTGGACACCCCTAAACTGCGTGGACTTCACCTCTTCCTTCGACTGGACTCGCAGTCAAGCTCCAACGTTCACGGTGAGCTTGACTGAAGATCAAAATGTAACATACCGACTTGCCATGTGGCGCCCTTGCGAGGTAGGAGAAAGAGAGGAAACTTGCTCGTTTCGTACCGTACTTCACGTCTTGTCCTGCCCCTCAGCTTCAACCACAGAAGAAAGAATATGCGATTTTGAAACACATCCAGCCTGACGAAAACTCCGAACGTCCAGGACGAGAGGCCCGACCGTACATACAGAGCTCGACCTTGAAACCGCCACGATGTATCTCCTCCCCCGCCACCCCTTCACCGACCCGAGCGAAAACGACCACAGCGTCTACGTCGGTATCACAGCCATCCTCCTTGTCTGCTTCACGACCCTAACCCTCGCCTTACGAATCTGGGTCCGATGGGGCAAATACAGCTGGGACGATGCCTCGGTCTTCATGGCGCAAGCTCTCGCATACGGACAATTCGCGAGCGTGATTGCGTCGCTGGTGTTAGGAATGGGGAAGACGTGGAGTGCGATTCCAGACGAGAAGCAGCAGAAGATTGCGACTGTGGGTATTCTCAATGAGAGCATTGAGACTTCGGGGTACTGATGATGTTGTAGAACCTCACCGCGGCGAAAGTTCTGTATATCATGGTCCTCGGATTCTTGAAGATGGGTGTAACATGGCCACTAAGGAGACTGTTCAAGCGCATGGGGAAGAGAGTGCCTGTCATCGCTTGTACGGTACTCATGGGCACGGAAGCAGTCTGGACGTTGGCGTCGATTATCGTACTATCGATTAGCTGCCCGCCAGATCATATTCTGCCTTCGACCACACCAAAGAACTCCTGTTCTTTCGGGGTATGTATTGAAGAGGATGAATGGGAGGATGCTGTACTGATTTCAATTAGCCACAACGCTGGGGCGTCGTAACAATCGTCGACATAATCCAAGAACTCGGCATCGCAATCCTCTCCATGGTCCTCCTCTCAATGCTCAAACGCAAAATCAGCAAAGAGGAACACCTCACCTCGCTCCTCGCCTTCGCGCTCCGTCCAGGGTACCTACCTCACCTCCTGCCCTCAAAACCGCACTAACCTCCTTCACAGAATCATCATCTTCGCCATCCTCGCCTACATCGCCCGCGTCACCACAATCAACACCCGCTACGCTCCAACCTCCGCCGGCCACAGCCTGAGCTACACCAACGTGCAACTCTGGCAAGAAGTCCAACTCACCTACTCCCTCTTCACCGCCACGCTCCCCTTCGTGCTAGGTTTCATGCGCAATTTCGATACCAACAACACGCAAAACCGCTCGTCCATGTCCGCGGCTATGATCCTTGGTGCGTCGAAGCTCGCTTCTCGGACAGGCACCGCGCATAGCAAGCACGCTCCTGTGGGCGGGTTTGTAAGGAGGGGGACTGCCGGGAGTGAGATGAGGCCGGGCGTTGTGCGCATGCCGAGTATGCCGGATGATGTGCATAAGTGGGATCAGCCGGTCAAGTACTCGGTTAAGATTTATTCGGCGGATGAGGAGAGGGGGGTTGAGAGGACGAGGGTTGTGGCGAGGGACAGTGATGAGATGATTATAAGGAGGAATGATACGATTATTGTGCATGAGGATGAGAAGGTTTGAAGGGTGTGTGCTTCTTGATTGGGAGAGCTTGGCGTTGACGGGAGTTCGAGGTATTGTTGCCGCGATGAGTGTTGGGACGGGATTGGGTCTTGTGGAGCATCAAGGTGCGGATGGGATGGGTTGAGCGTCGACTCGGGTTTATGAGTGATGATAGAGCTTCTAGACCCCTTGATATTAATCTATCTCGCGTGCACGAGCATTTGCTCGTAGAGATCTGTGGGAATCTTCCGTGCGAAGTTGACGGTGTAGTCGATGACCTTGCGTGCTCGTAGCGGCTTGAAGTCGGGCTTTGGTCTAGCAATGCATTAGCGAGATCAAGTAAGACCATCACGGAGGTAACTCACGTTGGGCTGTTCAGTAGCGAGTCTCGGATAAGAACCAGCTGCGACACAATACAAAGCAAGTTCAGGTGAGGTCCATAGGCGAAGAGAAAATCCCACAGCATAAGCACATCCGGCAGAGGTGGCGTGCAGGCGCATAATGTGAGCACACTAGGGAAGGCGTATATCTCCGCCTTCATACCCTTGGAGGCAAGATGGGAGGCCAGCTTTGGGTCCACAATCTCCAGGATCTGATCCACCAGTGCCAGTCCCTTGTGCACACCTTCCATACTTCCTCGTACATATCCCGGACACTCCTTCGTGATGAATGCGTCGAATGCGGTGAATGCCTGAGCTTCGCTCCTGGCGGCATAGAGGAAAGGCGCTGCGAGGACGTTCATTCCCTGGACGTAGGATACAGCGCTTGCATCGCCGCCGGCTTCAGATCCATCCGTGCCTGTGACCGAGCCTTGTACATTGCGTGATACTGGAGAGTTGAAGAGGTCCTCATTGCCATCTAGACTCTTGGGTACGCCTAGTGTAGGAGGCGATTTCCAGCCATTGACGCGGGCTTCGTTTGCTTCATGGAGTTTCCAGGCGACCGCATTCAAGACTCTCGTCAGACTGTTCTCTGTCACCCGCCGCCGGAATAGAGGATCTGTCGTGAGTGTGCGAAAGGTATCATTCCGGATTTTCTCGTATGCGGGCGATGCGCCTGTTAGGACCAGATTCCGGTAGTCGTCTGTTTTTGTCGGAGGCGCGTTCAGTAGGATCAGCCATACGTAGATGCGCAATTCGGACTATCAAATGAAATCAGAAAATACATCTTCCATCATATAGTATCAACATACCATGCCATCGTGGTTAGCCGGAATGCCATCTAGTAGGACAATCCGCCGCAGTTCCTCCAAGCCGGCGAGGTGGTCACCGTCCGGCGGGCCCCTTTGGATTAGCGACTCGAGGTGGGCCATGTCTTCAAACCCGGATCAGGATGACGACGGCAAAGAAGAATCTGGAGCCGCGCGACGGAGATTAGTTTCTGGTGATGTCGTCAAAAGTGGTTCGGTGGAGGTGGTCGGTGGTCGGGGCCAAGCGCGCGTCTCTTTGACGCGTGCGTTGGCGTCGTTGCCGAGCAACGCGCTTGCCGACCGACAGGCCGCACTTTGAGATTCAACTCCAACATCACATTCGACATCATATCACTACAGAATGCAGCATCATGACCGTCAAGACGTTCTTCGAGGTCGCAACGACTGCTCGAATTCGGAACGAACTAATTTGTCCCAAAAATGCCTCATCCAAACAGACTCTCGCCAAGATCTCCGCTGGTACGGGCCATCGCACGTGAACTTGTGCTACCAAGAAACGAAGAAACGTGGCAGAGCCTGGTTTGACATGGCGATCACGGCGCCGGCCATGCGACCGCGAAAGGCTGTACAGACTTCATCATGTGCACACGTTGGCGGTATGCGCGGTTCATCTCAGTGCTACGGCCTTGCTCGGAGTACCGACAGGCCAGCGGGGCAGCGTATGAAGCGGACATCGTGGACAAGTCCTGGGAATTCGCCCAACAACACATCGACGAGGACAACGATAATATTTCGAATGGTGGGTTCGTTGGCGAGCAAATGTGTTATCGGAACAGGATTACAGACGACCTTTTTATAAGTTGGCTCTGAGTTCTGACAGTACTGTCACGAACTCTGGATATACCGGAGATTGGAAACCAACAGCTTTTTGTTAAATCAGAAGTCCATCCAAATGCCATCACGCTGGCAAGTCGCAGTCATCACCAATGGCAACCTCGTCCAGCTGTCTCAAATGTGTTGGAGGAGCAGATGATCAGACAACGTCTTCTCCATTGTATCTCCGTACTTGCGGTGAGGTCGTTTTATGCGATTGCCCGGATGAAGCTAGGCCAATTCCGGGCTGTCGTCTCAACCTCTTCCCAGAGACAAAGAAACTCTGGCATGCATTCCCGGCACAACAAAGACAGCCTGCCAGCAGCAAATGCTTTTGCACCTCCTCAAGACACTCAAGAAAATCTTCGTCGATGCTTCTCGCGCGAGAAGACTTGTGGCGTCAGAGATAAGATGGCTTTTCCTCGCGATCAGACGTTTCGAAGCCAGCCGCACGCGTTTGATGGGTGATCAGAATGACGCCTTCGTCCAGACTCTTGATTGGGTTCAGGCGGTCCCCCGATGAATTCAACGAGGCCTTGGCTCACCCACGAGGGTATACCTGTGGACCCAAACCCTATGGCGTGATGAGAGCTAAGAACGAAAGGGACGACAGCCCTCCACCGTACTCCGACCAGCCGCTGGAGGATTCGTCATGAGAGGCGACCACCGCTCTGAAACACACGTCAATCTGAGAAAACTTCGTGCGAACCGCTCCTCGACCTCCTCGTCGACACCTCTTCTCTTATATACCTGGCCGTCAGACGCATCCTGAACCTTGTGTCACGATCCGACGTGCCGACAACGTTGCGACCTCCTATCACCACGATACGCCATTGGAGCGACGACCACGACCCCCAGAGCACGACAACGCACGACAGGCACCATCTGTGCCACATCGCTTGAGAGAGCCTCACTTGCTGTGATCGGCCTGTGCTTGTGCAGAAAGGGCGTCGAGCTCGCCACTGCCAGTCTGTCGTGATTGTTCGCAATCCCCCATCCTGGGCCGCTTACCGCGCTCCCAACCCTCTGGCGCTTCCTCCTCTGCTGCAGCGCACCAATCTCGTCTGATCTAGGCCATCTTAGATCGTCCGCTGCCCTGCATAGTGTGGGCGAAGGTAACTGGGCGTTGCTCGGTCGAGAGCGGCCGCCAGTCCAAGCAGACCAAGCTCCGAGGGTATTCTTGGGTGTTGAACGCCCTATAAGAATATTCTCTTGGGTGCTTGAGTGACCGGGCTTGTCGTACCTGCCGTCATCTCCTTCAGCATGTCTTCGACAAGCACCAAGGTTGGCCATGGCCTGGCGAAGGCTCTTGGTATCAAGCTTGACTACCGCAACGAGACGGGCGCGTCGAAGCTGACCCGAGGCGAATCCGTCTTTTCCGTCGACAGTTCCGACAGTTACATCGAAGACGAGCCCACTGCCGTCGAATGGCTTCAATCGATTGTCCCAACATGGCACCAGGTCCTCACCTACCTTCACAATCTCTTCCCGTTCACGAAATGGATTGGACGATACAACCTGCAATGGCTCGCTGGAGATCTGGTTGCTGGCATCACGGTCGGAGCTGTGGTCGTTCCACAGGGTATGGCATACGCCAAACTCGCTGAGCTTCCTGTCCAATTCGGCCTCTACTCATCGTTTATGGGAGTCCTCATCTACTGGTTCTTTGCTACCTCCAAGGATATCACCATTGGCGTAAGTTTGGCCATTATCAAATCTCAAGATCGTCCTTGCTGACATTCAAAAGCCTGTCGCGGTCATGTCCAAGATCACCGGCAACGTCGTCCTCAAAGTCCAGGCAGAGCGACCCGATATTCCACCCCACGTCGTGGCATCCGCGCTCGCCATCATCGCGGGCGCAATCGTCTGCTTCATTGGTCTGATCCGCCTGGGTTGGCTTGTCGAGCTTATCTCTCTACCGGCTATCTCTGCCTTCATGACCGGATCCGCGATCAATATCTGCGTTGGACAAGTACCGACTATGATGGGCATCAGCAGCAAGTTAGTCGACAACCGTGCGTCAACCTATCTTGTGGTCATCAACACGTTGAAGCACCTTGGAGCCACGAAGCTCGACGCTGCCTTGGGTCTTACAGCGCTCACCATGCTCTACTTGATCAGGTTCACCTTCAACTGGCTGGCGAAGCATCGACCACAGCAGCGGAAGCTCTGGTTCTTCTGCAACACGCTGCGAACGGTCTTTGTCATCTTGCTTTACACTCTAATCAGCTGGCTGGTTAACCTGCACCTGCCGGGCCACGACGCCACGAAGTCGCCATTCAAGCTCCTGGGCACCGTCCCGCGAGGCTTCAAGAATGCCGCTGTTCCCACCGTTAACACCGATATCATCAGCCTCTTCGCGAGTGAGCTGCCTGCTTCGGTAATTGTCCTCCTCATCGAACACATTTCCATCTCGAAATCCTTCGGGCGAGTCAACAACTACACGATCGATCCGTCACAGGAACTTGTCGCTATCGGCGTCACGAACCTTCTCGGACCATTCTTGGGCGCCTACCCAGCGACTGGATCCTTCTCCCGAACCGCGATCAAATCGAAGGCTGGTGTGCGGACTCCATTCGCAGGTGTGATCACCGCTGTCGTGGTGCTTCTGGCAATCTATGCCCTTCCAGCAGTCTTCTTCTACATTCCGAATGCCGCCCTCAGTGGTGTCATCATTCACGCCGTGGGAGATTTGATTACCCCTCCAAACACCGTCTACCAATTCTGGCGTGTGTCGCCTTTGGAAGTCGTCATCTTCTTCGCTGGTGTCATTGTCACCGTCTTCACCACGATCGAGATTGGAGTTTACGTGACGATCAGCACTTCCATGGCGCTGTTCTTGTACCGAGTCTTCAAGGCTCAAGGACGCTTCTTAGGCCGCGTCAAGGTTCACTCGGTCATTGGTGACCACCTGATCGAAGGCCAGGACAACAAGGGAGGCACCATGAGATTAGGTGCAGACACCGACCCAGACAAGTCTGCTAGAAACGTTTTCCTGCCTATCGATCACCGCGACGGCTCCAACCCTTCGATTCGTCCGCAGCATCCCTACCCCGGCATCTTCATCTACCGGTTCTCCGAGGGCTTCAACTACCCCAATGCGAACCATTATCTTGACCACCTTGTGAGCACGATCTTCAAGGAGACGCAACGCACCAACCCGCACAGTTTCCCACGTGTTGGCGACAGACCATGGAATGACCCAGGTCCAAGGAAGGGCAAGGAAATCGACATTGCGGACACAAGACCGACACTGAAAGCGGTCATCCTTGACTTCTCTTCCGTCAACAACGTTGACCTCACCACGGTCCAAAACTTGATCGATGTTCGGAACCAGCTCGATCGTTACACCGCACCCGAGCGAGTACAGTGGCACTTTGCCTGCATTAACAATCGCTGGACGAAGCGTGCCTTGGCCGCTGGCGGGTTTGGATTCCCTGCGACCGACGATGAAGGCTTCCACCGATGGAAACCAATCTTTAGCGTTGCGGAGATGGGTGGCTCTTTCAGCGCCGCCGCTCAAGCAGAAGAAGAAGAGAACAAGGAATTGCGACGACAACAATCGAAGGATGTGGAGCACGGACAACGAGAGGTCGACAGCATCAACATCTCCGACAGCGGATCGTCTGATATCAATGCCCAGCTCAAGAAGCACCAGGCATATAATGAAGCAGGCAATGGCGTCAAGGTTGCGGTCGTGCATGGTCTCAACCGACCTTTCTTCCACATCGACTTGACCAGCGCTCTGCAAAGCGCGGTCCACAACCTCGAAGCACACGCCGGGAAGCACCACCAACAGGACCACGGCGTGGAGATGGAGCCCGAGCAAGTCGAGCATGACCCTGCGACCAAGGGTAGCTCTGCATGATGATTTAGCGTGTTGTGTGCTGTTTCTTCCTACTATACATACTTGTGAGATGTGACGGCTGCAGGGTCCCTCTATAACAGACCAGATAAAATGATACCATAGCGTTCTTCCTGATGTGCATGGACAAAGAATAGATCTTCTTGCAGATCTCGCTGCCCGAGAGGCGTGTGTTTGAAGTTTCACCAACCAAACTTTGCGCCTCCGATGTTGGTGTGGGGCAGGCACGTGAGGCGCTGACTTGGTTGTGCTCCCGTGCAACGCATTCCTCTTTTACTTACGCACATCTCTTCTTCGTTTCTAACAAACATTTCTCAGCAGCATCATACCATCGGAATATCATCAGAAAGCTACGGACATACCACCACAGTTGCAACACCACGCCCTATCTAAAGACCTCACAGAACGAGCAAAGAGACACCAACATGGCCTCATCAAGCGACCAAACTCCCATCTCACCCATCAAATTCAACAAGCCCGAGCTCACAATCTCCGCGGCCGCCATCAACAACGAGCCCATCGAGCTGGACAGCACGCCCCTATCGCCAGAAGATGCACGCATAGCGAGGCGTGGCTCAAAGGCTGAGGCTCTCGCGGCGCTGGACGCTGAGAAGGGCCTCACTCCTGCTGAGCGAGAGGTATGGTGTTCGAAATGTCTTGTGTGAGAGAGATGATGGCTGATGGGTTTCTAGAGGAGAGCGAAGCTTATCATGGAGCGAAAATCGAATCCCGCTGTCCTGGTTGATATTCCTCAAGCGCCTGCGCCGGAGGAGTTGGAGCGGTCCGGGGCTGCGAGGGATGAGGATGGGAGTGTTACTCCTAGAACGGGTGGGAGTGCATAGATCGCACTGTATGTCGAGGACGAGCTGGTGGTTATGCATGGCAGAATATGCTGACGATGTGTCTAGACCTCTACCCCGTCTCAAGCATCCTGGCCAACGTCTCAGTCCATCTGACTTGATATCCCGTCTACGAAATATCTGCCGGATCTGGCTAAATCCGCTCATCGCCCTTTGTTCGGCCCACTCGCTTTATTGTCTCCCTGCAACGGACTTGTCATCCTCGTATGGAGCCTCAAATTTCTTTGTTCGACAAGATCTCTTAGCCAGCTGGACAACTCAGCTTTTGTCCATACGCCACATTCGCTATCGCCATGTACCTCGACAACCGGCCAGCGTCGACGTTCCAGCATACACCAGGCTGGGCTATGCCCACCGCGCCACAGCCCCCGGGCACGCTCAAGAGGCCGCCTGTCACCAACGCTGGGGCATCTTCGTCTTCATCTCGAGGGACGAGACCGCAACTCGTGATCTCGGGGTCTTCTTCGTCTTCGCTTGGTGGATTGGAGCAGCACGTTCCGTCTTTTCAGAGTTTCATCAAACGGACGCCGTCTGTGGATTCGGAGCAGGATAAGCCACTGCCTCCGACGCCTCTGGAAGCAAAGCAATCTTTCATACCCCTGACGGACGGTCTGGATAGGCGGTCATCAAGCGTTTATAGTCGAACACCGAGCCAGTTCGCTCCTCAGACGCCGCCGTGGAAAGCAGAGGATCCTGATGCCGACTCGGCTCTTCTGTTTCGACCAGTTGCGTACAGTGCTAGCTCGCCAGATCTTTCTAGGACTTCGGAGATCTCAGCGCCATTTCTTCTGGAGCCGCGGACGTTCTCGCCTCTCATTGAAAGTCCACGAGCGACGACGGTGGCGTCGAATTCGCCTCCAGAATCTCGAACGCAGAGTCTGATGGTCTCAATGATGAGCCCTGCTCCTGAGCCTCGAGCTCCTCCTCCAATCCCTCTACCTCCGATTGATACGAAACTCCAGCTGGCATCGCCCACATTGACTTCACCTCCGCGGACATCACCCTTGATGTATCATGGCCCTCGCCAGCCGGTGAAAACGGTCTCACTGGAGAAAGCGAAGGAAAATATGAAAGCTCCTGGCGCTGTGCCGCTATTGCCGGAAGAGCTTCGAGCACAAGCATTGAAGAAAGTTCGATCTCAGGGGCACATACGATTGGAGAGTATTGATATCTTTGGTGGGGCTTCAAAGACGCCACAGCCCCCTGCTATTCCTACGATGATCGATCGACAAGGGCGAGAGAGGAGCTTGCAGACCCCGCCAGAAATACAGACTCCGAAGCAAGATTACGCTTTCCCGAGTCCTAGCCTTCCCAAGACGAGTGCTGCTTACAATGCGTTTCCGGTTGGATCGGGACCTGTCAGGGAGATGGCTCCTCCACGTACGGATGACTCCAGTGAATCCAGAGCAACCTGGCGGCAGCTCTCTCAAGATGGGACGGAAGAGCCGAGAGGACGACCGTTGGAGAGGCAGCAGAACCCTGGACCCCGGCAGTCACAGACCTTGGCGAAGGAGTATCATTCATTACTCAGCCAGCAGCAGCATAGACAAGCCTCCGAGTCTCCGGGGTATAGCTCCGATGAGAGTATTCGAACGCACATGAAGATGGTCCCACAGCCGCTGTTTGGAGCCAAGCAGCCTCCAAGGTCGAGAAGGTCGGACAGCTCGCACAAAAGCAACTCATCAGTCTCTCCCTTCAACATCCACAAGAGAGGCAGAAGTGATGGGAGTACATCGTCAACGAATCGATCTACTGGCTTCGGGCTGCGTCTTTCCTTGGAGACATCTGAGTCAAAGCATCGCACAAGTAGCACAACTGGCATGATCCCAATCTCTCCCCCAACGGACATGGAAGTCAAACGATCCAAGCCACCGGACATCGATACGAATCGATGGCAGCCCAACCCACGCAAGCCCAAGAACCACATCCGCGAGAACAGTCGGGAGTCATCTTTCTACCCACATGTCATGCGCCGCAAACCCTCCAAGAAGCAAGAGCCTGCTTTACCTCCAGGCAAGCCTCTCCTAGCCGCAGAAGTCATCGCCCAAAAGCTCAAGACACCAGAGTCAACGCCCGACACTTCACCCATGCAAAGCAGTCCCATCGTGACCACACACAGGAGAAAGGAGTCCAGCGCCGCAGGCTCTGAAAAAGAGAAAAAGAAGTTCCTCCACCGCTTCGCCAAAGGACGTCGAAGGTCATCCGCCATATCAAACCGCTCCCCCAGTCCCGGCAAATCCCAAGCCTCAGCGACGTCTCCCCATCTCTTTCCCAGCCCGGTCAAGACCGCCGCAGTTCACCTCGGCTGGTCAGACACCGCGAAAAGAAACTTCGACGAATCACGCTCGCCGCCTTCAACGCCTCGTGGTGGACCGCCGAGACTCACGCATATCACCACTCCAATGAAACCTATGGATGATAGTAAGTCGGCGTTGACACAGGAGCCTGAGAGTCCGAGTAGTGCGAGACGACCAAGCTTATTTGGAAGTGTGTTGGAGAGTTGGAGAGAGAATAAGGCGGCGAGGAGGAGGGAGGATCTCAAGAAAATGATCAGGGTTGTACCCGTGGAGAGTCCGGGCGAGGGGGTTGAGGAGAAGGGCGAGCTGAAGAGGAGGAGTAGTATGTTTCCTGCGGGAGCTGCGGTTAGTTTGTTGCCGAGGAGGAGTAGTACTTATGGGTGGATGTGATATGTCCAAGGAGGGAGAAGAGAGTTTGTGTTGCGATTTGGCTTTGGTCATGGGTATGAGTCTTCTGATTGTGGGCGGCATATTCCTCATGTCATAAGGTGGGAGCTTGAAGGCAAGAACATCGTTGCGATTGCCTGTCCACACGTACTAGACTATTCTGTAGTCAGCATACGGTTTGCAATCGTTTGGGCGTTGACATGGGGTATGCGCTCATGTGCCAGGGGCAAATGAACAATTACTTAGTCAGTGATTCACTCACATGGTGATCCAAAAGTTGGACATTATAAAGTCCTTCATTGCAGCACTCTTGACCCTCTCACCAATCGAACGTCCGAAACTTCAAGATCCACCAGCTCTCTGCCTTATCCTGCAGTTCCGAACAAGCCACCGAATATGTCTTCAAGGGACTTTGCGATCGATGCGGTGATTGAAGGCCTTCATAGGCAAGTATTCCCTGAGTCTGATGATCATCTCCCGTTGGATGCTTTAGCTGACGGCGAAAACATGGAAAGCCTGAGGGAAAGCAAAACCACGTCAGATCTGATACTCGTGTCAGACAAAGGCGCCCAATGGCACATTCACAAGATCGTTGTTCATATGCACTCCGAGCCATTGTACCACCTATGCGAGAAGGAACTTATGGGCAAAGACGGGGAGAAAAAGCTCAGGCTGATTGGCTTCGAAGATTGCGTTATAAACGCCATGGTCGATCATCTTTATCTTGTGCCCTTCATCTTGCCACCGTACGAGCCCCACGGTAGCGCCAGCGAGTGGAGTCAGAAGATTTACATCAATCGCTTGGTCGAGCTCTGGCGTCTATCTCGCCTTTACAACATCAAAATTCTGGACAAAATGGTCCTTGCCACATTCGAGAGCTTTGTCATCGACTGCTACAGGAACATTGAGTCTCTCGAGACAATCGTGGAAGCCTGCTTCGAGATCGACGCCTTTCCCACCGCAATGTGGGATGTCTTGGTCAGGGATTCGGCTCGCAGACTTGTGGCAGTGAGAGAGTTGGAGGCTGACGAGCGACATGAGTTCTTCAAGCGGCATCCACGTTTCGCTGTGGATGTGTTGCAGTGTGTGCTGGTCGACTTTCACCCTTATGAGACACGAAAGGTTTCTCACGACATCGCAATGAGCGAAGAGCGTCGCAGACGGAGCGCGAGTGCCACGTCTGCCCGACCACATGACGAGTGACCGACAAGGCTGAGCTTAGCGTTGAAACTTGTCTCCCACTGCAGCTCGTTGAATCTGGTACTGCTACTCTTTGTATTAATGGCTTTGTGGGCTACGACACGGTTGAGACCTTCAAGTTCCTGGAAACGAGTCTCTGCCGTGCGCTAAAAACGTATTATCGAACAAGGCTGCGCCCGAAATCCGTAAGGCTCGATCCATATTCCTCACGTGTCAACATAGCTGCAACTTCTCAGTGTCTTCGTAGAATCGCAACGATACATGCAGTATCAACACCACCCGTGGTCGTGTCGTGTATGAGGATCAAGCCGTCTCCGGGAAGTCTCAGCCGAAGTAATGCGCCTCGTAAACAGACGTAGGAGGCATTTTGCGTTTGTGTCTCAATGTGGTAGCTGGGTCTTCAATCTGGAATGAAATCAGTTCATCTATGTCTCAACGTGTTTGGATCTGCTAGTCTCCTCGCCTGGCATATTAATGCCGGCCAAGAGCGTACCTGCCACAACCTGAGCAGCATTCATTCCAATCACTCTCCAAGTACTTTCAATCCAAAGCTTTTCAGGGTGGAAATGAGCGCTTCAATCAACAAACGTCACAGAGTGGTGCAAAACATCGGACGAGTATCAGAGGGCCCATCGAATGGCCTCTGGTCTCCTGCACTCTCACCGTCACCATTCCGACTCCATCCCAGCCAGCCTTCCACCAAACCCGCTCCTCCTACAAATACAACAAATCCAAAGGATACAGATCAGAATCCCGTTTCAGACTCGCCCAGCTTGTCAATGTCTGTTCAGAAAGTTCTTGACGGACTCTAGAGCCTTCGCTTTGACGACGCCATCTCCGACTTCACTATTCGGTCGGACTCGAGCAGGGAGTGGAAGATCCACAAGGCCATCTTGTTCATACACTCCGATGTTCTGTACCGAATGAGCACCTCTTCAAAATTTGCTGAGTCCAAGAACGGATGCGTTATTCTTGTTGGCTTCGACAATCGGATCATCGACGCCTTCGTACAATTCTGTTACGAGCTCAAAGTTCATCACGGTCACCACGTCAAGGCTACGGGCGATGGAGACCGTCTCAAGGACTCCGTCATTTACTTTGCCGACCTTTGGCGTATTGCTGACATGTACAACATCAGCGATCTGTGCAAGGCCACACTGAAGGGACTCGAGACTTTCATCAAGAACGGCAAGGGCGAGGATGTCGAGATCATCGAAATCATCCTCCAAACCGCGGTGGAGATCGAGGGATTCCCTTCGTCTATGTGGAAAGTTCTCGCTGAATTCTGCGCCGACGAGTGGAGTCTCTGGAGCTCGATTGATCCTCGCAAGACGAAGTTGCTGCTAAAGAAGCATCCGGATTTCGCGATCAAGGTTCTTCAGGCGATCATTTGGAAGAACAGCGACTTGCAGGGGGAGGAAGATGATGGAGATTATGACTGAGAGATTGAGAATGTGAACAACATGTATTGCAGCCTGATGCATAATGGAGAAGACAGCAAGATGGATAATTGATCGAAAGCTGGCAATCCGATGAAGGAGAAGGAATACTATCTTTCGCACACAGCATCGTTACTGAGCCAACGACTCCATGCATAGTAGTCTGTAATATCTGAGGCTTCTGTGAGATCCAAATGCGAACCCTTCGAAGAGACTTTCTTTCATCATCCATGACCTTAGCCAGTCAGATAACGGAGAGGACGACGAGCATGATGGAGAGTATGAAGATGTGACCAACAACCTCGACAGCCCGAGATCGGATGATGAAAACAGCGAGGAGGATGATTGAATGAAACCAGGCAATGCAATAGGATAGACGAATCTCGATCTCTCGATTTCAACGTCATATACAAAGCCAACGACTCGACATCTAGCAGTCGTAGTAATTGACGGTTTCAGCGAGATCGAGGTGTTCGCCATCCATAGTTTTAGCCAATGAAAGAACGAGGAGCAAGACAAGTATGAGGGAGACTCATGAGGATGCGGACCGCAACCTCCACAGCCAGATTATTGGTGAAGATGACAACAAGGATGATGATTGAACCAAACCGCAATGCGTTACAGACAGATCGCTATCTCTCGTACGCAGTGCTGTTACAAAGCCAATGACTCGATGCTCGGTGCCTCATAATCTTTTAAGTTTTCTGGAGATCCAAATGCAGATGCTTCAAATAGAAAGTAGTCTTCCGTCTTTCCTGAACTTAAACTCTGAGCGTGGTACGGGTTCGAACATTCTCGTATATGAAGTTCCTTTGAATCTGGTTCTGAGGCTCTGCCTTTGAGATGGGAACAGCAAACACAATGCATTCGCTATATAGCCTTGAACGTTCGGCGTTGCCAACGCCTGGCAAGTCTTCAACCATATTATCTACTCTATAATGTTCGTAAAGCCTCGACATCGTATACTATTGGCTCAGGACGTCAGTGAATGGGTGGCTTAGGCGAGCTTTTGCCACGCAGCAGAAGCCACCCACCCCTTAAAAAGCCGCCTTCTGCCGCCCTTGCCACCCTTCTCCTCTTCCACCTCTCGACCCATCACCGATCTGCTCTCCAACAACCTCGACAAGCCGTCGTCATGGAGCAGACGGCAGACGAGGCCGTGGACGCATACGAGGTCTCCTGGGCGAACTCTATCAGGCTAGTCTTCCCTCGAATCCGTATTCCACAGTCGCCTCGTGGAGGTGCTAACAGAAACAGACTGAAGAAGGAGACGCATCTCCTCGACTTCTTGCTTGAATCCGACAGCGGCAAGAAGTGGTACATCCACAAGATCGTGCTCTTCAACCACTCCGATGTGCTCTATCGGATGAGTGTGGCTCAAGGCTTCAAGGTATGTTCTCCTGACGCTCCTCCCTGCAATGGCCTCGAGTCCAAAGCTGACCCCCTTTTGAGGAGGCACAGACCGGTCGAGCCAAGATCACTGGCTTCTCCGACCTGTGTATTGCTGGTCTTGTGCATTATCTGTACGAGATCAAATTCCCCTTGCCGCCGGCTCTCCCCATGAAGAAAGAAGTCAAGACCTACGAGGATGTGAAGGCATTCGTCAGCTACTTCACTGGGCTCTGGCTCCTTGCAGACATGTACAACATCCCAAAGCTCGCCGAGATGACAGCCCGCCGCTTCGACGTTTGGTTCTTCTGGGATGACGAAGAGACGGACCTCCAGATGCTCGACTGGGTGCTAAAGGCCATTGATGAGGGCGGAGATTGCCCTTCGGTGATGTTTGATGGGCTGGTGAAGCGTGTCGCTACAGCATTCCGGGGAGATCAGGATTATGAGGGCGATGGGCTGAAGGAGGTGCTGGATAGGCACCGCGACTTCTGTGTTGAGGTGCTGTACGCCATGGTCAAGAAGAGTCCTCGTCCACAGGAGGCTCAGGAGGTCCTGCAAGGCACTTGAAGACATCTTCAATGCTTCGAGGCGTATCGATGGGCGACAGAATCGTACTAGTACGTTGGTTAAAACGGGATACAGTCAGCGGACTAGAAATTGGTACCGTGTCAGATTCCTCGTTCTCAACTCTCCGTGGCAGTCAGAGCTGTCTGTGCCACCGAAACTCATAATGAGACCTTCAGTATTCGCTCTTAATATTCGAGATTATTCGTTGAGACTTTTTCTGATGTGCATGGTTCAAGCCTCTAGCATGTGAAAGCTGATGTGAGTGAATGATAAGCACCCGGCCCGCTTGGACCGAGCTTCCAGCTCCTGTCGCAGCCCCTCGTCAAGATGCGACGCACTCATCCTTTGCATTTCGTTGACGCAGCGTCTGGCAAGGCATTGCAAGCCACAATCTCCGGATGGCCAATGCGATGGAGAAGACTAGGCGGGTCGTCATGGCCAGCCTTAAGGCGTGAGCATAACATCTGTTTCATTGCATACATCTCTGCTAATTGCCACTTAGACTCCGCCATCAGGGCGACATCTCGGACTTCACCATCGCTTCGTCCTCGGGAAAGACATGGCGCGTGCACAAGGCGGTCCTGTTCATGTGGTCGGACGTACTGTTTCGCATGAGTACTTCCAAAGAGTTCGTGGTAGGTTGATACAGCGATGTTGCGGATGGCTTCACCTTGAGATCTGCGCTCACAACTTCATAGGAATGTCAGACTGGTCGCGTGGAGCTGAAAGATGTGGGAGATCGTGCGATTGAGTTGATGATTGACCTTCTCTATGACCCATTTAAAGAGGAGCAAGAAATGATCATCAGCGAGAGCATGAAGAAAGAGGGATACGTGGAGGGCGTCACGGACAGTGCCGTGGTGTTCGTCGAGACGTGGCAACTCGGAGACATGTACGATATAAAGCGGCTGAAGACGTGGGCAGTGGCAGGGTTCAAATCTTGCTTTGATCACTGGTCGAATCTGGCAAGGATTATTCAGGGGATCATGGACAAGAGCGACAACCTGGATGAGTTTCCGAGCCCTTTGTGGAATATCATGGTCGATGAGCTGGCTAGCAAACTCCGCTGTTCCAGCAAGAACCCTGACACCGAGGCGGACGATCTATTCTTGAAGTATCCTGAGATTTCTCGGGATGTCTTGAAGAAGATCCTCAGCGAAGACTATTGGGACTAGCACGATTGCAATCCAGATCTTCGAGGCTGGCAAAGCATAGAAGGTAGAAAGCAATGCGCACTTTGCGCGGGAGAAGTGCAAAGAGTTTTCCGACACCTTTCTCAACATTCGAGTGTCTTATTTTCGTCCTACATTCTTTGATGGTCAAAGCGTTCCGCATGTGAAAGCCTTGGCCTCAAAGTTTGCGCGCTGAGCTTCGCTTCGGTTATAACGACCAAACTTCGTCACACACCTCCACCATCCATCCACTCATCGTCATCATGGATTTCTCAAACTATGGAGTATCGCAAATGTGAGATTATGATCATGGAGCCTTTGTTGAGTGTCACTAATGGAAACGATTGCAGGCTCGACACCGAAACGGCCCTCCGCGACTTCACAATCGCGTCTCAGCATGGAAGAGAGTGGAAAGTCCATAAGCTCGTATTGCATGTGCACTCGGACGTACTCTATCGCATGAGCACTTCGGCCGATTTCATTGTGAGCATTATCTCGTTCTAGCAACAACCTCTGCTAATGTACTTGGGATCAGGAATGCCAAACCGGACGCGCTGTACTGAAAGACGAAGACGAAGACTGCATAGACGCCATGCTGCGTTATTTCTACAGTACGATGATCGACCTGTACAACTTTCTGGGCGAGGACCCAGAGGACGAGGAGCCGACCTACACCAGCGAGGGTTTGAAGCAACTTGTCCGCTTCGTTAGCGGGATGTGGACTCTTGGAGACAAGTACAACATCCCAGGCATGCAGGTTGAGGCTACTGTTGGTTTCAAGATATGGCTCATCAATCACTTAAGCGCGGAAGACAAGTTTGACATCGTCGATCAGACCATTGACGCGCTCAGCAAGCTCGATTGGGTGCCAGACGACATTTGGATCGTCGTTGTTGACTTCACCGCCAACTTTCTACGACACCCACACCAGCATTCGGTTCAAGACGTCAAGAGAGTTCTCGACAAGCATCCCGAGTTTGCTTTGGAGGTGCTGAAGAAGATGATTGCGTCCAACTATCGGGCACCACGTCAGCCATCACCGGAGTCATGGGACACCGTTGGAGCGACTTGAGGAGGGACTCGTTGTTGCTGCGCCTGGGGACGTTGGGATACAGCGGCTGGGCGATCTTAGCATGCACTTACAACCAAGCTGCTAGTGGTGATGGTCCGCAAGCCAGATATTTGAGAGGTCAGAATGCAATCGAGAGACACTTGAAATCGTGCCTTCCTATTTCGTAGTGGTCCGAGCTTTGCGCATGTGATCTCCCGCTTGCCCGCACTCCAAATTCGAAAGTCTGAGCTCAACTTCCTCTCGCCACTCACTCTCCACAACACAAGCGCACAGGACTGTCGCGCTCCACGGCGAGCGACTGCACAACACCATGCACGACGACCCCGACATGATGTGGGGCACTGAGTCCCGAGACTGCATGATGGCCGAGCTAAGCAAGTCAGTCACCCGCCACATAATTTTCATCATTTCAGGCTCGTCGCTGACAATCAGTACTCCAGGCTTCGTGACGATACTACGTTGTCCGACTTCACCATTGCCTCGACGACGGGACGGGAATGGAGAGTCCACAAGCTAGTGCTCCGCCTGCACTCCGACGTCTTGTATCGCATGAGCACCTCGAAGGACTTCGTGGTAAGCTTTTTGTGACTTAACCGGTCAGAGTTGGTGTTCCAGACTAAGCTGTGATTAGGAGTGCAAGAACGGCCGGGCGGTACTGAACGACATCGACGATGAGCGCATCGAGGCCCTCATCAGCTTCTTCTATACACACTCCTACACCGTCCCGAACCTCGGCGAAGCCAAAACCAACATCGACACCTACTCAGTCGAAGAACTCAAGGAGTTTGTGGAGTTCAAAGTCGACATGTGGCAGCTTGCGGACATGTATAATGTCAAGAGCTTGCAACACAACATGGTATGGGAGTTCTCATGCGCTTTCAGCAGCTGGGGGGCGGACAAGGATTTCATTCAGCGCTTGGGAGACGTGTTCTCTGAGGTGGAGGGTGTTCCTAATAGACTCTGGGGAGTTTTGGTTAGGCCAACGGCATCGCTACTTCACACCAGTGGCAAGTCTGAAGTTGAAGGAGTTCTCGGCATGGTGAAGAAGAACCCGGACATTGCCGCTGCTGTGCTGGAGAAGGTGGTCGCCGCGAACCCTCGAGGTCATGCTCGCGGCGTCTCATGGGGAAGTGGTTAGAGTACAGTCGATAGAAGGGCTTTGTCTCGCAACTTCACACTGGGAAGATCTGGCTCTGCTGTGATGCAAGCAGATGCAACTACGAGGCAGCATCAGGTGGGCTCTTTTGGAGAGTGAGTCAAAAGTAATACCGGCACTCTTGAAACCACTCAACTCCCTAGCACCACTGTCCGCTCTTACGTTCTCAATACCATGTTTGCGTTTTTGCTAGCGTACCTTCCCTTTCCGCGGCTTCCTTAATAAGCTTTTCGCATGTGACAGCGTGCCTTCCACCTTCGGACGCTGCAGTTCAGAAATTGCATCTCCTCATCAACAATATACCACCATCTCAAGCAACTACCTTATTGCCTCGTCGAGCATCTCATCAAACCGCGAAATCATGGAGCGCGATCTTAACACCATCGTCGGCCCGGCACTTCGGAAGTCAGTATCTCGCTCAATGATGACTGCACGAACTTGCTGACTAGCGATACTGCCTTTAGACTACGCTTTAATGACGAGGTCGCCGACTTCACGATAGCGACGGAAGATGGCGATGAGTTCAAAGTGCACAAGGTGGTGCTTTTCATGTACTCGGATGTCTTGTACAGGATGAGCACTTCGGACAAGTTCGTCGTGGGTCTGCCGAAATTTCTCGCGATGAGATGGAGCTAACTTTATAATCAGGAGTGTCAGCAAGGTCGCCTGATCATCAAAGACGTGCGCAGGGAAAGCATCAAATTCCTGATCAACCATATCTACGACATGAGCCCGCAATGGGACGACTACGAGCTCTACGCCGATGACCATGCCGACTTGTTCATCGGTATATGGCAGCTTGCCGATATGTACAACGTACAGGGTATGAAGAAGGCTATCCTGGACAACTTCAAAGACTGGATCGAGGGAGACCTCAGCATGGAATATCTGCAGGATGTCGTGCTCAGGGCATGCGTGGCCGATTTGCCGGATAAGATGAAGCAGCGGATGGTCAAGATACTGGCGGACGTGCTCACAGAACCGCACTCATACAAGCAAGAGGAAATCAGGGAGTTGTTGGAGGCAGACGACAAGTTGGCCATTGAGGTGATGGTGGAAGTTGGCAAGAGGAGCTTTCGAAAGCCCAAGTCGGGGCGGCGTCCTGACTATACACATCGCTAACGATGGGCGGAATTGGTGACGATATCCGAGATTCATGACGACAAATGGGCCATCGGAAGCAGCTTAAGCAGCTTTGCAAAGAGCAGACAGCTGAGACACCTTCAAAAGAACACAGACAGCTCTTCCAATCCCTCTATTCCCCATCCACTTCTGCTCACTTCCCCTCCCCCTTCCCACCAACAGCACTCCCCACCATCCTCACCACCTTCTTCCCCCCAAAATACACCGCTTGCAACGGCCCAATGCCATTATTCGAGCTGCCACAGCCATGGCACCGATTACACCTTCCACATACACTGCTCCCATAGCCATACTTGTCATCATTGTGACACACGCCGCAGCCCTTGGCGCTGGTCGAGGCGATGCCGTTGCCGATGGGATCGCTGCAGGCCCGGCGCGAGCGGCTCGGTTGTTGCGTTTGTGTTTCGGAGCTCATCGTGACGAAGGGGAGGGGTCTTGGGAGGGTCTGGAAGATCTTGGTGTTTGGGGTTTGGTGGGGGGATCCCAGATGGAGTGTGTCGCTGTGGCGTTTGATGGAGTGTTGGAAGTGTTTTTGAGATGTTGGATAGTGGAGAAAAAGTCAATGCTGAACAATGAATATTTCTTTGTATACCTGCACTGCCTTCAGCTCCTCATAGCGATGACATCTTCGCATTGCGGCACAGCAGCGCTAAGCGTTTTCCAGCCGGATGCCTGGCCAGGCATCAGGATTCTGAAAGTTCTTGGTGGTAGTTCTTGGCTTTCAACAAAACCTGTGAGCGATCATTGCTGTGTGTTTCGAGATAGACAATAGACGTCTAGAATCGCGAAGGGTCCAGAGGGTCGAGATCTACCCGTCAGCGAGCAACAAGCAAGATGCTAGAAATACTTCAAACTTCGAGGCGTCGGGGCACAGTTTGTTGCAGAAAAGTATCCATATTCTGCCGAACTTCTCGCAGCGACCCGTTGTTGGCTACTTCGTCCATGTGGGATCAGCTCCTGGTGAAATGCCTCTGCTTTTGGTGGCTGGCTGGTGAGGCGATAGATGAGGTGAGGTTGGGCTGGTGGTCGGTACCTGCATCGCGCAACCATCTCGGAGATTAAAATAGAGTGGCGACTCGGGCAAGCGCTACCGGCATCCCCAGAATCGCAACGGCCAGGACGCAGGTGGCCGTCTGGTGCGAGCACAACTGAATCGCTGCCGTTTCACCACCGCCACAAGAACTTCACGTGTCACACGGGTGGCAATTTGTTCAATGGCCGCGTCTCGATGGATTGCGACGGCAGCGAAGGCCTTCAATCGCAGGACAGGGGCGTGCAATTCCTCGTCGCGCTAGAAGGAGCAGCTGTTCGAGAAGTAGCGCTACCGCTGCTGATTGGCTGGCGGCGAAGTAGTTTCGCCAAGGGCCAGTCTGCTGCCCCTTGAACACGAGAGCAAGCCGCGTTTGGCTTCAACATTCACTCCCACCTGCAAACCATTCCCGCACCTTCCTGCACCGTGGCAGTGCTCGTCGCCGCCGTCCGCTCCTTCCCACCTGCCATTGTCCGTTCGCTTCTGATAACATCACATGCCCGCGTCGCCGTGCGCTGTTGTTGTCTTCGCCGCCCGCCCACCAAAACACTGCAAGAGACCTCCCTGTCAGCGAGACAAAGCACCGCCGATCCCTCGCCGCAGCAGCAACCTTCTTCCAACACCCATCCCTCCTGCTGACCGTGCGCCCACAACACATCATTGACATTGCCGCCGCATGATTACCTGGCGCAGCAGGCTGCTGTTATACAATCACAATGGGTCCGCGACCCGCCAACCTGAACCTGGGCCGTGACCGCCCCGACGCCTTCGATCCGCCCAAGATGTTTACCGGCCTGAGCAACCTGCCTTCACCGCGGACAGGCGAGATCCCGCCTGCGCTATCACCGCTCGATGCATTTGCGATGCACTCGCGCCTGTTGGCGAGGAAGTTCGAAGAGGAAGAGCGCAATGGGAGGAGAATGAGTCGGTTACCGCCGACTATGGTCGCCAAGGAGATGAAGAACCGACCGGAGTACTTCAGAAGCATGAGCAGTGAAAGCAAGATGAGCCAGTTGGAGGAGGCCGATGAATCAAGCCCGATTTCATCACGAGGAAGGACCGTGGAGGAGAGCCCGAACAAAGACCAGTTTGAGAAGGAGCGACCATTGAGTCACTACCCGACCTTGGATAACGTGGGCGCAGACGAAGATGTGCCAGCGCTGCCTACACCGTATTACGATGCTGTTGAGCATTCCCAGGCCACGGCATCGACCAGAGATGGACCCGACTACTTTGGCATGCCACGAGCCTCTTCTCCCGAGCCTGTGGACTCTAAGCTTGTGAACGTGCAAGCGCCTTCGCCGAATGCCTTTCCAAGTCTAACAAACAGCATCGACACAATCTCGACGCATCCCAGGACTATGACCAATGGCTCGCAAAGATCACAGCGATCGTTAACTTCTGATCGAGGGCTTGCTCCACCGCAATCACCACGCTACCCAAAGTCGCCACGAAGCTTCCAAAGTATCCGGTCTGTGCCACCCGACAGCGGCGATGAGGATACACAATCAACGAGTGGCTCGCATGCCATGTCTTCGTCACGCAAGTTCTCCGGCAGCAGCGGGGTATCAAGACCACAATCGCCTTTCTCTCCATGGATGCAGCCCATTCACCGATCACCTTCGATGACTTCCGAATACTCTATCAACGGCTCGCAGCAATTGCAAAGACCAGCACCGAATTTTTCCAACTTCTCGAGACCCATGAGCAGCGCTGGTAGCAGACCATCATTCGACACAAGACCTTCCATGGACAGCCGGCCTTCCTTCGAGAGGCAGATCTCGGACCTCCCGCATCGACAGGCATCTGGTGCGAGCAGCAGCTCATCGAAGCCACCCTTATCACGGCATGGCTCTGGTGACGATGCCTTGCCTTTCGCGCCTCCAGATACTCCAATGTACCCTCCCGACACGCCAGGTGGGAATTCTTCCTCTTCGTATATCTATGCCAAGTATGCACTTCCTCGAGGTCGGCCTGTCGACCGCGATTCAAGGCAGTTTAGGGATTCATGGATACAGAAGCAGTTTGATTGGGACAGAGAACACGAGCAGCAAGCTCATCGCGCACAACATATACACCACGAACGGGTGCACTCCGATTTCGAGAAGAAGGCCCGCGCATGTGCATCGCCCACTCCATCCGACACTGGCCGCTCTGGCCGGAGCTTGACACCTGGAACGAGCGAGATGAGAAGTCGGTCAGCAGATCCACGAGGATTGGAGAAGGCTGCGGCTTTCCATCGATCCTCGCCATCTGTGAAGACAGACAGCACTGATCGTACAATCAGAGCGTTGCCACTGCACAAGAAGTCCCCTTCAGCAGACCTCACACCAGACGAGCATCTCGAGATCGGAATTTCTTGCCACAACTCGGGCGAGACGAACAAGTCTACGTATCATCTTCGATTGGCTGCGATTGCCGGTTTGCCAACTGCAATGCTTCTATACGCACTTGCTTGTAGACATGGCTGGGGTATGCGGCCGAATCAAGAAGAGGGTGTCAAGTGGTTGCGGAAAGCCATTGAAACATCTGGACTCGATGTGGCGGATGCCGAGGACAAGCTGAATGCAACCTCAGGCCACGCAAATCTGGATCCAGCAGAGCGCAAGAAGAGGAAGGCGCAGTACGCTCTGGCCATTTACGAGTTGGGCATCAGTTCGATGAATGGCTGGGGCTGTGCCAAGGACAAAGCTTTGGCAGTACGATGTTACGAAATTGCCGGGAGCTGGGGCGATGCGGACGCCCTTGCAGAGGCAGGATTCTGTTATACACAGGGGATTGGCGTTAAGAAGGATTTGAAGAAGGCTGCATCATTGTACAGAAAAGCGGCCGAGGGTGGCATGTCGATGGCCGGCAATAGCTGGTAAGTCATATTCACCATGAGATGAAGACATGCATGATGCTAATATCACTTTGCAGGATCTACAAACCGAAATATATGGACGAGTCGGCCAACACCTCCAAGACCCCAGACAAGAAGGAGAAGCAACGACCGGATACAGCAGCGTCCAACAAGGACGCGAGAAAAGACGAGAAGACCGGCGGCAGGGCCAGATCAAGAAGCATCTGGGGCCGGTCAAAGAAAGACAAACCAGCGATGCCCGATTCCGCGACCATGCCCTCGGCGGCGTGAGCGAGCCATTTGCGATTATTAGTCGTATGGCATGATTCTTTTCCCTTGTTGACTATTTGATTTCTCATTTGTGCTTTTCGGAATCTCCGCTGGGCGCGGCGGCGCTTGGGATCTCTTTGCACATTACCACCACCCCGGCCCGAGATCAGGAGCAAGAGGAAGGGAGAAGGATGCGACTCACGGCTTAATGTATATTGTTTTCTGTGTTTGGGTTTTATTTATGGTTACTTTTTGCGAGACGGCCGAGAGCTTCTATCGTTTTGTATGTTTGACTGGGCCTGGATGGCTGCAGCGAGGCGCAGGAGGCTTTTTTGTGCTGCTTCTCGAGTCAGGGATAAGGAAGAGGATGGGGTTTTGTTTGTGAGCTGGTGTACTAGATTTGTACAGTCTGCAAGTAGCGGCGCGAAGAGTGCGCGGTGGGAACGGAATTGAGAGGCCGTGAAGGCACTCTTTGATATTACCCCTTTTCATTTCTCTTGATTTTCCGCTTCGAAGATCTGTCTCGCCCTCCGCCGTGAACATGGAATATAATTCTGCGTGTACCGAGTCCGGTCTCATCCGCGTCTGCGCGCAAGAAAACGGGCTGCGTCTTCTGCCATCTCTGAATCGGCGTCCACGGCTTTGCGTAGGTCTGGATGGTCTGGTCCGATGTCGCCGAGGGCGAACTCGAGGAGGTACAGCCGGAGTCTCTCGATAGCGGGCTTGTGGGTGTAGGCGGTGACGAGGGCTGGAATGAGAACGTTTGGAAGGTCTGCGGTGCAGAGGCTCCATGGAAACGAGGCGTTGTCGATTTTTTTGAAGATGGGCAACAGGCAAGGCGTTTCGTCTCCCTTCGTTCGTTCGAAGTAGCTCTCGTACGTGACGTTGTACTTTTCGACCAGGACAGCGAGGTGGACGTGGAAGTCCAAGGGAAGAATTGGACTGGTGTACTCGCCGGTATTGAGGATTTCGAGTAAAGCGTTGATGTGCTTTGGCTCTTCGTTCAGTTTGAGCGATTTGACTTCCTTGGGAACGTTGCCGAGGAGCTTCGTGCAACTGGTGAGCATGTAGCGGTTTACATGGAAGGTTGTCGTGGTTGTTTGGAGGGTGAAGTTGGGAGGAGCGTAGATGTCCTCTGGGTCGGCAAAGTATTTGTGGGCGGGGAGAGGAAGGGGTGTAGGGTGCCTCTCTGGCTCTGGCGACAAGGGCGGGGAGGGGGCTCTGTCTTCTAAGACCCAAAAGGATAACGCCAATTCTGGAAATTTCATCCATACTTCGCGCTCCTTTTTGTTAGAGGTCTCGCGGGTGTCAGCAGGGTCTGCTTCGATGCTCTGAGCGACTTGATCGGTGGCGACGGTAGTGGAATGGTCCGGTTCCTCAGACGGGGTGACTGTATTGTCTGGCCTGTCCTCCATAGGCGGCAGCACTTGATGTCTCTTGGATGGCGGTGCTGGATCTGAACCGCTGGACATCTGCCTTGCGACTCGCTTGCGCTCTCTCTTGTCTCGACAGGAGGTGCATTCTGCAACCGTGACGCCGTCGTCGAGCTTCTTCTTTTGCTTGGGCAAGAACTCGGTCTTTGGGAGAACACGGGGACAGGTGCTGCATTGTTGGGTGTCGGAGATCTTCTGTGAGACTTGAGGATGCATTGCTGGTGGCGGCGGCGGTTCGTCGTCTCGCAGTTGAGAAGCCATTTCGGCAACAGTGCTGTCACTGTTAGGGCGCTGAGGTAAGAGCGAAGGGGTGGAAAGCCACTTACTTTGGTAGCGATGTGTGAACTGAAGGGCTCAACGGGGATGTGATTGTGCAAAGTCGTTGATATGTTTTTGGGCTTTTTGTGTCGTAGTAAAGCCAGGGACAGTAGGTTTTCCATCACGTGATGGAAAAGTTGTCAGCGAATGGTCTTGATCGCACTAGTGACTAGCGCAATGCCGTAAGTGAAGCAAACAGGTCCTACAAAGTCAACAGTTTAGAATTGGACACTCCAGAGTGAGCAAAAAGCTGAACTTGCCTCGATGTTATAGCTTGAGCATTGAGAATCTTATCATTCGTTGGATATCGTCAGAGCACATCGTCCTCCAAGCTGCATCCCTCTCACGTCGGAATACTCGCCATGCCCTTGTAAGTCTTGATCCTCCAGCACCCATCAACGACTTTCCACTCACAAACCCCCAAACTCGGCCTCACCACCCCCAGCGGCATGCCATGCGTCTCCATGGCCAGATACGAAACCGCCCATCCAGCTCTCCTATAAACAAGCGGATCAATCTGTCCTCCAGAAATCTGATAATCAGGATTCGCCTTGATAACAACTCGGAACATATCTTCCAGTTTCTCTTGGCCAAGGATGACGACCCTCTCGGCTCCTTCGCGCAGCATGACGGGCGGCGGCTCCTGCTCGGCATTCCTGTAATCGACTGTTGCAACGTACTCGGGCTCGCCTATGAAGTCGTCGGCGAAATGGTTCCAAACGGGATGGTAGTTCTGGTCTGAGGAATCCTGTGCGAAGCAGCGGTGGTTTAGGGCCCAGAGGAATGTGCGGAGGACTTTCTCCATGGAAGTGGCGATTTCTTCGTCGCTTCGGGCGGTGCTGAGTGGCAGAGCGGCTGTCATTTTTGAGGAGAACACGCTGAAGGACTGTTGTCTGCATGGACAGACTCGCGATTTTTTTGCAAAGAGGCGAGGTACTTTGTTCCTGCTTGTGTAGTAATTCACTTAATTAGGAAGCGGCGGCTGGGCGGCACTAGCGCGCGGGTAGAATCCTTCGTCTTCCGTAGGGACGGGAGGTAGGGCTTCCTACGCGGCTCAAGGTACACCAAGTCGCTATAACAATATCGGCGGCCCTCAATAGTATTTTGAGGGGCTTTGGTCCATCGCTCAAGACTGATTTCATCTCCAAAGTACAGAGAGTCAGCAAATTGTCCGTTTCTTTTCTGAACTATAAGCTCGAAGAAAGTGGTAGCAATATCGAAACCCTGATTCACCAAGGCATCTTGAAATCGAACTGATGTATGTATGAACCTTTTTTCGTTCGGACCTGATCGCCTGCAAGCAGTATACATCAAGAGACATATCAGATTGCTCCGTCCTGGAAGTGTCCACCTTGCAGCCTCCGGTAAATGTGTCCTTCTACCACCGTGCAATCGCCTACCGATTCGGCACCCAATGTCGATAGGCCAAGTATCTCGACCACATGTCAACTGTTTGTAGTTGAGCTTCATACTCTAGTCCAGGCGTGACTCTCACTGGGACGATGACAGTGATTGCAGGTATACTGCTCCACCGTGAATAGGCTGTCGGGAAACCGGTTGTTGTTGAAGCAGATAGGGCACATGAGGCAGATGGTGTCTTTCAAAGTCGCAATCTTAACGAGTCGTGAGTGCGTTGCTTTGGCGATGTCGATAGCGAGGTCTGGATTGTCGCGCATGGCTTGCTCGAGGGGTTTGTTCACGCTCGCAGCGATTCCGATGGTTGGGCTCTCGACGGCGAGGGTCAGGAGCTGCTCGTATATCTCCGCGATGGCAGTCGAGTAGGTGTGGGCGGTCGCAAGGATGGTCGCGAATGTTTCGGCGTTGGGTGTGCTGGTTCCCAATACACTCTTGAGTTCAGCGGTGGCGTAGTCCTTCAGGGGCTGGTCGGAGTTAGCTAGAAGCACCTTCGATGCAGATGTATGTGATGACCTACCTGAACGTCGTATTTGTCTGCGATGACCGCCATTTGAATGTGAAACTCCAGCTCATTCATGTGCCTGGAAGTCTCGCGTCGATAAAAGTACAGGTAGAAAAATTGTATCATAGCCTGGACGCACGCTGGCTCGTCATCGGACAGGTCGATCGAGGATTGTGATTCCTCGCGGAACCCCCCACAGCAGGCTTTCGCCAGAACGCTGGATTGAAGGCTGATGATGAGGCGGTGGACTTCGAAGACGCGGTTGCCTGAAGTGATGGTGAAGTCGGTGAAGCGAGAGTCGGCGTAGCTTCTGGCGAGGCCGTTCACAATGGCGACGGCGCCAGCGGGTACGGCGATATGGGGTGTTTCAGAGGCCATTATCGTCTATGTATGAGCTCTTTGTATGAGGAAGTTGGTTGCTTGTTGAGCAGTGCAAATGTTTAGGCCCTGAAGTGTTTGTGCTCGCTGAGAAAAGTTGGCGCTAGCGCACATGTCTTCCGTGAAGGAAACAGCGACCTGGATCTGACTCACTGACTTGTCAGCTGATGACGACCGCAATAGGTGCAAGATGAATCTTGATTGAAAATGATCCAATTTAAATACGGGAAAGGGAGATGAAGACTGCTTTTTCCTGCTCCGGAATACACGCACTGGCTCAACCCGGAATTCCATCAACATCAGTTGTGTTTTTGTCAATCTACCGAGCTAATCTGATTGGAATGATCTGTAGAACAAGCGAAAATTGTCTTGTCTTTCTCGATGCCCCGATTTCAATGATCTAGGTCGTAAATACGCATCTTCTTGGATACCGATGTCGGATGCCCAGCGAGTATCTCTCTATAGAAGCGTGTATCTCCCAGTCATAGTAGCTTCGACTAGGCCATTTGACTACCAGTCAGACGAACAGTGCGTTATCCTGAGGCGGGGATGGGACCAGTCGATCGACTTGGTTTAGAATAGATCGGAGCCTTCTACTTGAGCCAGTGACGACCACGGATGCTGGCACGGCAGACGTGGCAATAGTAGAGACCACCATCATTTAAGACACCGTAGACCCCGTAATTACAATTGGGGCAGCGACGTGCCATGTCTTCTGTCTTCCTCGCAGGCGCCGAAACGGTGTCCTTGTATTGTGCCCTCATCGAGGAAGCAAGGTTGACGGCGAGACCTGGACACTTCTCGATCAGCTCTTTAAGCTCTGTAGAGGAGTGTTCATTAACATGGTCGTCGTGCTTGAGAGCGACATCCACGAGATGCTGGCAACTGTCGGAGACCGCGCTCCGACTGCTCTCCGAGGTTGATGAACGCCTGCGACGTTTCACGAAGATCCCCGTGATAACTCTTGGCCAGAATCCTCGAGTTTGGGATGAGAACGAGGCGGTAGACGGGCCATGAGCCGACACTTCGGCGGATTGTTGGAAGCGTGCGAGTCCGCTTAGGAATGCTTGAGTATCTACCGCGGATGGCGCCATCGTGCGAGTAGTTGGCGTCGGCTCCGATGGCACGGCTGATGGTGTTGTAGCGGAGATGCAGCGGGCGAGAAGCGAGAGTTGAAGTTCAGAAGCTCGAGCGGAAAGCACGCTAAGGATAAGCTTCGAGCTAGTGCGAACGCTAAATTGTTGTGAGTGAAGGAAACAGCAAATTGCACCTAATCGCTGTCACATGCTAGCATGTCTAACAAAATAATGATCGTATTTGAAGATATGATGAAAATGCCAGGGCGATAGTTGTCAATGGATTGGTGCAAGCGGACTTGTAGTCCAGAGATGTCAAGCATTAAACCAGTTACACCGCACGGTATGTCGCCTTTTGACCGCCTATGCCAGGCCTATACCTAAGCTTCACCCTTACGCAATGAGAGGCCTTCATCTTAAGTAGCTGCCATGTTTTTTCACTCCGCTTTGTTGGGCACATGTCGCATGCGATAGCTGCCCGTTGCCGCCATCCACGAGTCCACCGATATTGATGTTTCAGACACGCCTCCAGAAGCTTTCCGGTCCCCAAAGGTGACAATCGAGGCACTGGTAATCCAACTTCGGCTTCGTCTCAAGAATGACTCTTATGCAGCCACATGCAGAACATTGCCAGCTCTCGTTTCTCGTCGCTTTCGCCGATGCCGCCGCCTTGATGACAGTGACTAGCCTCGAATGCATTGCTTCCGTGAGTGTGATGGCGAAATCAGGATTCTTCCTCATGAGACCCTTGAGTGCAGGACTGATGGTTTCGCTAACGCCGACTTCTGGATGATCGAGCGCAAAGGTGACCAGGGTTTGACAAATATCGGGGACGGCAGTCGAGGCCTCGAATGCGGCGGAGAGAATGTCGCAGAAGTCGCGAGTCGTAGTGATTTCCGCGAGAGAAACCAGGGAGACGTTGAAGTTGTCCGTCGCTGCTTTCTTGAGGGCCTGTGGATGGCTAAATTAGCACCTTCATACTCTCACATGTCTTGGATAATGGCCCTTCTGGGAGGTATGTGCTTACCTGGACGTCGTACTTGTCAGCTATGATAGCCATTTGTACGTGGAAGCTGGCAGTATGGTCGCGAAAGCCATTCGGGCAGAGGTAGTCGAAGCGATAAAAATAAGCGATCATTGCTTCGACACATTCAGGCGGATCGTCGGAAAGATCGATGCAGGCTTGCGATGACTCGAGGAAGCGACCATCATTGCTGCAGGCCTTGGCGAGGACACTTGACTGAAGCGTAAGAACCAGGCGGTGGACCTTGTGAGAGTTGGTGGCGGTCTTGACGGTGAAGTCGGACAGCTCGCCGCAATCGAGGAGAGCGGAGATGCCGTTGAGGATTGGAAGGGCGCCTTCTGGACAGGCGCTGTCGGCGCTGGCTTTTGGTGAAGCCATGGTGAGGTGCTTAGAGGAGCCTCGAGTTGTGACGTTGAGGTGGACGAGAGGAGAGAAGATGTCGGAAGAGAGCGTGGAAAGGTCGTGCCCAGCGTGGAAGAGCAAACGGAAGGCTTGGCGAAGCCGACGCTAGAGAAAGCTTGTTGTCATTCACATGCCGTGACATCAGACATTCACTCGGGATGGGATCGCACTAGCGATGCTCAATCAGCGCTTCGGCCATTTTCATTCTTCAATTGAGTTGCTCACCTGCATTGGCTGCCCTAACTATTTTACCATAGCGTGAAGCATGCAGACGTGTCAGTCCTTTGGTCGTTTCTACCAACGACCATCATCAACATCTTCTGCCACCTTTCTCCAAGCTCAACCCTCCCTTAATCATCCCACGCATCACGCTCCGTCCACATACGCTGCATGGAGAACCAGAGCGATCCCGAGAAACTGGACTCGCAGTACAAGCAGTCGTACACAGTCTTCATGTACGCAATATCCCCACGCAACTGCTGTCCAGAGCAATCAGCGCAAACGTGGCGCTGCTTCTCGCCCTGCAGCTCAGACGAGGCCCAGTTCAGACCAGTGTCGACGTGACCACACTTGCAGCATTGGTAGTCTACTCCCTTGAAGTAGATGTCTTGGTGGCGCTGCAGCTTTGAGCAAGACGGACAGAAGTACTTCCTCTTCTTCTCTTCCTCTCCCAAACTCTTCATGGCCGCTTCTTCGTCCTTGAGGTCGATGACTTCCGATTTCCATTTGCCGTCCCATTCCAAATTGCCGTCCGAGTCGAAGCTGGTATCGAAGTCGGGCATTGATTGAGTCATGACTGGGCCACCTTGGTCGTCGAGGTGGACGCCGATGTGAAAGTCGGGATGTTGCTCAGTGAAGACCATGAGGTAGTCGCAGATTTCCACGATGGCGGGGAAGCGGTTGAGCGCCGTGAAGACCGTATGGGCCAAGATGGTGCAGTTGATATCAGGAGCCTCGAGGCTTCGCTTCAATTTCGCCGTCGCAACATCCTTCAGCGCCTACAATATCAGAATTAGCCTGTGTCACCGCTTCCAGGCTTAGCGCAGCCAGATATACCTTGATATACAATTCCTCCGCCAATAGCGCCATCTTGACATGGAGTCGCGGCGAGTTCTCGACCTCCTCATAGTCGAATTTGTACATGTACTCAACCACGCCTTGGACGCAGGCATCTCCATGACTTGTAAGATCGAGGGAGCCGCCTTGCTCTGTGCACTTGGCAGATAGCAGGCGGGAGTGGTAGCTCAAGACAAGGCGATGAACGGGATACAGGCGGTCGCCGCAGGTGATAGTGAAGTCGGAGTTCTGTGTGTTGTTGGGGAATGCCGACAGGCCTGCCAGGATTGGTGGCGCGGCCCCGAGGCCATTCGGCTGTGGTGCTGCCATGGTTGACAGACTGAGGTGCTGATGGTTTGAGGCGGCGGCAGCAAGTCAAGTGAAGTTTTACTGAGTCACGAGGGAAGCTTCCGACTAGCGCCAACGGCTCGCGGAAGGCGCGACTGAGTGAATCTCTAGTCCTGCAGCGCTCATCAGCAGAACAACATCCTTTCCTCAGACGAAACAACATTCCAATTCACTGACGATGGAAATGTGATGAAGAGATCATCGCGCAAAACAAGAATCTTCAATACGTACTCGCACCAGGTATCTCAAAAACAAGCACACAACAAAACCAATCCATCGTCAACAACCGTCAGTCATCATCAGTGTTATCTCATTGCGCAACTCATTCCTTCTTTCCAAACGGCAGCTTGTCCTTGACCTTATCCATGAACTTGGTCTTCTTCTCGCCGCTCGCGGGAGTCGACTCGCTCTTGGGACCGCCGGTGGCACCGCCCGTGTTCTTTGCGGTGTTGTCTTTGACCTCCTCTGTGAAAGTGTTAGTCATTCTACGACAAGCGTCTGAGTAGTAGGTTGGGATACCCGTAGGCTGACCCTCGGAGCTGGCAACGGCAGCGCCAGAGGACTCCTCGGTCTTCTTTGCTGCTGGGTTTTCTGGGACAATCTTGCTCTCGCCCCAGTGCTTGTCACCCAAGCGCTCACCTCCAGCAGTTGGGATGGCATCGCGGTTCTCCGGAGGCTTGCCACCTGCTGGAGCTGGCGGCTTGTGGGCGCTGTCGCCAGAAGTGTCTGTTGGCTCCAGCTTCGACTCCTCCTTTGGCTCCTCCATCTTGGTGTCGACGGGCTCAGTGGGTTCTGAGGTCGCAGCTGCAGCAGTACCTATGTTAGCTTCTGTAGTGCCAGTCACCGCCTCCTTGACCTGTTGCGTGGTGCTCTTGGTCGCGGAGTCGTCTGCTGGGACCCAGTTGTTCTGCACAGCCGGACCTGCAGCAGCGACGCCCGTGCCAGCGGCTCCTGCGGCAACAGCGCCAGTGGTGGTGTCTCCTTGCTTCGCGGTGCCAGCCTCGGATGCTTCCCGCTCCTTCTCTTTCTTGTCACCAAGGAACAGGCCCTTGAGCTGACCGACGATGCTCTTTCTCTTCTCTTTGTTGCCGGCAGTCGGGCTCTCGACATGCGCAGCTGAGCTCACGCCGCCAGCTCCCTTGGGGATGCCACCAGTTGGGTCCTCGGCGCCTGGATTGGAAGCAGGAGGCTGGGGCGTCGCAATGGGCTCCGGCTTGGAGGTCTCTGGAGAGGCAACCGTACCTTGACCGTCTCCCTCACCAAAGACCTTGTGCTTGATGTGGTCGGTACCATCCTTATGCACTTGATCTGCCGAGCCTGTCAGTAACGGTCCGGAAGTATGCTGACTCGTGTGAGCACGAGTAATGGGCTTCATACCTTGATCGACTACGTCTGCCATTTGGGTGATACTTTTGCAACTTTCAGCGGTTTCCACTCTTGAAAGAGGAGCGATCCTTTGTCTTATACGGTCCAGCGGCGGTCCACTTTATTCCTTGCTTCTCCCGGAGGATCTCTGGGTGAGGCTGCAGCTGGGGATTCCTGTGAGGCGCGAATGTTCCAGTGGAGACGGATGGTCGAGGAGCTACGTAAGAGGGCGTAAGGTGGGCGACACGCCAGGCTCCGGGATGACGAGGAGGGAGTCGGTGACAGCGACTGACTTGTTCGGCTGACGGTGCCGTGACCAGTTTGGCGCGAGTGGCCGCGTGCGAACTCGTGATGCCTCGCCGTCGAAGGATGGCGAGCTGCCAGAGCTGTTTGTTTGGCGCTGTGATGTCACCCTGCAGCTTGCGCAAGCTGCGACTTGCATCGCGTCGTTTTTCCTGCTGTGCAAGGCGACATCTTGGTTTCATCTGTCAAAAGCATCGCTTGCGAGGCCTATCAGGATTGGACGGCCGCGTCTTTATCGCTGGCGAAGCATTTCTCACGCGCGATGCCAAGCAGTCGTACAAACCTTGACCATCTCAGCCTGGCCTTGTCCCCATAGCCCTCGGTGGGCATCAACGAGATCGGCCTTAACTCATACCAAGACGGACTTCAAATTGGCCCAAGGTATCGATCGTTGGCCGGATATCCAAGACCAAGGCTGGAGAGAAGCAGCAATCCGAGCATGTCCGCCAACTCGTCGGTGACCAGCAAATGGCCAAGAAGCCGAATAGAAGGGTTGTCCTACAACGAGGCCCATCACGTTGTATCTGCACGTCGAGGAGCGAAGATGACCATCTTCAAGTCTCGGACGAGAAGGGAAGAACGACAATGATCCCTTTCACGACAAATTTCGGCATTTTCAAGAAGTCACCCATGGCCGGCAACGCAGGAACGAAGAACTCCCGGCCCCAGACAGAGACATCTTGAAGCCCAGAGTGACAATGGCCAGGAATAACCACAGCTAATACAACGACAATATCTTGAACGTAGGTCTGCACGAATCTTCGCCCTCCTCTCGTCACTCATTCAATCATCAAAATGAAACTCCCAACCCTCTTTTCCCTCCCCGAAGCAACAACCCTTACAACCCTCCTCACAACTCTCGCTCCCTCAAACCCATCCGCAGGTTGCGGAACGCCTCTTCCAGCGAACTCAACCCTCGGCGGCCCCTCAACAACCCTCTCCCTGCACTCCCCCCTCTCCTCCCCAAACGCAACCCTCCAGTCCCGGAACTACAACCTCCACCTCCCCCAATCCTACTCCCCCACCTCTCCCCAACCCCTCCTCCTCGTGCTCCACGGCCAATACCAACCGCCCGCTTCCATAGAAAACTACACCCTCTTCTCAACACCCGAATTCAACCCCAACTCCATCGTTGTCTACCCCGAAGGCGTCGCGACTCAATGGCTCGGCGACCCCGCCGCACCCCCTAGTGCGGAAGTCAACGATGTTCAATTCCTCTCCGATCTGCTCGATACCCTGGAATCGCAATTCTGCATCGACACGAATAGGATTTATGCTGCGGGATTCTCGAATGGAGGGGGATTGACGGGTCTGCTGGCTTGTAATGAGACTGTTGGGTCGCGATTCGCTGCTCTCGCGGCCGTCGCTGCCGCTTACTACGAAGATGAATCTCTGACGGAGCCGTTGTTCGGCGAGGGTTGTGTTGGGGGGGAAAATGTGCCCTACCTCGAAATCCACGGCACCGAAGATGCGATAATTGCCTACGATGGGGACAACTCACCCAGCCCGAACACCTTCCCTGTCCCATCCTTCCTCTCAAGGCTCGCCTCCCTCAACAACTGCGACGCCTCAGAATCCGGAATTGCCGGTCTCACTGGACTCGAAACCAACAGCACGCAGATCTTGAACGGCGGCAACGTGACGAAATCCAGCTGGACGTGCGAAGGACGGGAAGACGTGGTGGTGCATTACAAAGTCGAGGGGCTGGGACATGGATGGCCGAGTACGGTTTACTATGGCGGGATTCTGGATGAGTATCGAAGGGGTCCGACAACGTGGAATGCGAGTGCGGTTATTGGGGAGTGGTTTTCACGGTGGACGAGGGGGAGTGCGGAGGTGGGGGTTAGCAGTGTGGAGGAGCTGTTGGAGGAGGTTGGGAAGTTGTGATGAGAATGGGGGAGGTGGTGATGGATTGGTGGAAAATGGATATCTTGAATTCATGACGCTGCTAGAAGTTTATGGCTGTCCCCTCGACTTCGGCACCGGCCCGTGATGAGGACCTGCTCATTAGAAAAGTCGCACTCCAACCTTGTGAATGCACTGGTGGCCGTCCTTCCCCTCGACGCCTTATCCTGTGATGCAGCAAGGTATCTCTAGCCGTGATCGAAAAGCCGTGCTGCCGTCCGTGCTCCAACGCTCTCCCCAAAATACTCCATTCGCAATGCCATCTACGAAACTAAATGACGAGGTCAGCATCGACCATAATGTGAGAGATTGCTTCGACTTACACTTCCACCTATGACCACACACCGTGCACTCACAGAACGTCGTGAGCGGCTCATCAGCGGATCGAGTCTGAGCTTGAGAGTATGCGACTTTCGATTGCTTGCACTTGCCACAAGTCATCCTGCATCCTTCATTAGCCTAAACGCAAAGCAGACCCTGCACTCCCCGCCGAGGATGCGGCAGAAAGTACAGGGTCTGGATATGGCATGGAAGTTGTGGACGTACGTCGTTGAGATGGCCTTCTCCTCTTGAGCGGTCATGGCTTTGTTCATGTTCTCCTTCTCGAGGGCGGCGTCTTGCTGGCGCTTCTCTTCCGACTTGAGCTCGTCCGAGGTCATGGTAACTAAGAACGCAGTCAGTACTGAGGTTCTACGTGTGTTCCAGCTGTTTGCTGCCTTACCAAACCGTGCTGGAGTGATCTTCATGCTAAAGACATCCTTCCGCAGCAGCGTGTTGCCCTTCATCTTGAGGTTCTGGAATAGACTCCGCATCTTGGCCTTGTACTCTGCGCCGGTGTTGTTGTTGAAATGCGAGTATGCGGCCACCTCCACCTTACGTGCGACGTCGAGTACTGCATCCGGCGACTCTTCCGACATGAATGCTATTCCGTCGTACATCAACTTCAGGCAGGCATCGCGAGTCGAATCCCCCGTCACATTGTGATCCACCTTATCCTCCTTCGTATTTCTCTTCTCCGGCGCGACAGTGCTCTTCCTCAGGCCTGCCTCCTTCTTGATCTCCTTCGGCTGTGGTGCCGGGCTGTTGGTCCCACTACTCCTGCCATTCGCCGTCGCGCCGTTCAGGGCCTTGTTCGAAGGCGCAGGGCTTCCCTCCGCACCAGCCCGCTTCTTCTTGGACATGTTGACCTCTGCCTTCCATCGGTTGACGAGCTGACCGGCCTTTTCGCTGACTTTGGGGTCCTTGTTCTGCCGTAGCTTGGTGACTGCGACGCCGATTTTGGACTGTCGGAGGAGATCCTCAGTGGCCTTGAAGTTCTCGAGGGGCGCGAGGAGGGCGAGGATGGTGCTGGATGAGTCGCCGGACTCTGAGGCTTTGAGGATGTTCTTGCCGGCCTCGTGGAGCTGCTTTGCGTCCATGGTGGCTGCCATATTGGAATGCGGACTGGCCCGTCCTGGAGGTCGAGGGTGGTGGCGCGGTCGGTATGACGTGTGCTAGGTGTGGTCGCGGAGGGTGTCGTTGGTTTTTTATGGTGTTGTTGGTGGTGCGCAAGGTGGTTGTTGTGGTTGATGGTCGTGTTTGTAGTGCGAGAGAAAGAGATGCGGTTGGGGTTGCGGTTGCGGCTGCCCGCATTCGTGGCACGCGAGCGGGCGTCCGTGCGCCAATCGCGGAGAAGGAGCGAGCTTTCGCGCTGCTGAAGACAAGTGAATGACCAACAGCTGTGCTTGCTGCAATCATGAGCCTTTCACATGCTCGCACGGCTCAATCAGCTGTTTCCAAAGCTACTAGGCCATTTCTTTCAGCACGGGCTGTATTCTTGTGCGTCTCGTGCATTGCCCTGATGGATAGCAATCACTAATGAGCACAGGAGTCGTCAAAGGCCCTCTTCGAACCCATCATGTGAGGTTCTCAGCCGAAAGCCGCTGGGCTCATTGCCCAATCAATCTACCTTCTCGATCGATATTCGTTCATTTTCTACGACTTCGTCTTTGAAGAAGAAAGGAGGAAAAGCTGCCCGAGATGAGAAGCAAGCTGCATCCAAGTCGAAAGACTCCAAGGATGCATCAAATGAAGACCCCTTCGATTTCTCCGCACTTGAAGGAGACATCGCCAATGCGATCGAAAACTTGAAGAACGATCTGTCCAAGCTAAGAGCCGGTGGACGCTTCAACCCGGAAAGCGTGGAGAGTCTGCGAGTGCAGCCAGACAAGAACAACAAGCAGACCATCAAGCTTAGCGATCTTGCTCAAGTCATACCCAAGGGACGAACTGTGCAAGTCCTGGTTGGAGAGAAAGACGTATGATTCCATTAGATCTATCTTTTGACTGCTGCTAATGGACAATTCCAGCATGTGAAACCGGTATCCACAGCCATCCAGTCCTCGACCTTATCCCTGACACCGCAACCTGATCCTACTGGCGCCAATCCACTTATGCTTGTGATCAACATCCCGCCGCCGACCGCCGAATCTCGGAAAGCAGCAGTCGCAGAGGCTACCAAGGCCGGTGACAAGGCCAGTACCAGTGTGAGAGATGCAAGAGGAAAGCAACAAAAGAAGATGCGGGCAATGCAGTTGGGCAAAAGCGTGAGGCCAGATGATCTCAAGAAAGCGGGCACGATGATGGAGAAGGTGGTCGAGAAGGGCAGCGCAGAATTGAAGAAGGTCCTAGACAACGCGAAGAAGGTGCTTGAGAGCGGTTAACGGATGCAGGTATGGAGCGGCATTAGGGCCTATATGCCTGAGGCATCCCAAGGCGAGAGATGCGCTGCAAATGGAATGTGTCTGGAATCTCCAACGCGAAGCAAGGAGCGCGTCCAAGGCGCGTCTCCCCGACTTACATCTCTAACAGCTGGCCTCCCATCCTCACCAAGATGGACGCTCTCCAGGAACAACCAAGATGTCAATCACTACAAGCAAACTGCAGAGCCAGCCGCCGGTCGTGTACATCATATTCCTCCTCATCACGCTGACACCGCTCTACTACCTATCCTACCAGTACCATCTCCGACACCCCGTAGGCTCGTCTTCACCTACCTACCAACCAGCGCATCCATCTTCGCCAGAGTTCATCCGGGACTGGCTCGACACGCACGTTGTTTCGCCTTTCAATTCTTACCCCTTGAAATGGTACTGCAATCAAAGCGACTGGCGGCCCGGCCTCGTATTCAACCTAGCCAATGCGAACGGCGGCATCGGCAATGTTCGCGGTAACCTCTTGGATTTCCTGTTCCAATCGATCGAGGCTGGCGCATCTATCATACTACCAGGCATGGCTAGTCGGAGCAATGAGGACCTCAGCAATGTGTGGGCATCCCGAGCGACGTTTGACGAATTCTTCGACGAGGAGTGGTTTCTAAAGACGTTGGGAGAAGCATGTCCTGACATGGCTGTGTACAAGCCGCAACCGAATCAGCCGTTGAAAGAAGCTGTGCCCGGAACATTCTATCCCAGGACCAGAAGGGTCGATTCGGATTTTGGCAACAGCAAGACTGCATACCTAGAGAGCCTGCAAACGTTTCTGGATGAGGGTGGCAGTGTGGAGCCCGATGGTATCACACTCGTCAATTTGGAACGGACACTTTGGGACATTGACACGAGAAGCCTACCCCTGGATTTCAGGAGGGACTTTGGCCATTTGCTGAGGGTCAATCCTAACATTCGACGCCTGGCTGCAGTGGTGGTGCAACAACTCAGCCTTCACTTTGGCATCGAGATCGACCCGCGAGACCCGGTCCCAAAGCGAGCGTTCTACGGCGCACATCTACGGACGGAGGCCGATGCACAAAATGCTGGATGGTTGAATGAACCAGGTACCAACTTCTCGGCCCAGACAGATGGCTACATTCAGCAAGCCCTCAAACACAAATTGAGGACGATCTACGTCGCTTCTGGCAACGCCACAGATCTCGCGCTCTTCCGACACAAAGCTCTCTCCCACAAACCGCCGCTCAACGTTACATCAAAGTACGATCTGCTCCCACCGAGCGAGGCGGGTGCGTTGAAGGAGCTCACCTGGGATCAACAAGCACTTGTCGACTACGAGGTCTTGCAGCGCTGCAGCATCTTCGGCGGCTTTGTGAGAAGCAGTTTCAGCTACAACATCGCAATGACAAGGAATCAATGGCTGGTCGATCAAGGTCGCATTGCAGACCCATGGATGGTGCAGCACTCGGAGGATGGTGTGAGCTTCGATGATGGGATAAGTCGGATTTTGGGAAGAGATGGAGTGCATGAGGAGAGGATACCGAGGGGGATGTGGCCTTAATCAAGGCGGAGGTGCAGGTGGAGTTGATCAAGATCTCAAGTGAATGTTCATGGTTCCAGCTGACATGTGACCACCATCTCCCTTTCCCCTCCATGCCCGGCACTTGCCAGCGCCTCGAGCGGCACGTAACAAGGCTGTCGAACGACGGACTTGCTCGTGCTCGGAAGTGAATATCAAAAACCCTTCTTATTGGCTCAATTTCAAACCACCGAGGCATGACGTGGAGTGGAAAGTTTCCTCGAATCGACCTCACTTGGTCGCTGCTAAACCACTTGCGCCAATTATCTACCCCTCCTCCTCCATCTTGGTGTGGGGGAGAGGTCTACGCTCGTTTGTAGCTGTGCCGTTTTTGTGGCGGAGCTCTGGACTGTGTAAGACCGAGGAGATTGGGAGCTTGAGGTAGGAGATATATCAGTTCGAAAGCTCCCGTCGAGACTGCTTCTACTCCCTGGTGATTGCTTTGATCCTTTTACCTGCCGAGGCACGAAAGACAGCATTCGACTCGATTGTTACCCAGCCAGCAATCAGTGGATCCGTGAAACACATCACAAAACTCCCATCCACCACTTCACCACCTCCCACCACCAACACCGCAACAATGGCCGCCCCACCGGAAATCAACGTCCACAACATGAACGCCAGCTTCGACATGAACAAGAAAATCGGCGACGACACAGGCCCCATGCTCAAAATGCAAGGCCTGCCCTGGCTGGTCCGTCAAGCCGCCGCTTACTCTGCGGTCTCGATCAACCTCAAGCAGTACAAGGACGACGCGGGCGTCGAGCATCTGGACCAGGAGCAGATTTCTACGGGCAATGTGAAGCAGCTTGAGGAGAGGCTTTTGAATGGGGAGTGGGGTGAACGGGATATTGATTATTGGGGTCATGTTAAAGGGTGGAATAAGTATGTCCCCAAGCACCTCACACCCCCCTCAACTACCCCTCACTCTTTTACTTGAATGCTGACGGAACGTGTGATGATGTTAGGTACACCAAAATCTCCGAACTCACCGACGACTTCCTCAAGCAAGACTGGCTGGTTGAAGGCGACGGCGACGTCATCCTCTCCCACACCGAGTCTCCCAAGAATGGCTGGGAGGCGACGCAGGTCTGGGGTTTTGCGACTATCAATGGCGAGAGGAAGCATGTGAGGAGGATTGTGAGCAAGAAGGGTAAGGAGGAGCATAAGGTTAGGACGGTTTATGATTTTAAGAGTCAGTAGATTGGGAGGGGATAGATGGGTAGAGGTAGACAGATGAGATGGATTTTGGATGACAGATACGGCTGATGCGTATGGATGAATTGGTTAGATGTCAACGAACTTCGCTCCAAGCGCCATGATTCTTCCACGAATCTCATTCGCCCTTATCATGCATCCACTAACCCAAGATCCTCACATCCGTTCCCAGCGCAATGGGCGACATGCAGGACAATTCTCGTGACATGCAGCTCACGAACGATTGGTCGTGCCAGTGCAGGCACTAGAGAACGTCCGCAGAAACTGGTGCCATAAGGAATTGTTGCACGACCAGCTCTAAGCGCCGCACAACAAGTGGACGATTTCATACAGACGCTAGAGAATGTCTGCAGGCGTCGTTACACCTGGATATCGTTGCACAAGGAATTGTGGGACAGCCCCAAGCGATGCACAATGTGAGTGGATGTGATCAAGTCGAAGCTAGAGAATGTCCGCAGATATTGTACTACCCGCAGATGTTGTACTACTGTCGGTTGCAAGGTCTTGGAGTGCGATTGGCTCGTTTTGTCGAGAGGCTAGGGAATGACTGCATTTCTTGTGGCACGTTCGGCTTGAGGGCTTGAGCGCCTGCAGCAGTCTGGGTCGTTGACAGTGGAAGTTGTGATAAAGTCTTTCGCAGCATTATCATGTCGCAGCAAAAGTGAAAGTGGTCTCTTAGGAGAAGCTTTAATGACAGTCGTGGGGACTGCTCTCAAGACGTTGCGTGACAAAAAGAGGGCACCGTTCGTTTGATCTCATTCGTCTTCACTCAGCATACGCTAGTCAATGATACTCAATCCCTAGGAGATGCCGCACGACACAAACGAGGTGACAGTGGCACAGAGGTTCCATTGGTGGTGGCAGTCCGGAGACCAGAGCATGTACCGATCGAGGCCGCCAAACTGCACGACGATGTTGTCGAGGGCTGTCTCCTCATTGAGGTGGCTTCAGGAGAACTGTGATGATTTTCCCGTATGTTGATCATTTGTGTCTATCCTCCAATTTGTGTACGAACGGCGCCAGGCTGGGCAAGCTGTACAAGCCATCAAGAAAGGCACTCATACAGTGACTCGTCCTTTCTCAATACGGGTAACTTGCTTAGTTATTTCGTCCAGCGCCAATATTCGTCGCGAGATTTGTGAAGGACCAAGGTCAACAACGTCTTCAAGAATGAGTGACTCCCTTCGCCTCTTTGCTTAGGCTCCACAAAAAAGCAGTGGCTTGGACGCCACCTGCAACTATACTGTGTCGGCGGTAACGGTTGACTGCCAAGCATATTAGCTAAACGCACCGGTTTTACGCCTCAAACGGCTAAAGGAGAAGGGGTTTACCAATTTATAGGCCAAACCGTCTCCTAACGGCGTAGTTTTGTACTACCTTTTATTATCTATCCCTTACTATTACTCGCTAGCGTATAGTAAGAGCTACTCGCTTATTTATAGTCGTTTCCGATCCTATACTATATTTATTAGCGTTATTAGAATAACTAGTAAACCTATATCGGCCGCTTTTCGTACCTTAGGCTATATTAGACGGGTAACTCCTAAAGCGTTACTAATAAAGGCGAGGGCGCTACTAGCCTTACTTACGCGTAAGATTACGCTGCTACTACTCTACTATTAAGTTAAAGAGGGTATAGTTCCGCTAGTCGTTATCGAAGAAGCGGTAGAGTAGGTAGAGTAGGTAGAGCTAGGGGTAGAGGTAGAGCCCTTAAAGCTAGCGGAAGATAATAACCTAACGCCTAACGCTTCTTAAGTTAATAATAATAAAGGTATTATACTCGTAATTAAGCCGCTAACGGTTAAGAAGCTACTACTCGCTTGTCCGAAGGGTAAGAAGATTATAATCTTTAAGGATACTATTAATAAGGAAGACGAGGTAGACGACGAGGTAGATAACGTCTCCTTTAGATATAGCGCTCGCTAGCGTATCTTTAGTAGTAGAGGTAAGACGCCTACTAAAGTTAGTATACTTCTACGCTCTTTCTTAGGTATCGATAAGATAGTTATCTTTAAAGCCGTCGAGTAGGCTAACTAGTATACTACTTCTTAGAGGCTCTATATTAAGCGTAAGATAGCAGAAGTAGTATACGATAAGGCGAAGAAGGACGATATCTAGCGCTCGGACTAGTTAGTATTAAGTAACTATAAGAAGGCGCTTAATAAAGTAGTAAGACTATACCGTACTAGCTAGATATACTAGGTACCGAAGGTATATTAAACTCGTAATATAATTATATATATCTATCTTATAGGCTACTATAAGCTATAAGGTAGGTATACGCCTATAGTAAATCCCCCCCTCTAAAAGAAGACGCTCGCCCTCGAGCGGTAGTCTATAAGATTCTTAAAGAGTATACTCGTATAGCTAAATAACCTTCTATCCGTTACTACTATTTCTCGCTAAAGGTAACGTTTTTAGTATCCTTCTACGGGTCTATCGACGCGCTTATCTTAGCTACTTTCGCCTTATTACCTACGGCTAAGAGTATATTATTAGCTCTAGATAGCTTATACTACTTAGGTTTCTTACTTTTAGTAGGCTTAATATCGACGTTTTCGTTAATATCGCTATCGTCTAGTATTAGAGCTTCGGTTACGAGGATAGACTTCTATTAGCGGCTAACCTATACTTTTAACGTATCCTAGTTCTTTACTAACTAAGCTAAAGGGTATCGGTTAACTCCTCCTTTACCGACTATCTTTCCTCTTAATATACTACGATCGAGCTTTACTATATCTATAAGGATCTCTTAGATACGTAGTATTATCGTCTATAAAGGCGTCTTAAGATACGCGTAGTTAGCTATCGCGTAGATCGTATAGTATCGATTAGGCTTATTTATCTTCTTAAGCTAACCCTATAGCTAGCGTCCTCTAAACTACTTATTAGTCTCCTCTACGAGGGCTTCTAGGTTATAGAGGGTCTCGCCGTTACAGATAGTATAGGGAGGCTCTAGTAACTATTTTAATTCGTCTATAGCGGCTATCGACGTACTTAGTCGCTAAAGTTAGGCGGCGTCGATCTATTACTCTTCGAGCTTAATTAGAGCGACTTATAGGTAGTATTACCGCTAGAGTCTAACTACCTACTAATTACTAGAGCCTCTCTAGTAACTAGCCTTTATAAGGAACTTATTAAGGGCCTTAGATATAAACTACACCTCTCTTATCTTATACTAATAGAGATAGAAGTCTATAGCGGGTAGGTAGAGGCGAAGAGTATTATCGACCTACTATAGTATCGCTATAGTAATCTCGGCGTCTATAACTTTCGTAAGCTAGTTTACTCGAATCTCGGTAGCTCTCTTAGCTTTACGAGTATCGGTAAAGCGGTAGGTATCTAAACTCCGTAAACTTAAGGTAAAGTAGCTTAGGGCTATCGACGCGCTATCGTTATAGCCGTCTCTAGTCTAGAATAGGTCTAGGTCGTAGTAGTATATATATATTAGCTATATATAGACGTAGTTATTAATATTAGTATTATCGTATAACTTACGGGCCTACTCCGTATCCTCGACGTAAGTATAAAGGGCGTACTTAGGCTTATAGGCGTTATATTCTAACGCGAAATATACTATATTAGTATCGCTATTAAGTACTAGAAATAATTTCTCTAGCTAGGTTTAAACTACTACGGCTATAAGCTTTATCTTTATTATCTACGGAATCTAAGCTTTTAGTAGGATATCGACGTACTCGGGTTTATAAGTCTTATAGAGATACTTATAGTCCTTCTTAAATAGCTAATTAGCCTACTACTTAAAGTTACCGTTAAACTAGCCGTTAGCCTCGAATATAAATCGTATATTGTATAGTAGCTATTAATTAACTTTTAGTTAAGTATTCTCGAGCGTCTTAATTAAGGCTTAAGCGTCCTTTACTAGTCCTATATATAAGGTAAGGTTCTATTTTACGCCGAGCTCGTATATTAGCTCTAGTAGGTAACGAATATCGTTAATTAAGCGCTAGCGGCGGTACTCGTTATACGCGAACTATATAGCTAGAATAGCTTTAAAGAGTAGTATCTATTCTATAATTCCCTCTAAGGTTTTAGCTACTACTTAGTAAGCTTTAAAGTCTATAATCTATTCTCGCGCGCGCTTACGTTCTACTTCGTACTCCTTAGCTACCTTCCTTTAGGCTATAACTTCGGATAGGGGTAAAAGTTTATCCTCGTCCTCGTTTAGGAATATCTCCTCGTCCTCGTCTAACTCTAGTAAGATTACTTACTATTTACCCTTCTTCTTTAGTAGGCCTTAGAGCTTAAGCTTAACGTCTAAGTCTAGTACGAGAGCCTTTATCTTTCGAGGTCTCTTCGCTACGGCCTTCGTTATATTAGACGTAGATACCTTCTTTTTAGGGGGTTTAACTTTTAGCTTAGGTAGAGACTCGGCTATCGACGCGCTCGCGTCTTCCTCCTTAGCTTAGGGTTTTAGTTCTAGTAGTAGTATTCTAGTACCTTCTAGAGGTACTAGTTTAGTAACTCGTATCTTCTTTATATAGATATAGTCCTAGGGGATACTATCTAGTAGTAGTATATCGAGTATATTAGGGTATAATATATAGAGTACGTCGATAACTAGTAACTACTATAACTAGGGATACTTTTATAGTCTTATTATTACCTACGTAAAGCTATTACTATATTTAGTTAGAATTGTACCGTCTACCTTCTACTAGAAGGTAATCTAGGCGGTATATAGTATTAAGTAGAATATAGTACTAGTCTAGGCCTTACGGTCGAGGAGCTAAACTTTTCTCTAGTTAGGATCCTTATCCTCCTACGGATAATTAGCGGTATTACTAAAGTACTTCTCGATTAGTAGTTCGATATTAGGGTACTTATAGGCCTCGGCGAGTATCCTCTATACCTTATTCTACTTAGCCGAGCTCGCGAATAGGTTAAATATCTTATAAATATAGTCGCTACTAATATTCTATAATATATAGATTCCTTCCGAGAGTAGATATTCGAAGATATAGTAGAGTATATAAAACTCCGTTACCCCTTTAACTAATTTACTAGTATAGAATAAGTACTATCGCTCCTAGACCTTAGTAGCTATCGCGCCGCGAAGAAGGGTAATATCGTCTATCGACGTAACCGTATCGTTTAGAAGGTAGCCTATCTAGGTATCGTCCGAGCTAAACTTAAGGTCGTCGTTAGAGATAGAGGTCTCGCTATCTACTCTCGTATAGACTAGTAAGCCGTCTTTTTATCTATATACCGCTCGGTAGAGGCTCTCGCGATAGGCTAACGACGTACTACGTCGATCTAGCTTATTCTACTAGTCCTTTAGAGGCTATAATTCTCTAGTCGGATTGTAGAAGTATTCGTTAATCGGAGGTAGTAGCTAGCTTTCCTTACTACTATACTTATTAGCGTTATCGTTAATAGCGCCCTTACCCTTATTAACTAGATACTAATTAAACTTGTAGACCTTATTAAGAGCGTCGGCTAGATTCGCCTCGTCGTCGTCTAGGCTATCCTTAAAGATTTCGTAGAGGTCCTAAGTATCTAGGGTTCGTCGAGTACGATAGATAATTTCCTTAAGCTATTCTTTTACGTATATAGCGTCCTTAAGCTTATTCTCGATATAATAATCGTAGTATCTATATATCTACTTATATCGGTTACGAATCTTTCGCTAGACTATAACTATTATATCGAAGGCTAGCTTACTAAACTTATATAGCGGCTTTAGTATACCTAATAAATTCGGCTTAGGTAGGTTCTACGAGACTAAATACGCTACTCTTAGATCTTTAAGCTTAGCCTTCTACGCGACCTACTTTTTAATCTCTAGCTCTCGCTTATATAGATTATTTATTTACTTAGCTAGCTTATATCGTATATCGGCCTTTATATTCTTCTTACCCTTACCGCTATTAATAATACTATCCCTACTAAGCTATTCGAGGTTATCTATATATATAATCTACGAGACTAGGTTCGGGATAACCTTAATATTAGTAATATGTTCTAGAAGCCTCGGAGTAATATTCTTACGAGTCTCTCTAAGTACCTAAGCTATTACTTTCTCCCGTCTCTCGTATACTTCTATAGTAGGATCCTCTACTCTCTTACGCTCTTTAATCTACGCTATTATTTAGTCCTTCGACGCGCTCTTATCCTCCTCTAGAGCTATAGACTTCTTCGAGGAGTCCTTCGCTAATATACTACTATTAGTATTCTTCTTAGGCTTACCCTTTATCGGCGCGGTACGCTTAACGAGTTACTTCGCTTTATTACCCTTAGTTACGGTCGCCTTACTCTACTTAGGAGGTATTATCGTAACCGAGTTTAACGTTATTAATAAAATAGTTATAGTCGCCGAGCGGGTAGGGGTTATTACTATATTTATATTCGAAGAAGGCGTAGATAGTAGTATTCTAGTTCTTATACTAGTCGTTAATCTCTTACTACGATCTAGGCGCCTCTTCGCGCTAGCGACGCTTAAGCGTCGCGGTTACTCTATTATAGGCCTTAAGCGTAGTATCGATATCTCGCTAGTAGGCTTCGCGCTCGTAACGTTAGTAGTAGAGTTCGTCTTCGAGTATTAGCTAGTTTAAGGGCGTGTCGGATATTAGATCGTATTAGTATATGCGTAGTATTATTTAATATAGGTTAAAGCTTTACTAAAGGAAAAGTTTTAAGCGAGCGCGTAGTAAATAAATAGTATAGCGTAGTCGTTATACGGTATATATAAAAGCGTTAAATAAAGGATAATATCCGTATACGGGTTAAAGCTAGGTTAATAAACCTCCTCGTACTATATAAAATATATTATAAAAGTAACGCTAATAGGATCTAGATATTAGCTCCTACCCGAGGTAGGCGAGTTAATAATCTAAATATAGAGGGCTAGAGACTCTAGCGAGTCTTTACTCTTTACTAGTCGTAGTAGGCGCTTACTTCTTTATAGAACGAATTAATCTTAAGGAACTTCCTCTAGCTTCTCGTACTAGTCTCGCTCTACCTACGTTATAGAAGGCAACTTTACTATTATCTTAGACGCTTTTATGTTAGTAAAGGTGTTAGTACTAATATCTAGTCCTACGGGTAGCTCGGATATCGACGTACTTATCGTAGGACTATCGCTAGTATTCTTAGCGAGGGGAGACTTAGGTATTTTAGCTACTAAGTCCTCGCTTAAATCCTTCGTACTCTATATACGGCGTAGGGGGTCTATCGACTCGAGAGTAATATATTCTCTAGATAGGTTATAAGTAGCTTTCTCCTAATACTCCTTATTAAGTAGAGCGTTAGCGGCTAGTAGGTAAGCTTTACGTAGAGGAATCTTACGAATCGTTTCCTTCTTATAGCGCTTATTAAAGGAGAGAATCAATCCCTCGTAGTCTAGTATAAGGAGTTCTTCGTCCACCTATTCGTTATAGATCGATAGAAGATCTTACTACTTTACTAAGTAGTACGGTCTATCGCTAACTATCTTCTTACCTAGAAGTACTACTACTACTTAGGGCTAATCGCTACCGTCTTCTATAGCTTCGGCCGCGTCGATAGGCGTAGGTATATTAGTAGACGACTAGTACTATAGTACTATTCTAGGCGATACTAGCTCGAGTTATAGGACTAAGATTATAGGGTAAATACGCTTAGCCTTAGGGATATTAAGCCTATAGGCTAGCTACCCGACTCGCTCGATAACTCGGAATAGTCTAATACGTTAGGCTCTATACTTATAGTACTCTCTAGGGGCCTTATATCCTTTATAGAGCTAAAGGTAGACTCTATCTCTAGGCTTAAAGAAGATTAGGCGGTATCTCTTATCGTATCGTTCCTTTATTCGGACGTTAGTAAAGGCGATTACTTCCTTAGTATATTACCGATATTACTAGCGTAGTCGTATAAAATCTTCCTACGGAAGCTATCTTAAGCCGATAAAGGTATTAACGTTAAGATTAAAGCTAAAGTAGTACTAATCTAGAGAGACTCTAGTACTTATATTCTTACTACTATTAAGATATAAGTAAAGGCTTAGGAGTATATCGGTCTAGTCGGCGCTAACGTTCTTAGAGATAAAGAACCTTATAGCTATCTTAATAGTCTAATTCGTCCTTTCGCTCTAGCCGTCTATCTAAGGGTAGTATATAGTAGATATTAAAAGCTCGGCGTTTAATAACTATATTACTCTACGAAAGAACGTACTTACCTACTTAGGGTTATAGTCCGAAATCTATTTAATCGATATAGCTTAGCTACGTTCTTAAATAGCGGTAAGCTAAATATCTACCTACTAGTTAGCGGTCTACGTCGATCGGCCTACTATAAGAAGTATACGCTTTAAGCGTTTATAAGTAACTATAAGTAATATATCGAATCTATCCGCTATTGGGGGTAGATAAGTAATAAAGTCTATAGCTACGACTACTATTAGCTAGGCGGGTATATTAATCGGGTTTATATAGCCGTATAGCTTATAACGAGGCGTTTATAAGGCCTTATAGGAGGTATAGTCCGTAATATACTTCTCGAGTTTTACCGTATAGTTCCTAATATAGATTAAGGTAGTTAGGCGGTTATATATATAGTTAAATCCTATATAGAAGCGGTTATCGTAGACTATCTTAAAGACCTCCTTAGTAAGCTAGTCTAGTATATAGAGTCTCGCGTAGTACGACTTAGAGTTATCGATATAGAAGATAAGGCTATCTTCGAGGAAGAAGCGAAGACCTTCTAGCTAGAGCGTATTAACGTCTAAATCCTTCGCCTTCTCTAGCCTAGGCTATATCTTACTCGTAGGTATCTATTCTCTATTAACCTTAGTACGAGTAGATATAAAGGCCGTACGGCTAGATTTCGCTACCTTTAGTCTATCGACGCGCTCCGCCTATAGCTCCGTTTATATCGCCTAAGGGCCGTTAGTTTATTAAGAGTCGTAAGATTTCGCTTCTTTTTCGCGAAGTTCTTACTAACGCTTTTAAATATTCTTAAGAACCTTCTTTAAACGACGCTATAGTTTGTAATCGTTATATCCTTAGCGGAGACGTTCCTTAAACTTATTAGATATAGTAACTAAGGTTATTACGTATAGGTTAAGGATACGTTCCTTAATAGGCTTCTTATTATCTACGAACTACCTTATATTAATAAATAGTATAGGAATGTCTTCGAGGGTACTCTCGTTTAGCTCGCGAGCCTTCTCTAGATCCTTTAGTATCTTTAGCTAGCTTAGCGTATCTAGTATAATATAGATACGACTAGGTTAATAGAGTACCTCGAGGTTTCGGAATATTAATAGGTATATAGAGGCGTAGATTAGCTTCGTATTTAGCTTCTCGCTTAATATAGTTATAGTAATATAGTACTTCTTCGCGATCGTAGTTACGGCTATATAGTCCGTAAAAAT